>CAWUFW010002552.1:1800000-2164095 GCA_963921515.1 Calotriton arnoldi | reverse complement strand
AGTTGATGGACAGAATGCAGAACAATGTCATACATTCACCCCAGTACAGAGATCTGGGCCTAAATCCATCGTTTTTTTGCTCACCATGCCATTCCAGTTTGAACCCAGCCATATGCAAATCAGTCTTGACCCTGTGCTTCATGGGAACAGTCCAGCCCGAACTGCCATGCCAGGTCCTCCCTGGACTGGAAACAAGCATCCTAGGACCGGTTTCGGGGTTTCACCCCTCTTCAGCCAGGATAGGTTGATTCCAGTGGCATGGAGAGCACGGGACCCCCGTCTGGGCATACCTGTCCCACTCGGGGTGACAAATGCAAAAACAACAGTTGATGGACAGAATGCAGAACAATGTCATACATTCACCCCAGTACAGAGATCTGGGCCTAAATTCAATGTTTTTTTGCTCACCATGCCATTCCAGTTTGAACCCAGCCATATGCAAATCAGTATTGACCCTGTGCCTCATGGGAACAGTCCAGCCCGAATCGCCAAGCCAGCTCCTCCCTGGACTGGAAACAAGCATCCTAGGACCAGTTTCGGGGTTTCACCCCTCTTCAGCCAGGATAGCTTGATTCCAGTGGCATGGTGAGCACGGGACCCACGTCTGGGCATACCCGTCCCACTCGGGGTGACAAATGCAAAAACAACGGTTGATGAACAGAATGCAGAACAATGTCATACTTTCACCCCAGTACAGAGATCTGGGCCTAAATCCATCGTTTTTTTGCTCATTATGCCATTCCAGTTTGAACCCAGCCATATGCAAATCAGTCTTGACCCTGTGCCTCATGGGAACAGTCCAGCCGAACTGCCAAGCCAGGTCCTCCCTGGACTGGAAACAAGCATCCCAGGACCGGTTTCGGGGTTTCACCCCTCTTCAGCCAGGATAGCTTGATTCCAGTGGCATGGAGAGAATTTGACCCACGTCTGGGCATACCCGTCCCACTCGGGGTGACAAATGCAAAAACAACAGTTGATGGACAGAATGCAGAACAATGTCATACATTCACCCCAGTACAGAGATCTGGGCCTAAATCCATCGTTTTTTTGCTCACCATGCCATTCCAGTTTGAACCCAGCCATATGCAAATCAGTCTTGACCCTGTGCCTCATGGGAACAGTCCAGCCCGAACTGCCAAGCCAGGTCCTCCCTGGACTGGAAACAAGCATCCTAGGACCGGTTTTGGGGTTTCACCCCTCTTCAGCCAGGATAGCTTGATTCCAGTGGCATGGAGAGCACGGGACCCACGTCTGGGCATACCCGTCCCACTCGGGGTGACAAATGCAAAAACAACAGTTGATGGACAGAATGTAGAACAATGTCATACATTCACTCCAGTACAGAGATCTGGGCCTAAATCCATCGTTTTTTTGCTCACCATGCCATTCCAGTTTGAACCCAGCCATATGCAAATCAGTCTTGACCCTGTGCCTCATGGGAACAGTCCAGCCCGAACTGCCAAGCCAGGTCCTCCCTGGACTGGAAACAAGCATCCTAGGACCGGTTTTGGGGTTTCACCCCTCTTCAGCCAGGATAGCTTGATTCCAGTGGCATGGAGAGCACGGGACCCACGTCTGGGCATACCCGTCCCACTCGGGGTGACAAATGCAAATACAACAGTTGATGGACAGAATGCAGAACAATGTCATACATTCAGGGCAGTACAGAGATCTGGGCCTAAATCCATCGTTTTTTTGATCAGCATGCCATTCCAGTTTGAAAACAGCCATATGCAAATCAGTCTTGACCCTGTGCCTCATGGGAACAGTCCACACCGAACTGCCAAGCCAGGTCCTCCCTGGACTGGAAACAAGCATCCTAGGACCGTTTTTGGGGTTTCACCCCTCTTCAGCCAGGATAGCTTGATTCCAGTGGCATGGAGAGCACGGGACCAACGTCTGGGCATACCCGTCCCACTCGGGGTGACAAATGGAAAAACAACAGTTGATGGACAGAATGCAGAACAATGTCATACATTCACCCCAGTACAGAGATCTGGGCCTAAATCCATCGTTTCTTTGCTCACCATGCCATTCCAGTTTGAACCCAGCCATATGCAAATCAGTCTTGACCCTGTGCCTCATGGGAACAGTCCAGCCCGAACTGCCAAGCCAGGTCCTCCCTGGACTGGAAACAAGCATCCTAGTACCGGTTTCGGGGTTTCACCCCTCTTCAGCCAGGATAGCTTGATTCCAGTGGCATGGAGAGCACGGGACCCACGTCTGGGCATACCCGCCCCACTCGGGGTGACAAATGCAAAAACAACAGTTGATGGACAGAATGCAGAACAATGTCATAAATTCACCCCAGTACAGAGATCTGGGCCTAAATCCATCGTTTTTTTGCTCACCATGCCATTCCAGTTTTAACCCAGCCATATGCAAATCAGTCTTGACCCTGTGCCTCATGGGAACAGTCCAGCCTGAACTGCCAAGCCAGGTCCTCCCTGGACTGGAAAGAAGCATCCTAGGACCGGTTTCGGGGTTTCACCCCTCTTCAGCCAGGATAGCTTGATTCCAGTGGCATGGAGAGCACGGGACCCACGTCTGGGCATACCCGTCCCACTCGGGGTGACAAATGCAAAAACAACAGATGATGGACAGAATGCAGAACAATGTCATACATTCACCCCAGTACAGAGATCTGGGCCTAAATCCATCGTTTTTTTGCTCACTATGCCATTCCAGTTTGAACCCAGCCATATGCAAATCAGTCTTGACCCTGTGCCTCATTGGAACAGTCCAGCCCGAACTGCCAAGCCAGGTCCTCCCTGGACTGGAAACAAGCATGCTAGGACTGGTTTCGGGGTTTCACCCCTCTTCAGCCAGGATAGCTTGATTCCAGGGGCATGGAGAGCACGGGACCCACGTCTGGGCATAACCGTCCCACTCGGGGTGACAAATGCAAAAACAACAGTTGATGGACAGAATGCAGAACAATGTCATACATTCACCCCAGTACAGAGATCTGGGCCTAAATCCATCGTTTTTTTGCTCACCATGCCATTCCAGTTTGAACCCAGCCATATGCAAATCAGTCTTGACCCTGTGCCTCATGGGAACAGTCCAGCCTGAATTGCCAAGCCAGGTCCTCCCTGGACTGGAAAGAAGCATCCTAGGACTGGTTTCGGGGTTTCACCCCTCTTCAGCCAGGATAGCTTGATTCCAGTGGCATGGAGAGCACGGGACCCACGTCTGGGCATACCCGTCCCACTCGGGGTGACAAATGCAAAAACAACAGATGATGGACAGAATGCAGAACAATGTCATACATTCACCCCAGTACAGAGATCTGGGCCTAAATCCATTGTTTTTTTGCTCACTATGCCATTCCAGTTTGAACCCAGCCATATGCAAATCAGTCTTGACCCTGTGCCTCATGGGAACAGTCCAGCCCGAACTGCCAAGCCAGGACCTCCTGGACTGGAAACAAGCATCCTAGGACCGGTTTCGGGGTTTCACCCCTCTTCAGCCAGGATAGCTTGATTCCAGGGGCATGGAGAGCACGGGACCCACGTCTGGGCATACCCGTTCCACTCGGGGTGACAAATGCAAAAACAACAGTTGATGGACAGAATGCAGAACAATGTCATACATTCACCCCAGTACAGAGATCTGGGCCTAAATCCATCGTTTTTTTGCTCACCATGCCATTCCAGTTTGAACCCAGCCATATGCAAATCAGTCTTGACCCTGTGCATCATGGGAACAGTCCAGCCCGAACTGCCAAGCCAGGTCCTCCCTGGACTGGAAAGAAGCATCCTAGGACCGGTTTCGGGCTTTCACCCCTCTTCAGCCAGGATAGCTTGATTCTAGTGGCATGGAGAGCACGGGACCCACGTCTGGGCATACCCGTCCCACTCGGGGTGACAAATGCAAAAACAACAGTTGATGGACAGAATGCAGAACAATGTCATACATTCACCCCAGTACAGAGATCTGGGCCTAAATCCATAATTTTTTTGCTCACCATGCCATTCCAGTTTGAACCCAGCCATATGCAAATCAGTCTTGACCCTGTGCCTCATGGGAACAGTCCAGCCCGAACTGCCAAGCCAGGTCCTCCCTGTACTGGAAACAAGCATCCTAGGACCGGTTTCGGGGTTTCACCCCTCTTCAGCCAGGATAGCTTGATTCCAGTGGCATGGAGAGCACGGGACCCACGTCTGGGCATACCCGTCCCACTCGGGGTGACAAATGCAAAAACAACAGTTGATGGACAGAATGCAGAACAATCTCATACATTCACCCCGGTACAGAGATCTGGGCCTAAATCCATCGTTTTTTTGCTCACCATGCCATTCCAGTTTGAACCCAGCCATATGCAAATCAGTCTTGACCCTGTGCCTCATGGGAACACACCAGCCCAAACTGCCAAGCCAGGTACTCCCTGGACTGGAAACAAGCATCCTAGGACCGGTTTCAAACTACTTTCCCTCATTTAAGAATGTTAGCAGTACACCACTCAGAAATGCGGAAGTTAGTAAGGAGACTCTACTATGTAAAACGTCCTGCATTATCTTTGAGTGAAATGAACACAGCTCTTTTGCACGGTTCAGAATCAAATGTAAAAAAAGATTGTGAAGATATACAGTTTTGTTTCTTTGGTTCACAAGAGAAGTGCAGAGAAAGTGAGAGCTTGGTAAGTGTAGGTGTTGAAGAAGAGATGGAAGATATTAGTATTGACAAGTTTGCAGAAGAAATTACAAAGTTTAAGATTGTTTCATCTGAAAAACCAAACTATGGGGCCAATTCACAAAAGTAATCTGAGACAGAATCCTAACTTTACTAAGTCGTAAAGTTAGGGTTTTGTCTCAGTTTAGTAGTAGTAAAGTTAGGAATCCTAACTTTACTACTACAAAATGCCTTCTGTGAATATCAAAAGTAGTAAGTTTAGGATTTTGTCTCAGATTAGTTCTGTGAATCGTCCCCTATGTTTGTATTTGTTGTCGACGTACTCAATATAGAAGTCAAACTAGGAATGCTGATTTATATTTAAAAAGTGAAAAGGAAAACAATGATAAGTGGGAGCAATTTGTTGCTTATTTGTTGGTAGAAGGTTGGTTTGAGTAGGCTACTGATCAACGTATTTGTAAATATTGTTACAACAAATTAGAAGATAACAAAATGCCAGCTAGGGCTGTACATAACAAATTAGAGTTGGTATCTATTCCTCCGGAACTGGCAGATTAGAATGCATATGAGTCCATTCCTATTCAATCTGTCCACCCATTTCAGGCTATAGTTCGTATGGAGCCTAAAACAGGTAAGCTGCCTCCAACAGATTTACAAAGAGGTCTGAAAGGAAGAGTTGTGTACTTAGCTTTAGATTTTAAGAAAAATATTGAAACTGTTGGTATAGACAGGGAGGAAAATGAGCCTGTAGTTATTCTAGTTAATGGTGTACCAACAAAGAGTCAAAAAATATGGCAAGAGTTTGTATATGTTAGCAAACTTCAAAAGGCTACATTATATCTGGTACAGAATAATATTTATTATAAGAATGTCAATGTTGATGAACAGGAAATATGCTTAGAAGATGAAACAGAAATTGTAAGTGGCCAAATAGAAAATGCGGACAAATCTAGGACTGAAGAGATCTATGAACATTACACTATACATCCTCTACATTCAAAAGAAGTGATAGGAAATGGTATTGAATTATTTCAAATGAATGAAGCAAAGGGAACTCCCATGAGAGTATGGGAAAAAAGTTTAGAAGCTCGTTGTTTTCCACAGCCGTTCCCCACTGGAGAAGGTGGACGACTTGATGAGCAAGCTGTACAGATTCCAGTTTCAGAATACCGCTCTACAATATTGTCCTCTAAAGATCCGAGATTTCGACAGTGTATTCCATATATATTTTATCTTCTGTTTGAAAGTGCTTTGTCTGCACTTTCAAATGCAGTGAACCACACATTAAAAACAGGAGTTCATCTTCCACATGTTTCTGCAAAAGAATTCATGGACAAAGTTCAACAAAGAGATGAACATTTAGAATCTCAGGGGGATATTCTCAAGAACGTGCGATAAACATCGCCAAAATAGGTTAACGCAAGTTTTCATATCGCCGTCTATCGCGGGAAAATAACTCTGTGTTAACGTCGTATTTTCAACACGGCGGTAACATGCGTTAGTCTCCCGATAACGCGTCAAATGTCCGCGATAACATTACCGGGACGGCGATGAAAATCCAAACCGGAACGCGAAAAAAGTTGCGATGGGCCCAACCGCGATAAGACAAACAGCGAAAAGCAGTGCCAGGCCTGCAATTCACACACGTAAGGCGTGAAAAACCACTACAAAAGCAGAAAAAAAACCACAAACAAAAACCAAACTACAGCGAAGCACAATGGAGGCAGCCGGAGCAGGTACAGAGGACGACCAGAACCCCACAAGCACCTCGGAGGACCAGCCTGGGACCTCGGGGTCAGGGAAGGGCAAGGACAAGAAGAAGAGGAAGAAGCGGTTCAGTCCGCAGGAAAACAGGATCCTAATCACGGAGGTGATAGAACACCATCAACAACTGTTTGTCACCTCCACTGTGTCATTGGAAACAAAAAATGCAATATGGCAGTCCATCGTGGACAAGGTGAATGCAGTCGGAGTGCTGAGGAGGACAATGGACGAGGTCAAGAGGCGATGGAATGATGTGAAGCGCAAGACCAAGCAGAAACTCGCAGACAACCTGAAGGCAGCAATGCAGACTGGAGGTGGGAGTCCAGCGCCACAGGAGGAGCTGGATAAAATTGAGGATATGGTGACCACAGTCATCAGTGGGGAGACGGTGGCAGGAGTTGGGGGACAGGACACTGCTCAACATGACCCGACACAACAGCAACAGGGTGAGTAACCACCAGGGACTTGGGGGACGGGGAGAGATGGGCACACTGGCACACATGCACAATTAAGCAGAGCACATCTGCGGACAAACCATGGCCAACAGTCACAACTCCAACCAAGAGCCCAATTTACCCAAGTCTGCAACAGCACTGCATAGGCACAGAAGTAAAAGCCACACTGCCTGAAAGGGATAAGGGCCAGCCAAATCAGAGCTGAAGGGGCAACTCACCTACAATGCAGCACACACACATAAGATCCAGAGCACTGCAACATTTACAACAATGTTGAACAAACAGCAACACCAGCACAACAGAAGAGAGGACACAACTGCTGCCGCTTGTGTGTGGAAAATGGCCATTCGTATGTGGCATAGCTGGAAACTGTGAGATGATGATGTACTAGTACAACCCCACATCCCTGATGGTGTAGTAATGCATGTATGGCCGTGACCCAGATAGGCAGTGAGACACACATTGTCATACAAATCAACACTCATCACAGTTGAATACAAGTGAAGGTGCGTAGACTTTATTAGCATATGCGTGTCAGTATGGCCAAGATAAGTGCCGCAACATGCAGACCACTGCAGCAGTATGTCAGAACGTGGAACGTTGCCAAACGCCGCTGTCCACTCCGGGGGAGTGCCGCACCATTCACAGGTGTGTGTCTACCCTCGTTGTTGTCCGCTCATGTATTCGGAGTCCAGGCGAATGCAGCCATGACCACTGTCGTCGTGGGAGATGTGACCAGAACCCCAAGTCCCAACAAGGTGTCGGGACATGTGCAATGTGTTCCTAACTGTTGTGTCTGCAGGTACGTAGTTACATGTCCATGAAAGCGAGTGCAGCTTCGTAGGCAATCATTTCCAACATGAGGTCGTTGTCGAATTCATCGAACAGGACGGCGAGGCTAACCATTAGCAGGTCCGGACAGATGTGCTGTGTCCACCCCCTTTCACCAATTAGCACTACAGCCCAATAGGGGAGCGGCTCAATGTGGTCACTGCACACGAGGAGTTCTGCAAACTCCCAGGTCCAGCTGCCAGCATGTATGCCAAGTATCCAGGCATCCCATAGACAAGTGTCACGGTGACACTCATGGTCGTGGGGCAATAGGGGGCGCACACACATGTCGAAATCCAGTTTGGCTACCGTCCTGTTGGATAGGCAGACATCCAAGGACCACTCGAATATGCACGAGCGACAATGCAACACAGGCTGCACGCAGGTGACATTGGCAAGGCGGAAGCTCAGCCGGTAACTGATCCGCAGCACTGCCAATGGCAGTGCCCCCAGTAAATGCAGCATACGTGCAAGGTGCAGTTCCACGTGACAGGGGTTGTGCATGTGTCTGGGATGGTCTGCCATTGCGTTAGTGGCTCTGGTTGAAGCAGCACTGTTCTGACCTGCGCCAGTTCTGTGGATGAAATGCCACAGCTCAGATCAATGAGTTGTTTAAGTGTGCAACGGTTGTATGCCTGGGATGGTGTGGGAGTAAGAGGCCATTCCATGCAAGATAACTCTGAGCAAGGACTTCCGTGTGTGGGGTGTGTATACGTTGGTCTGTCGTTGGGCTGTGCATAGTGTGGGAGTCGTCCTCAACTGCTATCATATCTGTAAGGGGGTGCCAGGCACATGCAAGTCTGAGGTCAGATGTGCAGATGTGCTGCCGCCTGATAGTTCAGACAAAGGAGCTTTCATCCCTAATGTCAGTTTGTCATCTGCTTGCATTCATGAAGTGTGATGTGGCTTGTTGGGTGTGGGGTGGGATGTGTGCGACTTTGGGATCCATGTTTGACATGCCTTGCATGTGGCAAATGAGCGGCATCACTGTGTGTTACGTTGCCTCACAGCTGCTCCTCCCTCCCCCCGAGCCTATTTACTTGTGTGTGCTGCGCGGTTGCATCACTTGCACTCCAACGGAACACCATTGTCATGCCTGTCTGCGCATGTCCACAAGCCTGACAACGACACTGTGATGTTGTCCGTTGAAGGTGGGTGGCCACGTGAGTGTAGGCCTATGGTAAGGTTAGTGCGAACACAGATGTTGAGTTTATGCCTGGCTGAACTCGCGCTGCGACTAAGGCTAGGCATTTGGCTCATTCTGCGGCAATGCAGATACACACAACACTTGGCATGTATGAGCCAAGACCCCGAGCGGTCATGCACTCCTTCATTTCTCCGTTCGTGCTAGACCGCCCTCTGGGTGCATGCTACATTGCAACATTGTCAATTGCGGGCCGGGTGGCGCCGACACTACAACATAGACACACGCATTGGTGACTTCCTTGTCCAGGCCAGAACTGAACCACGCCCTGAGCCTCGGGCTAATTTTACACACCCCTGCGCTGGACTGACGTACGCCGGCCCAGCCCACTCCGCTTATGCTTACAGGGGGGGACGATAAAGCTACATGTCCAAGGTCTTACCCGCTGCCTGAGGTGACATGCTTGCGTCCGCTGTCCACAGCACGATGTGATGTGGTAGGGCCAGGGGCCATCACGCATACATAATGACCACATGGACACACTTAGATAGCTAGTGGAACTGGCTATGGGCACGTGCGCCCGGCCCCTTTTTATTACCATGGTCACATGTCCAGTGACGCCTTTACTGGATGGGTGTGGGGTGAGTGTAAGCCAGCCCTCAGGGACTGGTTGGTGCTGGCAACAACTAGAACAGTGATCATCGGATCACACACAGAGAGTCACTCATGAAGGGTGCATGACTTGCAGTGCACTGAGGTAGGGGCACCAGAACTGGACTCACACACACATATGATTACATCATAAAGGGTCCATGACTTGAGCTACACTGAGTTCGTGGCACCGGAAGCACTCGGTGGGTGCGCGGCCTGCGATGATGCGTCGTCCGGGCGGGCCGCCCTGGAAAGAATGTCTGTTGCCTACTGGACTGCGCCATGAATAAATGAAGACTCAATTTGAATTGTGAGCCCTGCTGACCGCAGTGAAGGCCAGACGCAGCGGTCAGCGAGGGCCCACAGCCACGTGGTGATGACTTGTGTTGCACAGGGTCAGCGGCACCTGGAGCGCTCAGCAGGTGCACAGCCAACGATGATGCATCGTCCGGGCGGGCCGCACTGGGAGCAATGTTCTTTTTGCCTACTGTATTCTGCCTCAATATTGCCACGTGGCGTCGACTTGTGTTGCACAGGGTCAGTGGCACCTGGAGTGCTCAGTGGGTGTGCAGCCAGCAATGATGCGTCGTTTGACTTGGGGGACCTGCTGACCGCAGTGTAGGCCGGAGGCAGCAGTCAGCAAGGGCCCACAGCCACGTGGCGATAACTTGTGGTGCACTGAGTTTTGGCACCTGGAGCGCTCAGCGGGTGTGCAGCCAGCGATGATGCGTTGTTTGACTTGGGCGACCTGCTGACCGCAGTGTAGGCCGGAGGCAGAGGTCAGCGAGGGCCCACAGCCACATGGAGATGACTTGTGGTGCACTGAGTTAGTGGCACCTGGAGCGCTCAGCGAGTGTGCAGCCAACAATGATGCATCATCCGGGCGGGCCGCACTGGGGGCAGTGTCTGTTGACTAGTGGTTTCCTCCATTAACAGAAATGTGGCATGATTTGAATTGTGGGACCTGCTGACCGCAGTGTAGGACTAAGGCTGTATCCGGCACACACATGACTCCGTGTTGTTGTGCCGCTGGATGCACTCCTGGCCTGTGTCGCGGAGTCTGGAGGTCACAATGGCGGACTCGTGGCAGGGTGAGGTGCGCCTCCCTGGCAGATGCGTTGCCCATCACGGAAGAGAACCACGCCCAGAGCCCCGGCCTCTTTATCCGCACTGCTACACTGGAGTGGCGTACGCCGGCCCAGCCCACTGCGCTTACGCTTACAGGGTTTGACGGCACAGCTACATGTGTAGGGTCTTCCCCACTGCCTGAGGTAACATGTTTGCGTCCACTGTCCACAACACTACAAACCCCAGCAGTGTATGTCCACATGGACATGTCTGTGCTCTGCATTCTGTGGTCTGTCCAGCACATCACCGCCACACTTGGCATTGTGTACATTCTTCTTCATGGGTGAGTTGCCTCCTTCACACATACTTGATTCCCAACTCTCCCCCATTCTGCACTTGTGTGGCTGAGGGGCCATGCCGTTTTCGGAAGGTCCACTATCTTGTCCTACGCTGCCTCAGTGGTAGTCTGGAGGGGGTGCAGAGGGGGGGGTCCTGGGGGTGGTGGCGGTGGGTGTTGTGGCCCTCTTGGGTCTTCGAGCTGCATGTTCATTGGCTCCATGGCATCAGTGGGTCTTCAGTTGTGGCTCTGGGCTGGGCTCCCTTTCATACTGCAGGTAGTCGTCCTGCTTAGCACCAGCTAAAGGCAGGTGTTAAATCCCTGCAGCTAACGCGCCTTATCGCCTGTTCTTGGTTTGCAACGCAGATCTGACTGGTCGTTGAGAATCACGCAAAGTGGTGTTTTTGTGTGTTTTTGCACGGGAACGCCTACTCTGCATATCATTAGCGTTAGTTGTCGCACTCATCCGTGGCGATGTTTCTTGCGGTAGCTATCGCAGGAAAACTGGCATTGTCGGCAGTTTGCACCAGCTTGTGAATAGGGCGAAAAATCTATCGCCACTTTTGCGGCGCTTAAGTGCCGATAAATCGGCGATAAGTCCTTGAGAATATGCCCCTCAGTTAATTAATTTGATGTCGTGTCCACGTGGTACCAAAGAGTATTCGTATCGTCGTCACAGAGAACTTAAATGTATGTTAAGAAACTTAGGTACTCCTACATGGTTTGTAACACTTAGCTGTGCTGAATATGCGTGGGATGATTTACTTGAATTTCTACAAGAAGCAAATTCAAATATTAAAAACATTGAATTGAAGACAGCTGGAGAACTCTGGGGCATATGTACAAGGAGTTAACGCCGTGTTAGCGGCACTTTTCCGCCGCAAATGCGACGATATTTTTATCGCCATATTCACAAGCTGTCGCTAACCTCTGTTAGCGGCAGTTTTCCGACGAAAACGTCCATTATAAACATCGCCACTTCTGTTAGTGATAATGACATGCAAGGGAGGCGTTCCCATGCAAAAACGGCCGCTATCCCCACTTCGCGATATTTACAAGGGGATTCCTTAAGTATGGAGGACCAAAAAAACTGCCTCTAACTACAGTTAGAGGCAGTTTTTTAAGACCAGAAAATAGCTGGTCTTAAAAATGGAGATAACCCTTGGGGTCCATTTCAGCAGGTTTTGTTGCTGGACCGTGCTGCAAGCAATGTAGCTGCGCTGCCCTGCGACAAAACTACAGGGTAGGACTGCGCACCATCAATAAGATAGTGTGCATTCCAGGGCCTTACTCATGAAAAGTGTTGCAGCGCTGCGACAAGACAGCTTTGCCACACTATTCACTACCCCCTTCTTGCGACACCACGGATGCGCTGTATTTACTGGACAGCGCTCCATGACGCAAGTAATGACAGACACGTCTGGAATCCTGACGTATCTGTCTGCGCTAAAGTCACCCATTGCTGCAGTCGCGACACAACCATGACGCAACTACAGCAATGCATGGGGCCAACCTATCCCTGTGGCACTGTGTCACCCTTAAGCCTGCCATCATGCAGGCGTAAGGTACTGATGCAGTGCCGTTCTTCAGGGGTGCCCGGGTGTTGGCACAGTTGGAGATCCATCAGTGGCGGTTGCGCGCTGCGGTGCCATCGTCTGTAAGCATTGGCGGAGTGGTGGTGCTGAAGGAGTTGATGAGACGTACTTCGGTGGCCTGGATCCAGCTGCCAGGGGGGCGATGATGGCGGTTGTGTACGGTGGGCATGGTGAAGCCGTGATGTATACAATGATGGTCGGTCCAAGAGTGTCTGGTGGTGTGGCTGTAGTTGAAGGTCCCGATGGTGGAGGAGATGTGCTCGACCTTCTGTCCTGCTATGTGGCTTGCTGCTGTGACTAGCTGCTTGAGTCTGATGTTGGGGAGCCACCCCAGGAGGGGGTAGTGTTCTGGTCACTGGGGTTGTCCAGGTGGAACTTGAGTTTGCCAAGTAGGATGTCGTTGGTGGATGGGAGAGCCTGGTGTGCAATGAGGTCCACAATGGTATCTGAGAACGGGTGTCCAAGGCAGGGGGGGCCTGCAGATGAGGGTGCCACAGAGGATGGGGTTGGTCCAGATCTGGAAATTGAGGTGTTCCATGGTCACGTTGGGTCATTAGAGTGCGTGGTAAGTCGGAGTGTGCTTCTGAAGGTGATGGCAATGCCTCCTCCTGGACGGTCGGGTGGTCCTTGCAGGTGATTTAGTAGCCGTCAGTGATGGTGATGGCGATGTCCGGTCCGGAGCAGATGTTGGTCCTGGCAGGCGATGTCACGTCCAGGGTTGATGGCGAGGTGGGTGCTGGCGCCGTAGGGGTGGAGTGTCCGAGAGGAAGGGTCCTTGGTGCTGAGCGCAGTCCAGGGGCAGACGGACGCAGACAGGCTTGCATATGGCTTGCCTTTGGCACGGGAGACATCCATTACAACGCAGGCATTACATCGCAATGCCTTTACAACGCAAATCCAACAACGCAGGTGCCTTCACATTGCATTCCATTACAACGCATTGTGAGGTCAGTAATGGGGTATTTTTATTTTTTATGGTTGGTATGGGTTTCGGGTGTCGGAGATGAAATGTGGGGTGTATTATGGGGTAAAATTTGAAAATTGGGGTGTGTTTTGGGGACAATCATGAAAATTGGGGTGTGCCATTGGGTCAAATATGAAAAATGGGCTGTGCATTTGGGTCAAATATGAAAATTGGGGTGTGCATTTGGGTCAATATGAAAATTGGGGTGTGCATTTGGGTCAAATATGAAAATTGGGGTGTGCATTTGGGTCACATATGATTTTTAGGGTGTCTTTTGGGGGCTCAAAAATGAAATTTAGCGGTCAGGGTTTTCTTTGGGGTGCAAGGGTCAGTTTTAGGGTTGCACTCACTGAAGTGGGAATAGTAATGTTTACATCTCCGCAATCCAACACCTTTCCTACTGTTGCAATATGCCTAGTATTAGTATGCATTGTAATGGAATGTGATATAATGATATGCGTCGTAACTCCATATATACCTTTGGCACACCAGTGGTAAGCCCGCTGCAGCTGGCAGCACAGCGGCCGCCATTGGGAAGTGCTGCGGGGGGAATGGACAGCTGGGAGGTGGGAAAAGCTGGAAAAAACACTGGATGGGGCGTGGACACGGGGGTGTGTGTGTGAGCGGGTGTTGTAAATATTTAAATGGGAGAAATCTTACCTCGAGGCCGGGTCCCGTGTCTTCGTTGCTCCTGCTCTCCTGAGTCTGCTTCCAGGAACAGGAAGTAGGCAGACAGGCTTCCTCCCCTAAGCCTATCACAATGCTGCAATGCGGCTTTGGGATTGGTCATTGGCGCCAGGATGAGGCGTTCAGCCAGGGGCTGGAGGTGTGGGCATGTTCAGGACAGTGTGCATGACTGCTTTGTGCGGCCTGAGCGGGCCGACCAAACAGTCACTGCGCACTTGAGTGGGCATGCCAATCCGCCCATTCCCTGCTCCGTGCTTGGAGCAGTCCTACCCACCCTCCCACCCGCAAAGGAAACATAGCATGATTACATCAGTAAGTTATCATCATGTGATGGTTGTTCCTCTTCTGCACTGCTTGAAAGCAGTGGGGCGACGCTCTTCCGCCATAGCGGATGAGCCGCCACTGGGGGTGCATCATCTATGTGTGCTAGGCCTGGGCGACTCGACCCCCGGGCCTCCTGCGCTATGTGTCCCATCTTCTCCTTACCTGGACATTGACATCGTGGTGCAATCGGCTGGACTCTCCCCAAATCTGTGACTCAGCCAGCAGGAGCCTCAGCCAGGTGTGATTTCACAAGTCTGGGTACAGCAGTCGCCGCCAAGTCCGCTGGTGAACCTCCCGATGCAGCTAATGCAGCAGGACCCCCTTAGGCATGAAGTTGCAGCTCTCCCACCACACAAGTTCGGCGCAGCTCAGGGGCCTCACCCTCCACAGCGTCCGGCCAGTCCAACATCATCTGGCCTGTGATGCAGAGAGGCAGCACTCACCGTTGGTAATCCCCTCCGTGCACCCCAGTGTAGTGGTGGATCGTAGAAAGCGATGCAGACCTCCCTACGTTGGGGCACAGGAGCGCCTCTACCATTAACAGCTCCAAGGGACGCAAGGCGGTCTTCTCACATAGGTCAGCAACGTGTCTCCATGCGACCTGCCAGACTTCACCACCAGGTACGGGCGATCGTCGCGCCTCAATGTCTACCGCCGTGGCTCATCGACTCCACAGCTCCTCCGCATCCCACTCCAGGCTCCAGACGCAGGTCCAGCGAGGCATCCAGGCTCCAGACGCAGGTCCAGCGAGGCATCCAAGCTCCAGACACAGGTCCAGCAAGGCATCCAGGCTCCAGACGCAGGTCCAGCGAGGCATCCAGGCTCCAGGCGCAGGTCCAGCGAGGCATCCAGGCTCTCATCCTGGTCATCCTGGATGTTGGGTGGCTTGCAGTGGTTGTTGATGTATGCTGCACTTGGCCCTGGCTGCTACATTCTGCATTTGTTTGGTTGTTATGCCTATTTTCTATTGGAGGTTGCAGATAAGCTATTTTTTGCATTAGAGGCACTAACATGAGCTTTTTTTGCCGCTAATGGGCCTATCGGTAGTTTTCGCCCGCTAACGCCGGAATTCCTATCGCCATCGCGCCAATGTTAGAAGCAGTTTTCACCGCCGATCCCTGATACTATCGCCATGTAGCGACGGCTTGTAATTACGCCGCTAACATGGCGATAGTTTTCAGCGGTAAGCGGCGATAAAAAAACTGCTGCTAACTAGCGTTAGCGATAGTTATCGCCAGTGCTTGTACATATGCCCCTTTGTTCCTTGGATCCTGTAAATGTCTGAAGGTATTTTAACCATAGGTTTCAAGCTATGATGTCATTTATCTGCAATAAAAATATTGCACCTCTTGGAGAAGTAACAGATTTCTTTTGGAGAAAGGAGTACCAAGCCAGAGGTGCTCCTCATATACACATGCTATTATGGATCAACAATGCTCCAAAATTTGGAACTGATACTGATGAAAGTGTTTTGTCTTTCATCGAACAGTATGTTACCTGTGCCATTCCAAGAGAAGGAGGAGAAAAAAGGTTGAGACAACAAGTTTTACGGTTTCAAAGTCATCGATGTGGAAAATACTGTCTACGAAAATACAAGTCTAAAGTGAAATTTTATATAAAATGTCGTTTTGGGTTCCCACGTCCAATAATTTCTAAAGGAAGAGTAAGCAGTTTTATGTCAGCTGTAAGGAATACAATAACTTGAAAATCTCCAAAGAATACATACAACCACAAAAGAACAGAATATTCAAAGTATATTAATGACTACAGTCCAGTGATTTTGAAAATGTCGAATGCAAACATGGATATTCAATATGTTGCAGATAATTTAATTGCTGTAGCTCGCTATGTTACATCATATATAACCAAATCTAAAACGACTGAGATGAAAGAAATGTGGGAAGAAATTTCACAAGAAAAGAGTCTTAGCAAGAAATTGTACAGCTTCAGCTTGAAAATGCTTTCCCATCGAGAGATTGGATCCTATGAATGTTCGGATCACTTGAGCTCTGCGAGTTTATATTCAAAGTCAAGAGGAATCATTTGGGTAAGTCTAGGTCTTGCTGCCACACGAAATAGAGTATTGAAAACATTACAAGAAATCAAATACTCAGCAGTGAATGAACCAGAAAGTACTAATATTGTTAAAACTAATATGTTGGATACATACTATCCCAAAAGGAATCCACGTCTCGAAAATCTATGTCTGTATGAAATACTTCAACATTACAGCTTTAAAAGAAAAGTTACAGAAAATATAAAAGAATAAAAATATGCAGTAATTGGATGTGACGGATGTTTGGTAAAACATGCCAAAGGAAATCTTATTAACCACAGAAAACTTAGTTGCGAAAGTCCAGATAAGAGGGAATTTTTCTATTTTGCACTTCTGCAACTGTTCAAGCTTTAGCGTAGTGAAATGGAATTACTTGGAGAATTCAACTGCTATGAAGATTCTTTTAATGCAAGTAAAGATAGTATTCAGTGTACATTTTTTCATATATATCTACAAATGTTAAATGATGAGATTGAACAAAAAAGTACTATTGCAGCAGAAATAGCTAGAGAAAGTTCTCAAGATAGTCAAAGTTCTGGTCCACTGAGTCAAGTTCCACTGGGGCAACCAATTATCGAAAATGAAGCAGCAATAGGCATGAATGAGGGAGAAACGGCAATGCAACAAGCACAACAGGATATTATTCAGTTGGAAAAGTTAGAAAAACAACTAAATATTGAACAGAAAAAAATATATCTACAAGTGAAAGAACAGATACAACATGGTTTGCTACATGAAAAAAAGAATGCCAATGTTCATCATTTAAACCTATTCTAATGGACATCAGCGGTCAAGCTGGAACAGGAAAAAGTTTCTTAATTAAAGTTTTGACGAGTTATCTACACAAAACTACAGAATTACATTTATCTTGTCTTGTAACAGCTCTAACTGGATTAGCAAAAGACACACAATTGATGGACGGAATGCAGAACAAATCAAAACATTCACCCCCAGTCAAGAGATCTGGGTTAAATCCATCATTCTTTTGCTCACCATGCCACCCCAGTTTAGACCTGGCCATATGCAAATCAGTCTTGACCCTGTGCCTCATGGGAACAGTCCAGCCCGAACTGCCAAGCCAGGTCTTCCTGGACCGGAAACAAGCATCCTAGGACCGGTTTCGGGTTTCACCCTCTTCAGCCAGGATAGCTTGATTCCAGTGGCACAGTGAGCCCAGGACCCACGTCTGGGCATACCTGGCGCACTTAGGGCGAGAAAGCAAAAGACACACAATTGATGGACGGAATGCAGAACAAATCAAAACATTCACCCCCAGTCAAGAGATCTGGGTTAAATCCATCATTCTTTTGCTCACCATGCCACCCCTAGTTTAGACCTGGCCATATGCAAATCAGTCTTGACCCTGTGCCTCATGGGAACAGTCCAGCCCGAACTGCCAAGCCAGGTCCTCCCTGGACCGGAAACAAGCATCCTAGGACCGGTATCGGGGTTTCACCCCTCTTCAGCCAGGATAGCTTGATTCCAGTGGCACAGTGAGCCCAGGACCCACCTAACTGGATTAGCAGCACACAACATTAAAGGGATTAAAGGGATTACTTTACATAGATTACTTATGCTACCAGTTGAACATGATAATAAATTCGAATATCAGAAGCTTGTTATGAAGTGTCAAAAGCACTGAAGAAAATTAAACTTTTAATCATTGATGAGGTGAGCATGGTCTCAAACTTAATGCTTGCATTTGTACACTTGAGAATGCAACAGATTTTAAAAACAGATTATGATGTTCTGTTTGGAAGAAAACATGTAATTGTATTCGGAGATCTACTACAACTTACTCCTGTAAAAGGACAACCTGTTTTTAAAACACTTGTCCATGAAGACACTAGGAAATCTTTGGGAAGTATTGGAAATGTGAACATTTGGTTACATTTTAAATATAAAGAACATATTAAGAATATGCGACAAGCAAGTGATGAAGATTATGGAAATATTCTTCAAGATATAGGAAGTGGTGTCTTGACGAAGCATGGTAAACAATCTTTAGAAAGTCGACTACTAAGGAACTTGTTTACAATTGGAAACAGCGGCTGAAATAATGTAAAATAAGCTTGGAGAAAAGAAGTCTGTTATTTACCTAATGCCTACACTGCAAGAGTGTTCTACATTTAATCGAACTTTTGAAACTGGAAAAACAGGAAATAGTGGAAATTGAAGCTATTGATAAAATTGAACACCATGGAGTGACTATTCTTCTCACTGATAAATTACAGGCTAAATTGCATTATTTGGAAAAGTTTGTATCTAAAACTGCAGGCTTAGAAAAGACTTTACATGTATGTTTAAACTGTCGGGTAATTTTACGGCGTAATTTATATGTAGAAGATGGTTTAGTAAATGGAGCAATGGGACGAATAGTTGATTTTGTAAAATTTCAGAATAGAGATGGAATAGAATTTTTGATTATAAAATTTAATCAGATTAAAGAGATAAGACAGATTGGACGTTGTGTTGTACGCTTTTTGTTTGTAAAAGATTTGTATGTTCGCAGAAAACAGTTTCCTCTGTCCTTAGCATATGCAGTAACTATTCATAAATCTCAAGGTTTAAGTATAGACAGTGCTTTTGTAAATACCAGAAGTACAGCGTTCAAAGAGGGAATGGCATACGTTGCATTATCTTGAGTAAGAACATTGGTTTGTATTTGATAGATTTCGATGAGAAAAAGGTTAGTGCTGATGCAATATGTGTAAGAGAGTGTAATCGTTTAAGAAGACCTTATGCTCCTGATTTAGGTGAATATCTCATATATGAGAAACGTATAGTGTATCCAAAACGGAAATATACCAAAGAAGGAATTGAGGTTCAAAAAAAGAAAACAAATGAAGAGAAACTTGAAGGCGTAAAGAAAAAGAAAATGGAAACTGTTGATGAGATTGTAGGATACCAGTTGGAAAATAGTCCAGGTATCAACTGCTATGCAAATGTGATTCTGAATGTTGTGTTTTATCTAGAAGATCTTCATCGTGAAATCATGGAAAATCATGAAAAAGATTCTGTTCTTTACTACATCATGTATTACAACAGTTGGTAACTTGCAGAAGTAAAATCCATACTGCTTCTGGCGTTCGGCATCTTTTGGATATATGTACTGGTTCATTGACATTTACTCTTAATGTACAACAAGATGCACAAGAAATTGTAATGCTTATGCTTGGAGTGTTAGAACATGAAGGAATACAGATTGAAAACTTATTTGGACTAAGTTACAGATGAGATCATAAATGTGAAGAGTGTTCATTTACTATCATCACTGAAATACAAACAGAACGATTCATATACTTGACGATACCAGACTGCAAATCAGTACCTTTTAACAAATTGATAAAAACAGCCAATCAGGACATGAAATGTTCACATTGTAGATCAGAGATGTTGTCTACATTACATAAAGAAAGATTTGGAAAATATCTCATTTTAATGCTACAACGTTGTAGAGCAAATGGAAGAAAACTGGAAACGAAAATTTAATTTTTTAATGCAAGTCCAATATCTATTTCAGGAAGAACTTTTATAGCAGTGGCTACTATTTTCCATGATGGACCTACCTCAACATCTGGACACTATACTGTGTATTTGAAGTGTAATAAAGGATGGACACATTGCAATGATGCCCACTTGGAATTTAAACCCAGATTGCCTTATGAATTACCAAATTCATATTTGTTATTTTTGAAGCCAAAGTTTTGAGTACATCATTCGGCCAATTGGGAAGATGTGAACAGAAACTAAACAGGAATGCAAACTATTAGTATTTATAATTAGTGTTTGGATTATTATTTGCGGTAATTGATATTGCATTTGGAAAATTCTGTTTTAAAGGAAATAGTTTAAATATTTGTAGTGTATTTTGTACCAGATGTAAATGAGAGTCTATATTTTGGCAAATGTATTTGAGATAAATAATAGAGTTTATGTAGATGAAGAAAGTAATTGACAAAGTGTAGATAGAAAAGCACATAGGTACACATATTGAAATTGATGCTTTATGATGCTTTTGGGGTTTTTTCTACTATCAATTTGATTGTTTTTTCCCCGGCTGTTCATTGATGATACCACATTGAAATCACTGTGTCTGGTGAAGTTAAGTGGAATCTGAGAACAGCAAAAAAGGGAATCTGAAAATGTTATCTAATTCTAAATTTATGCTGAGTTGCTGAAACATATAACCCTTATAATTTCAGTAATATATTATCATTAAATAACAGTTTTCTTCTTCTTTATAGTAGGTACAGTTGAAGTTTGAGAAGAGTTTTAATGCTGTTTACCACAATACTACTCTAAAATATTTCTACTGAGTAATGTATCTAAATTATTTAAAAGGTAAGAATACATAATATAAAATGCATGATAATGTCGAAAAAATATTTGAAGTTTAATTATATGTCATTTCTTTCTAATATAAATAATGTTGATCGTTTAGACTACTTGAAAATTATCATCATGTTGCTCATGTAATCAAGCAGGCAGTCATCCTTTCACGTAGACACTACCCATGCACTTATGCATTCTCTGAAGCACAAGTTTTGCACTAATAGCAAAACACAGTCATTACCCTTGCATTCTTTCTTTTACACAGGCACCACCCATGCACTCATTCAATTACCCAGGCAGTACTGCTGCACTTATGCAATAACCTAGGGACCACTGATGCACTCATGCAATCACCTAAGCACTACTCTTCCACTCAACCATTCACTCAGGCACTACCCATGCACTCATTCATTCACTCAGGCACTACCTGTGCACTCATCCAATGATCCAGGCATCACCCTTGCACTCATACCTTCACTCACGTACTTTTGATACACTCATCAAATCACCCAGATACTACCCCTGCACTCATGCAATCACCCAGGCACTACTGATGCACTCATGCAATCACTCAGGCACTACTTTTCCACTCAACCATTCCCTCAAACACTACCTATGCACTCAGTGATTCACTCAGGCACTACACATGCACTCATCTATTCACTCAGGCACTAACCATGCAGTCATCCAATGACCCAGGGATTACTCTTCAAGTCATTGTTTTACTCAGGCACTACCCATGCACTGATCCAATCACCCAGGCAGTACCCCTGCTCTCATGCAATCACTCAAGCACTACTCTTCCACTCAACCCTTCACTGAGGCACTACTCATGCACTCATGCATTCTCCAAGGCACTACCCATGCCCTCATCCAATGACCCAGGTATTACCCTTGCAGTCGTCCTTTCACTCAGGCAGGCTCATGCACACATCCAATCACCCAGGCAATACCCCTGCACTCATGCAATCACTCAGGCACTACCCATGCAGTCATCCAATCACTCAGGCACTATTTTTGCATTCAACCAATCACAGAGGCAGTACCCATGCACTCATTCATTCACTCACACACTGCCCCTACACTCATGCAGTCACCCAGATAATACCCATGCACTCATGCAATCACTTAAACACTACCCATACAGTTATGCAATCACTCAGCCACTACTCTTGCACTCAACCATTCACTCAGGCACTACACATGCACCCATGCATTCCCTCATGCACTACCCATGCACTCTTCAAATGTCCCAGGCATTACTCTTGCAGTCATCCTTTTACTCACTCAGTAACCATGCACTGATCTAATCACTCAAACGTTACTCTTGCACTCATGAAGTCACTCAGGCAGTACCCATGCACTCATGCAACCACTCAGACAGTACCCCTGCACTTATGCAATCCCCCAGGCACTGCCCATGCTCTCATGCAATCACTCAGGCACTACTCTTGCACTCAAACATCCACTCAGACACTACCCATGCACTCATCCATTCTCCAAGGCACTACCCATGCACTCATGCAATGACCCAGGCACTAGAGTTGGATTAATCCATTCAGTTACACAGTTCCCATGGACTCATCCATTCACTAAAGCACTACCCATACACTCATGCAAAGGCACTATTCTTCAACTCAACCATTCATTCAGACACTACCCATACATCATCTATTCTTCCAGGCAGTACCTGTGTACTCATGCAATGACCCAGGGATGTTCCTTGCACTCATCCTTTCACACACACACTACCCATACACTGATCCAATCACGCAGGCAGTACCCATGCAGTCATGCAATTTCTCACGCACTACTCTTGCACTCAACCATTCACTCAGGCACTAACCATGGACTCATCCATTCTCTCAGGCACTACCCATGCACTCATTCAATGACCCAGGCACTACCCTTGCACTCACCTTTCACTCAGGCACTTCCCATACACTCATCCAATCACCCAGGCACTACCACTGCACTCATGTAATCACCCAGACACTACCCATCCACTCATGCAATCACTCAGGCACTACTCTTGCACTCTTCCATTCACTCAGACACTACCCATGCACTCATGCAATCAAGGAGGCACTACCCAGGCACTCATACAATCACTCAGGCACTACCTATGCACTCATCCATTGACCCAGGCATTACCCTTGCATCCATCCTTCCACTCAGGCACTACCCATACACTCATCCAATCACCCAGGCACTACCACTGCACTCATGCAATCACTCAGGCACTACTCTTGCACTCCTCCATTCACTCAGGCACTACCCATGCACTCATGTAATCAAGGAGGCACTACCTATACACACATCAAATCACTCAGGCATTACCCACGCAGTCATGCAATCAACCAGGAACTACTCTTGCACTCAACTATTCACTCAGTCATTGTCCATGCACTCATCCATTGTCCTGGGCACTACCCATGCACACATCCAATCACCCAGGCACTACCCTTGCACTCACCCATTCATCCAAGCACTAACTATGCACTCATCCATTCTCTCAGGCACTGTCCATGCAATCATGCAATCATTGAGGAAGTACCCATGCATTTAGCCAATCACACAGACAATAACCATACACTATCTAATGAGCCACGCACTACTCATGCAGTCATCCAACCAGCCAGGCACTATTCACACATTTTTCCAATCACACAGGCACTATCAATTCAGTTATACAACCACACAACCACTAATGTTGCACTCATCCATTAACTCAAACTCTACTCATTTACTCATCCAATCACTCAGACTCTACGAACACACTCATGCAATCAGACATACACTATCCATTGACTCATGTATTCATCCAACATAGCTTTTCATTTTTAAACCAGAATAGGTGGTTCCGTAGGAACCATTTTTTTTCTTCATTTTTAAAAACTATTTTATATATTTGTTTTTAACAATTTTGTGTTTTTTGGTGTTTTTAAGAATTCATCAATAAAAATGTACACAAAAAAAGAAGCACATAACAGCGTGCGTAAATGGGGTGAAAAAAATTAACAACGGTGATTGTAAATTGTGTCCAACATTGTTTGGACAACCTGTTCCCCAATGCTCAGGACAGTAATGCACTTTGGACAAAAAAGTCCAGCCTTAGCGAAATCTGGAAGAGTCGGTGGTATGGACTCCAACCTGTTGCCAGCTCTTGAGGTGGAAGGCTGTGTATCTTGGCTCCCATCATTAAGTCTTGCAAGCTCAGCTCCTGCAAGCCTGTTTTCGAACATCGTGTTAAGATGCTTGTACATTGATGATGTACCGTACAAGCATTTCCTCGCTGATCCTCGTGACAGGACCTTCTTGCACACGTTGCACGTCACTTTTTGTGCATTGACCTTCTTCTGGCCCTCGGGTATGCTGAAGAATTGCTATACCACATTCTCCTTCCTTTTGCAGCGTGGCTCCTCTTCCTTCTCCAGAAGAGTCACCTCTTCCTCCTCCTGCAGATCCTGTGGAGTTGTCATATCCAAAAACCAAATGTAAAATCTTTGAAACACCAAAAAACCCCTCCAAAATTGAAAGCTCCTGAAAAAGTATGGCTGTTGCCAACCACACCCAAAATTAGAGGAAAGAGGGTGGGATCTAGCAAACTTAAGGATGATAGGATCTTTAACCATTGAAATTTATTTTTTCTGTGTCACATGGGGTGCGCGACCGCTGCACGGAACCACCGCGTACTGGACGCGATTCCACAACTTCTTTCAATTTTACATTTCAGGAATATTTAGCACTATCTGATAATATTTTCATTACACATAACTGTATCACTTTATTTCAAATCAATTAAATAAATAAAGCTATATCAATATATAATATTGTTTTAAAAAAGTTAGATTTGCTTCTCGTACGCGAATCCAGAAGTCGCAATGTACGCGCACGTTCCACGACTCCTGAAATTACTATTAAAATAACTTTTTAATAAGTTTCATTTATTATTATACAAGTTTAGTAACTATCTTAACAAACCTCTTACCTTGAAATTAATATTATTATTGTGTATATATATGAAAAATATATATGTGAAAAATCATGCTGGAGCTGTGTTCCGTACGCGGATCCAGAACTTACGCTCTGCAGTGAACAGGGTTTCACGTCCAGTAAAATATATATATATAAATACACATATTATATATATATTTTTTTAAATGTAATTAAAAGAAATCAAAAACATTTTTTAAAAAGTTATTACATATGTATATGTCTATTTTTACTTTGCATATATACATATATATATAAAATATCTATATATATATATATATTCACTGAAAAAACCATAGGTTTTAGGGACAGTTATAGTTAGTTGGACATTGCACTCGTACAAAACCCGTGAAATTCCCCGTTATAGTTAGTTCAGGTAACTATAACTCGCGCCCGCAATGCACTGCTGATGACGTCACATATTACATCACTCATGACATGGTCAGTGACATCACTGATGACATCACTGATGACATCTCAAATGACATCACTGATGACATCATCCAGTGACTGTGTGTTTCTGTAAAGTTTAAATATGTTTAATATATATAGGGAAAGGTGTATTGAAGAATGAGTGGGTGTATAAGTGTCTGAATGGATGAGTTAGTAGGTGCGTGACTAACTCAATAAGTGAGTGATTAAACGTATCTTACTGAATGCATGTGTTAGTGACTAAACTGGGTGAATGTCTGTATCCGTCTGTCTGTTGCTGTGTAAGTGGCTGCATGGGTTTGTGAATAGCTACATGAGTGTCTATATGAGTTATTGATTGGTTGTCTGAGTATCTGTATGGGTGCCTGAGTGTTTCTGTGGGTGGGGTGTGTGTGCGACTCTGTGCATAGATGTGTGAGTGGGTGATTCACTGGGTGGATGGTTTCAAGAGTGCATCTGTGATAGACTGTATGGGTGGGTAAGTGTGTGTAAGAGTGTGTTAGTGAGTGAATGTATGTCCCAGTGGTACATGTGTGAGTAACTACATATGTGAAAGGCAGTATATATGTGTGTTGGAGTATATAAATAGCTATAAGCGAGAGTGTGTGATTGTGAGAGTGACTGTATGGATGAGTGTGTGCTTGTATCAGAGATTGTATAAGAGCGTAAGAATGTGCTAGTATTTGTATGAGTAAGTGAGCTGGTGTGTGTATAACTGTATAGGTGAGTAAATGGGTGTGTGCTTAATTTTTTGCATGACTGACTAGGTGTGTGAGTACCTCTATGGATGAGTGGCGGTGTGTGAGTGTTTATATAGGTGTATCAGTGCATATAATAGTCCTGTACTGAGTGACTATAGGTATGAGTGACTGTACGGGTGAGTGAGTAGATGTGTGTATGTAGACCTAAGAATCAGTGAGTGTGTATATAGTAATTGGTGTTGGAGTGTCTATGGTTTTGACAATGGCAGTCTGTAATTTACAGTGGGTGTATCAAAAGTTATATTAGGGTGTGAGAAGATGCATCAAATTATCACATGGATGATGTCATCAGTGATGTCACCAGTGATGTCATTTGAGATGTCATCAGTGATGTCACTGACCATGTCATGAGTGATGTAATATGTGACGTCATCAGCAGTGCATTGCAGGGGCGCGAGTTATAGTTACCTGAACTAACTATAACGGGGAATTTCACGGGTTTTGTACGAGTGCAATGTCCAACTAACTATAACTGTCCCTAAAACCTATGGTTTTTCAGTGAATTTGTAAGGTTTTTTAAATGCTAATTTCTAACTATAACGCGCCTGAAACCTATGGTTTTTTCAGTGAATTTCAAAGGTTTTTTAAATGCTAATTCCTAACTATAACATGTCTGAAACCTATGGTTTTTTTCAGTGAATTTCAAAGGTTTTGTAAATGACAATTTTTAAATGTATTAAGTGTTATATTTATTTTTTTGATACTGATTTACTACATTTTTTTAAACTATTTATTTTTAGATATTTTATTTTTTTAAATACATTGTAATTACATTATACATTACATTACAAAATATACTTTCTCAGAATGAATTACTTTAGTTTAAATACTTTGCAAATAGGCAAAAAAACTTTTAAGTACAGTAGTTACAGTTAAACACAATGCAACATTGAGCTCAATGTGAATTTCAAGTTAAATGCAATTAGTTACTTTATGGATTACTTTTCTAACCACAGGACTGGATCCTAGATTCAGTCCTGGGACATCTCCTGTAAACAGTTGAGTAAAAGCGTTTTGGTTACAGTAGTGATTTTTAAGGAATATTATTGTATTTTTAAAAGTTGACACAGAAACTTTTTCACATAGAATCACCAATGTTATCCTATGGGAGGAAATTCACTTAGCAGGTAAGTAGTGTTATCGTTACTTTTTCTTACTCAGTGGTGGATCCTGGATCCAGCACTGGTGCATCTCCTGTAAACAGTTGAAAGAATGCGTTTAAGTCATACAGGCGATTTTTAAGGAATATTTGTAGTTTGTGAAAATCGACACTTTGAAACTTTTCTGCTGAAAACCAGACAATGGATTCCTATGGAAGGAAATACAAGTTACTGGTAAGTACGGTTAGAATTACTTTTCAGGGTCAGTGCTGGGCTAAAAGATGCAGCACTGGGTTCTCTCCTGATAACAGGTGAGTAAATCGGAATTCGTAGTTCAGCTGATTTTAGAGGAATATTATAAAGTTCTAAAACTCCACACAGAAGAATTTCCAAGTGAAACCAGTCAATGTTAGCCTATGGAAGGAAATTCAAGTTACTGGTAAGTACGGTTAAAATTACTTTTCAGGATCAGTACTGGGCTCAAAGATGCAGCACTGAGGTCTCTCCTGATAACCGGTGAGTAAATCGGAATTCGTAGTTCGGCTGATTTTAGAGGAATATTTGTATGTTTCAAAATCGACACAAACTTTTTCAGCAAAAGCAGGCAATGATATCCTATGGAAGGAAATTCAAGTTACTGGTAAGTACGGTTAAAATTACTTTTCAGGATCAGTACTGGGCTCAAAGATGCAGCACTGAGGTCTCTCCTGATAACAGGTGAGTAAATCGGAATTCGTAGTTCAGCTGATTTTAGAGGAATATTATAAAGTTCCAAAACTCCACACTTAGAAGAATTTCCAAGTGAAACCAGACAATGTTAGCCTATGGAAGGAAATTCAAGTTACTGGTAAGTACGGTTAAAATTACTTTTCAGGATCAGTACTGGGCTCAAAGATGCAGCACTGAGGTCTCTCCTGATAACCGGTGAGTAAACCGGAATTCGTAGTTCGGCTGATTTTAGAGGAAAATTTGTATGTTTCAAAAATCGACACTTAGAAACTTTTTCAGCAAAAAGCAGGCAATGATATCCTATGGAAGGAAATTCAAGTTACTGGTAAGTACGGTTAAAATTACTTTTCAGGATCAGTACTGGGCTCAAAGATGCAGCACTGAGGTCTCTCCTGATAACAGGTGAGTAAATCGGAATTCGTAGTTCGGCTGATTTTAGAGGAATATTTGCACAATGGTGAAGGAAGGGGTGGGGCCTGAAGTGACATGTCTGCAAACACGCCCTGTGGCGCGTTTTAAGTTGGAGAATTAATTCCTCCTCAATCCCGAGGGTCCCTAGGGGCCAACTGGCCCACCAGATACCTCCAGTATGCGCCAGAGAGCTGTGTTGCAGAGAGGTGTTCAGAGGCCACGCCCCTTTTTACAACACTCTGCAACGCAGCGCCGTGGCGATTACTGGAGGTACCTGGTGGGCTAGTTGGCCCCCAGGGACCCTCAGGATTGAAGAGGATTTAATTCCCCATCTTAAAACGCGCCACTGGGCCTATTTGCACACATGTCACCTGAAGCGACGACCCCTCCCTTAACCACTGTGCAAACACGCCCCGTGGCACGTTTTAAGTTGGGGGATTAAGTCCCCTTGAATACTGAGGGTCCCTGGAGTCCAACTAGCCCACCATGTACCTCCAAAAAGTGCCACAGAGCTGCGTTTCAGAGAGGTGTAAAAAGGGGTGTGGCCTCTGTACACCTCTCTGCAACGCAGCCCCCTGGCGCATACCGGAGGTTCCTGGTGGGCTAGTTGGCCCCCAGGGACCCCCAGTATTCAAGGGGAATTACTTCCCCTTCTTAAAATGCGCCAGGGGTTCGCGTTTGCAGACTGCTGCAGGGAGGGGGCGGGGCCTCCAGCACGATGCCGGTCTTTTTTTGTGTGCTTTTTTCTGCCCGAGGGGTCCTTGTGGGACCCCCTGAGCAGACCTAGGGGGTCAGGGTGTATCTACCCTGCCCCCTTTGTGCGTTTTGCGCACTTGTTTCTTGTGTTCTTTTTTTTAATCAGCGGGATCCGCGCACCCTAAGCGCATCCTGCCGATTTAAAAAAAAAATGCTTTTTCTGCCCAGGGGGTCTTTGTGGGACCCCCTGAGCAGACCTAGGGGTCAGGGTGTTTCTACCCTGTCCCCTTTGTGCGTTTTGCGCACTTGTTTCTTGTGCTTTTTTTAATCGGCGGGATCCGCGCACCCTAAGCGCCTCCCGCCGTTTAAAAAAAGAAAATGCTTTTTCTGCCCAGGGGTCCTTGTGGGACCCCTGAGCAGACCTAGGGGTCAGGGTGTTTCTACCCTTCCCCCTTTTGCGCTTTGCGCACTTGTTTCTGTCCCTCGGTTCTACCGAGGGATCAAAATGGCTGCCAACACTTCCTGATTTGGAGTGTTGACAGCCACTTGACAGCCAATTAGCATGCAGCTCGTGATCGGGAGGGTATGCGGACCCTACTCGGCCATAGATATATATGTGACTTTACTTTTGATTTTCTCAGGAACTACTGAACGGATTTACACCATTTAAGCAAAAGGCACGACACTGAACCAAGGGCTACCTCTTTGCCAAATTTGGTGTAACTTCGTTCAGCAGTTCGGGCTGTAGCCACAATGAACGGTTCCTATGGAAAAATGAATGGGGAAAACGCGTTTTGGGACCCCCTTTTTTCTCGGCCCCCGCTTGACGAATCACCCCGAGACTTTCAGGATAGGAGCGGACCGGAGCACCCCAACAAGTTGGAAGCTTTCGCGAAGATTCGTCAACCGGCGCCAACGTTATTTCAAATAGAATGTTGCGGATTTCCTATGGAAAATATGGCCTAACTATAACTATCTACTGGCGACCGCCAGTAGATAATATATATATATATATATATATATATATATATATATATATATCCCTCCAAAGTTGCTCCTTCCGGTACCACCAGGACCCGAGAGAAGTGGTGCACACGCCAGCAGAGCGTACCGACAATAATAATCCACAAAAGTCCAAGGTACGTGCGCTCTCAGGATAAATGGGATCCGAGACAAAGTAAACTTGCAACAAGCGTTTAATTACACGACACGTTTCGACTGCAGCCGCAGTCATGGTCACGTGTAGGGTGCACAACTTATGATAGGCTTAAATAACATCACATGGTGAATGAATACAGGAAATGGTATTTCAAAGTGACTGTAGCAGCCATGATGGAGTGGTAAAAAAGTGACTGTACAATACATCGATACAATGTAAAAAGTGACAAAACTGCATGAAGATCAAGTCTGTCAGCCCAGAAATTGATGGATAACAAAAGTATAATCGTACCCAACAAAGGTAAAAATGTAAAGAATAAACCCATGTGGGCATATTTATGCAGAGTGCGATCCCACAGGGGGCTGGGTCAACATGCTATGAATCTACCATTCTAAATACATGGTAAACTGTATCGAGAAGGATGACTTGAGGTGGAATGTCCAAGTGGGCATAAAAGTCCCAACGTGCAATGGGTACTTGCATTGACTCGGTAATAGTAACATCACTCGTGATTCATTGTGTAAAATGAAAATCACTTCCCCGTGTGGGCAAATGTGATATAGCATGAATCTGCATGCCAAGAATGGAAAACGGGGAATGGTGTCTAACGTGGGACCCCTACAAAGCATGCGTGTCGGCGCAATCTCGGGCAAGTGCCCGGTTGTGTTTTATGGAGGGGTCGGGTAAGACCAGAGGTATGTGTAACTTGAACTGGGTCCTGATGTAAAAGGCAAGTGTGCTAATGCAAAACATGTGTCCAAGGTACGTAAATGATCACCAGCAATAAAAGGTCACAACATAACAACAACAGGCAGAACCCCACCTGTCACCACTCTCTACAAATTACCATGTGATGCACTCAGCCAAACTAGGTGAGAAACGAAGAAAAGGTTAAGCGGCCCGTACTCGTGATGTCAGGTGAAATGGGCCCCTTCCTTTCCTCCTGCAAAAGAAACAGAAAAATACATATAATTAAAATACTGGACCCCAAAGAGTTATAGGGGTTAATAGAAGAAAATACAGTTCCTAATGCACTAATATTTATGGAGGACTAAACAAAACAGTAAGTAATAATCACATAATAGACCTGGGAAACATGTCACAGAAAGTACATAAAAAAACTTCAAAAAACTTGTCACAGAAAGTACAGCAAAAAGCTGTCAATGTTAGAAACAGGTGCAGTGGGTAGGTGAGGAACTATTCTTCTTTGAGGTGAATAGCTAATTCCTCATCTTGGTTCAATCCCCCGGGATCTTAGTTTGAAAATCTACTATATATTTAGATTCTCTCTGTCTCAGTCTAAGAGTTCTGTCTCCTCCCCTTGGGTTATTGTGGATCCGCTCCAGAATAAAATAACTGAGGACTGAGGAGTCGGAGTAGTGTTTGGCTTGATAATGTCGGGCTACCGGATATTTGGGGTCGTTGTTGGTTATGGCCCGCATGTGTTCAAGTATCCGTTTTTTTGCCATCAAGGTGGTACTGCCAATATACCATAGTTTACATGGGCACTCTATTGCATATATCACATACTTAGTGCTGCAGGTTAGGAATTGTGGGATGACTTTTTTATGTGTACCTAGTGTGACTTCTTTGTGGGACATGCTATGTTTACACGCTTTGCAATGTCCACAGGGAAAAAATCCCTGTAGATTATGCTCCCTGTTAGTAGTGTATCTGGTGACATCACTATGTACGAGCATGTCCCTCAAATTCCTGCCTCGCCTGAAGGTGATACTAGGTCTCTCTTGAATCGTCCCCCCTATGGTGTTGTCGTTTTTGAGAATGTCCCAGTTTTTGACAAAAATGCATCTGATATCGTTGACGTCAGAATGGTATGAAAGTATATTTCTGGTACCGTCTCCCTCTGCCTCTCCATCAGATGGAACTTTGTCTGCTAGAGTATCAGTTCTATTGATACCATCCACTTTCTCCTTGGCTTTCTTTAAAACCCAATTAGGGTAGCCCCTTTCTTTGAATCTTTCTAGCATAGTTGTACTCTCTCGTGTAAAGGCTTCCTTGGTGTTGCAGTTTCTTTTGGCCCTCAGCAGTTCCCCATAGGGAATGCTCCATTTGAGCATTTCTGGGTGACTGCTGAGGGCATGTAATATGCTGTGGTATGCTGTGGTATGGATACTGTTATGTACGATCTCAAGTTTGACGTCAAGGTATTCTGCCTCTGTTTTGCTGATGTTACCAGTCAGTTTTATATTGCGGTCATTGGTGTTGAGTTTGTTGATAAAGTCTCTGGCTTTAGGCTCGGAGCCCCTCCAGATGAAGAACAGGTCATCGATGTAGCTAAGCCACATCACAACCTGTTCAAAATCCCAATAGAGATCCGGATCCTGGAGGATCTCCTCCTCCCAGAGCCCCATGAATAGAGTTTCTCGAAACTGGGAGCAAAGCATGATCCCATCGCTGTTCCGGTGGTCTGTATGAACACGTGACCAAGACTGCGGCTGCAGTCGAAACGCGTCGTGTAATTAAACGCTTGTTGCAAGTTTACTTTGTCTCGGATCCCATTTACCCTGAGAGCGCATGTACCTTGGACTTTTGTGGATATATATATATATATATTATCTACTGGCGGTCTATACTGATTCAATGTGTACACCCATTTCAGGCTATTGTTCGTATGGAGCCAAAAACAGGTAAATTGCCTCCGACTGATTTACAGAGAGGATTAAAAGGAAGAGTTGTATATTTACCACTGGATTTAAAGAAAAATATTGACACTATTGGTGTAGAGAATGTAGAAAGTGAACCATTAGTTATTCTAGTTAATGGTGTTCCTACTAAGAGTAAGAAAATCTGGCAAGAATTAGTGGATGTTAGAAAAGTGCAAAAGGCAACATTATATCTAATAAAAAACAATGAGTACTATAAAAATGTGTATGTGGAAGAAGAAGAAATACTTTTAGATGATGACACTGAAACATCAAGTGGTCAAATTGAAAAGTGGACATGTCAAAAAATGAAGAAATCTATGAACATTATAGTGTACATCCACTTCATTCGAAAGAAGTGATGGGAAATACTATTGAGTTATTCCAAATGAAGGAAGCAAAGGGTACTCCCATCAGTGTATGGGAGAAAAGTTTGGAAGCTCGTTGTTTTCCGCAGCTTTTTCCAACTGGAAAAGGTGGACGATATGATGAACGACCTGTGCAGATTCCTGCATCTGAATATCGGACAACAAGATTGTATGCAAAAGATCCAAGGTTTCGACAATGTATCCCATATATATTTCATCTTTTGTTTGAGAGTGACTTATCTGGACTTTCATATGCAGTCAACCACATTTTGAAAACAGGAGTACATTTTCAAAATGTTTCTGCAAAGCAATTTATGGATAAAGTACATCAGAGAGACGATCATCTAGAATCTCAGTTGATTAATTTGATGGCATGTCAGCGTGGTACTAATGAGTATTGGTACCGTCGTCATGGAGAACTTAAATGCATGCTAAGGAACTTAGGAACTCCTACATGGTTTCTTACCCTAAGCTGTGCTGAATACGCTTGGGATGATTTACTTGAATTTCTTCGTGAGGCAAATTCAAATGTAAAAAATATTGAATACAAGACACCTGGAGAATTGTGCTCTTTGGATCCTGTTAATGTGTGCAGGTATTTTAATCATAGATTTGAAGCTATGATGTCTTTTATCTGCAATAAAAAAATCCTCCTCTTGGAGAAGTTCTGGATTTTTTTGGAGAAAGGAGTATCAAGCTAGAGGTGCTCCTCATATACATATGCTGATATGGATCAAAGATGCTCCTAAATTCGGAACTGATTCTGATGATACTGTTTTGTCTTTTATTGAAGAATATGCCACATGTGCTATACCCAAAAGAACAGAAGAAAACAACTTAAAACAACAAGTTTTACGATTCCAAAGCCATCGATGCGGAAAATACTGTCGACGAAAGTACAAGTGTAAGGAAAAGTTTTATACCAAATGTCGTTTTGGATTTCCACGTCCTGTAATATCCAAAGGAAGAGTAAACAGTTTTATGTCAGCTATGAGACATACCATCACTAGAAAGTCTCCAAAAAATACATACAATTTGAGAAGAAGTGAAGATTCAAAATATATAAATGATTATAATCCTGTTATTCTCTCAATGTGGAATGCTAATATGGATATTCAGTATGTTGCGGATAATTCCATTGCTGTTGCCCGGTATGTGACATCTTATATAACAAAATCTGAAAAGACAGAATTGAAAGAAATGTGGGAAGAGATTTCTCACGAGAAGAGTTTAAGTAAGAAATTATACAGTTTCAGTTTGAAGATGTTATCCCATCGAGAAATTGGAGCGTATGAATGCTCAGATCGATTATCATCTGCAAGTTTATACTCAAAATCTAGAAGAATCATTTGGGTGAGTCTAGGTCTTGCTGCAACGCGAAATCGAGTACTTAAATCTGTTCAAGAAATTGAATATTTAGCAGAAAAAGAACCGGAAAGTACAGATATTGTGAAAACAAATATGTTGGACACATATTATCCAAATAGAAGTCATCATCTTGAGAACATATGTCTTTATGAAGTGCTGCAAAACTACACTTTTAAACGGAATACTACAGAAAACATCACTGATGGAAAATATGCAGTAATTGGTTCCGAAGGATGTTTGGTGAAACAAAGGAAAGGAAATTTGATTAATCACAGAAAACTGAGTTGTGACACTACTGATAAAAGAGAATTTTACTATTTTGCACTTTTGCAACTGTTCAAACCGTGGCGTTCAGAATTGGAATTACTTGGAGAATTTCAGAGTTATGAAGATTCCTTCAATGCTTGTAAAGATACCATACAATGCACTGTTTTTGCAAATTATGTAAAGATGTTGAACGATGAAATTGACCAAGAAGCTACTATTGCAGCTGAGATTGCTAGAGACAGTTCTCAAGACAGTCAAACTTCTGCTGCGATCAGTGAAGATCCACTAGGACAACCAATTGTTGAAAATGAAGCAGCAATTGCTATGAAGGAAGTTGAAACAGCAATGCTTCAAGGTCGAGAAGATATTATGGACTTAACAAACTTGGAAGAACAACTAAATGTTGAACAACAAGAAATATATCAGCAAGTGAAGCAACAGATTGACCATGGATTACTTCATGAAAACAAAGAATGCTCATGCACATCTTTTGAACCTATCCGGATGTATGTGAGTGGACAAGCTGGAACAGGAAAAAGTTTCTTAATAAAAGTAATGACCAGTTATCTACACAAAATAACTGAGTCACATTTGTCTTGTGTTGTAACTGCTCCTACTGGGTTGGCAGCACACAACATTAAAGGAATTACATTACATTGTTTACTAATGCTACCTGTGGAGCATGAAAACAAATTGGAATATCATAAGCTATCTGGAGAAGCTTGTTATGAAGTTTCTAGAGTGCTGAAGAAAATGAAAGTTCTGATTATTGATGAGGTAAGCATGGTCTCAAACTTAATGCTTGCTTTTGTGCATTTAAGAATGCAGCAAATTCTTAAAACAGAGTACGATGTGTTATTTGGAGGAAAACATGTTATAGTTTTTAGAGATCTACTGCAACTTACTCCCGTAAAAGGACAACCAGTATTTAAAATGCTTGTGCATGAAGACACCAGAAAGTCTATGGGTAGTGTTGGAAATGTTAACATTTGGTCATATTTTGAATACAAAGAACTCATTACGAATATGCGACAGGCAAATGATGTTGATTATGGAACTATTCTTCAAGATGTAAGAATTGGAGTACTGACAGAACATGGGAAACAGGCTTTACAGAGTCGGTTACTTTTGAATTTGTTTCCAAATGAAAATATAGTTCAGGAGAAAATATATAAGAAAATTGCAGAAACCAAATCAGTAATCTGCTTAATGCCAACACTGCGACAGTGTTCTATATTCAACATAGAAGTTTTGAAGCTTGAAAATGAAGAAATAATAAAAATGGAGGCCATTGATAAAATAGAGCATGAAGGAATCACTATTATTTTGACCGAAAAATTGCAAACAAAATTGCATTCTTTAGAAAATTCAATATCTAAAACTGCTGGTTTAGAAAAGAATCTATATGTATGTATAAACTGTCGGGTAATTTTAAGGCGTAATTTGGATGTAGAAAAAGGTTTAGTTAATGGAGCAATGGGTAAACTTGTGGATTTTGTAAATTATCAAAAAAGAGATGGAATTGAATTTTTAAAAATCAAATTTGATGAAATTGAAGAAGTAAAACAAATTGGTCGTTGTTCAGTTCGTTTTTTGCTTGTAAAAGATTTATATGTCCGTAGAAAACAATTTCCACTTTCTTTGGCATATGCAGTGACTATTCATAAATCACAAGGATTAAGTGTAGATAGTGCTTTGGTGAACATTGGAAGTACCGTGTTTAAAGAGGGTATGGCATATGTTGCTTTGTCCAGAGTGAGAAGTTTATCTGGTTTGTTTTTAATTGATTTTGATGACTCAAAGATTATTGCAGATACAAACTGTGTAAAAGAGTATAATAGATTAAGAAGAGCGTATGCTCCCAATTTAGGTCAGTTTCCTGTATTTGAAAAGCGTGTGGTAGGTCGAAAAAGAACACATGACAATATTTGTAGTAAAGTTATAGCAAAGAAAAAAATGAAGATAATGTTGTAATTGCAAGCAAGAAGACAAAGGACGCTAATGAAGACATTGTTGGTTATCAGTTTGAAAATAGTTCAGGTATCAACTGCTATGCTAACGTAGTAGTTAATGTTGTTTTTTTTCTTGAAAGTTTGCAACAACAAATTATGGAGAATCGGGAAAAAATATTTTGCTCCATGTTGTATTCTGTTTATGAAAAATTGAGGACTGATAAAAGTAAAATGCAAAGCGTTTCTGAAATTCGTCAAGTTTTGGATATATGTTGTGGATCAACACAATTTAGACAAAATATACAACAAGATGCTCAGGAATTTTTAATGTATATGCTTACTGTATTGGAAAATGAAGGGATAGACATTGAAAATCTTTTCGGCCTTTGTTATAAATGGGAACATGTATGTGAAAATTGTATGTTTACATGTACCACTGATATAGACACAGAAAGATTTATATATTTGACATTACCAGAGTGTAAATCAGTATCTTTTAATAAACTAGTTAAAGCAGCAAATCAAAACATGAAGTGTACCCAATGCAAATCTGAAATGTTATCAACATTATTTATAGAAAAATATGGACAATATATAATTTTAATGATGCAACGTTGTACAGCTGATGGAAGAAAATTGGACACTTTCATAAAAAAATTTGTAGCAACTCAACTATCAATATCAGGAAGGACTTTTGTTGCAGGAGCAATTATTTTCCATCTTGGTGCTTCCACTACATCTGGACATTACACTGTGTATCTAAAATGTAATAAAGGCTGGACATATTGTAATGATGCTCAGTTGGTTTTTAAACAACGTTTGCCAAGTGAATTACCAAATTCTTACCTAATATTTTTAAAACCAAAGTTTTAGGAAGATAATTTGGCCTCTGAGGAATTTATTAATATGTATTAATACGATTACTATTGGACAATTTTAATGTAAAGGACTTCAACAATACCATTTGGCCAAGAGGAAAGGTGTATGTTTCAATTGTGGACTTTTTCTTCTACATTCTCTCTGCATATATTTTTAACCAACAACATTTACAGTGTATATAAATTTACGTTTGAAAATTTTCATAGGAGTTAGCATTTTTATATATATGTGATTTGCATTATAAGCAATGTTATTTTTGGATGTAGTCTTGGGTTTTTTAAAACAATATTATTTATTGTTTTTTTTTGCCCTCTGTTATGTGATGAGTATGATTGAAAACACTGTTTCTAGTGAATTTCAATTTATTCTGATGACAGTAAAAAGACAAACAAAATAATTTGTAAAATGATAAAATTATGCTGTATTGTAAAAAATATAATATTATATATTATAACTATTTTTTCTTCTCTTTCACAGATCGTAATTCTAAAATAACATTTTTAGAAATTTATTTTATAAAAAACAATTGAAAAATAATGTGTACCATTTTTTATTTGTATTACTGTGAAGGTAAGTTTAACTAAGTATTAAAATGCACAATAGCCTGTGTTTGCACAGAGGTGAAGAAAGGACAGATGGATGTAGTAGATATGTGTAGAAAGATGCTCTGTGCGTGTTTTAAGTTGCACAATAAAGTTAACATGAATACTGAGTGTCACTGGGAGCCAAGAAACCCACCAGATATGTGCAGTAACTGCCAAAGAGTTGTATTTTAGAGACATATAAAATGGGATATAGTTTTAGAACACATATCTGCAAAATAGGTATATGGAGGCAGATTTACAAGCCTTGCGCCACTTTTGCGTCACTTTTCCCATGTTAAAAGTGATGCAAAAGTGGTGCAAGGGGCTTGTAAATCTGCCCCATGGTGTTCAATAGAGAGACGTAGTGGCTACTAGTGTTTTGGAAGCTTCAGGATTTGATGAAGGAAGGCACAACTTGGAGAATTGGTTTTATTTCTCTTCATTTAATCACTTTCAATATATGCTAGAATGCACAGCATACATAGAAGAAGAGAAATGCCTTCATTTATTTATTTTTGTGCAGGAATTTGTGTCTTCCTGCACAAAAAAAAAACTCCTCACGACACAGCTATCCTTGCACCGTGGTGCAAGGGTGCCTGTGTCATCACATGGCTGCAGTTTAAGCCACAGTGCAGAAGGAAGCAGAAACTTGCAACATATTTATGTACATATGTTGCATGCCTGTGCTTCGGAAGTACTGCAGTACATTGCAGCTAAAGAGCTTACAGTGTCATGCTGCAGCATTTCCTTATAGTTCTGCACTTATACATTCACCATACACCACAAATGCATTCTTTCAGTCAATTATGCACTACAGATACATTCTTCTAAACTTTCACACACTAGGATAAAAATTTAGCTCTTTTTTTAACCAGAGTAGGTAGTTCTGAAAAGAACTTTTTTTTTTGTTTTGTTGTTTTATATATATTTTTTTTTTTTTTGAACAATTTTTTATTTTTTTTATTTATTTTTTATCAGGAACAAAAAGTCAACGGGACCAACAAAAACCATGAAAAAAAGCCAACAAGATGAAAAAAACTGTCATTTTAGAAAAGAAAACCCCAAAAAAATCAGCATCGGTGGTTTCTTTGTGCTGTGCATATTAAATCAATAGACTGCTCCCCATAGCATAAAAGTTTGTTGCATTTAATGCAAACAATTTTCAACTGGCCAAATTCAGGACGGTTATCACGATGGCCAGGTGAAGAGGCTGCCGTAGATGTACTGGCCACTGCTGCTGGTGGAATAACACGCAGTCTTCTGCACTCCTCCCTTGCCAGGTTCACTGGATGCAGTGTCTTCAGATGCTTTAGCATACTTCCAGTTCCACAAGAATATTTTTTGGTGGGGTCTCCTCTTGATAATACTCGGCTGCATATTTTGCAGGTCACCTTCACTGCATTTACTTTTTTTTGCCCTGGAGGTATGGTGAAAAATTTCCACACCACAGAGGTGTATTTTTCTGGTCGTGGTGGCTCTACAACAAAATCATCATCTGATGAATGATCAGAGTTGGAGGCAGGTTGCTGTCCAGAAGCCTTTGTAAATTAAGCAGTTCAAGTGTCCAAGACAAAAGTATTGAAGTCTTCTAACTGGAGATGTTGTCCCAAGGAAGATCTAAGAAAAGTGATTAAAATGGGTGGGGTCCTTCAATACTTAGAATAGGAAGTGTTATGAACCAATCAAATCTCTTTTTTATGGTCACATGGGATCCGCGTACAGTACACGCACGCAGCACGCATCCAGCGCGACTTCGCGAAAACGGATTTCAAAGTAATGTTTATTAAAAAAACCAAAATACTATTTATATAATTATGTGAGATAATCTCTTGTGTTAATATTCAGGTTAAATATATATATATATGTTTATAGAAAATAAAACATTTCGCGGGATTCGCGTACCTACCGCGTAGAAGATATATATGACGTCACGCGGAAACGTGCAAGCGTCGCGTAGCGTAAAGTATTATGTGCGTATGCGTTTGAAATCGCGTACGGATCGCGTTACAAACGCGCAGTAAAATGCGTACCCAACGCACACCGTACGCGGATCCACTCAAGAATCCTAAAATGGAGGTTACGTTCCGCGTCGTAGTCGAGGAAGGTGCGCTTTGGGTGCGCGTCTTCAAAATTTTTTTAAAAAAAGTTAATATAATATTTAAAAAAATATAAAGAATAAAAAAATGAAAAAGAATATCAACATTTTTTAAAACATTTTTTTTTCAATTTATAGAAAAATTATTAATTTTTTTTAAAATAAAAAATTTGAAATTAAATTGTTTAAAAAAATGTAGTAAAGAAATATAAAAAAAAAAAATTCAATAATTAATACATTAAACAATTGTCATTGAAAAAACCTTTGAAATTCACTGAAAAAACCATAGGTTTCAGACACGTTATAGTTACAAATTAGCATTTAAAAACCTTTGAAATTCACTGAAAAAACCATAGGTTTCAGACACGTTATAGTTACAAATTAGCATTTAAAAAACCTTTGAAATTCACTGAAAAAACCATAGGTTTTAGGGACAGTTATAGTTAGTTGGACATTGCACTCGTACAAAACCCGTGAAATTCCCCCGTTATAGTTAGTCCAGCTAACTATAACTCACGCCCCGCAATGCACTGCTGATGACGTCACATATTACATCACTCATGACATGGTCAGTGACATCACTGATGACATCACTGATGACATCTCAAATGACATCACTGATGACATCATCCACGTGATAATCTGATGCACCTCCTCACACCCTAATATAATCTTTGATACACCCACTGTAAATTACAGACTGCCATTTACAAAACCATAGACACTGCAACACCAATAACTACATACCCACTCACTGATTCTTAGGTCTACGCACACATCCACTAAATCACCGGTACAGTCACTCATACTTATAGTCACTCAGTACAAGACTATCATATGCACTCATACTCCTATATAGACACTCAAACACCGCCACTCATCCATAGAGGTACTCACACACCTAGTCAGTCATGCAAATAATTAAACACACTGCCATTTACTCACCTATACAGTTATACACACACCAGCTCACTTAATCGTACAAATACTAGCACATTGTTACACTCTTATACAATAACTGATACAAGCACACACTCATCCATACAGCCACTATCACAATCACTCACTCTCGCTTATAGCTATTTATATACTCCAATACACATATATACTGCCTTTCACATATGTAGTTACTCACACATGTACCACTGGGACATACATTCACTCAGTAACACACTCTTACACACACTTACCCACCCATACAGTCTATCACAGATGCACTCTTGAAACCATCCACCCAGTGAATCACCCACTCACACATCTATGCACAGAGTCGCACACACCCCTCCCACACAAACACTCAGGCACCCATACAGATACTCACACAAGCATTCAATAACTCAAATAGACACTCATGTAGCTATTCACAAACACATGCAGCCAGTTACACAGCAATAGACAGATGGATACAGACATTCACCCAGTTTAGTCACTAACCCATGCATTCAGTAAGATACGTTAAATCACTCACTTATAGAGTCAGTCATGCACCTACTAAATCATCCATACAGACACTTACACACCCACTCATTCTTCAATACGTCTTTTCCTATATATATTAAAAATATTAAAACTTTACAGAAACACACAGTCACTGGATGATGTCATCAGTGATGTCATTTGAGATGTCATCAGTGATGTCATCAGTGATGTCACTGACCATGTCATGAGTGATGTAATATGTGACGTCATCAGCAGTGCATTGCGGGGCGTGAGTTATAGTTAGCTGGACTAACTATAACGGGGGAATTTCACGGGTTTTGTACGAGTGCAATGTCCAACTAACTATAACTGTCCCTAAAACCTATGGTTTTTTCAGTGAATTTCAAAGGTTTTTTAAATGCTAATTTGTAACTATAACGTGTCTGAAACCTATGGTTTTTTCAGTGAATATATATATATATATATATATATATATATCAGCTCCGACTCTCACATCAAAAGAAGCGAGGAGACCGCACACAGTCAAGGGGTAAACTAGGTTATTTTATTTTCCCGAGAAATAAAACGGGACAGGACGCGTTTCGGCTTTGCGCCTTTTTCCACTGTGAGTGGAGACAGGGTGACAACATGTTTAAATAAACAAAAAAGCAATCATTTCCGGGGCGCGCTTCACATGAACAACATGTTTGACGGACTAACATATATGTATAGCCCGCGGGCGCCATCTTATAGTGAATAAGAATTTCAAAAGCAACACAGTGATTCATATACGTGCATAACAATACATGAGTGCAATACAGCTCTATATGAGCAATTAATTAAGCGTTCACATGGCTGAGGAATACCGTTCATCTTAAACATGATTGTGGAAATTGAAAATAACGCTTTTCATAATGATGCGAGTTAAATCCATCCAGGCAACACAATTAAAAAATAAAATAATCAAACTGTTCTAATTCATCACAATTAAAAAATTATTCATTTCTCCGAGCTTATGTGGAGAACAGGCAATGTGAAATGAAGCTTTGACGATTGTTATGATACAAGAATGAATGGAATTTTAAAAACCAGTATTCAAGCAAAATTGGGCCCTGTATGGGCATTCAAAGAAAGAGATAAAAATACTCTCCTAGTGCGTATGCTATACAATGTACCTCATGACTTAATATATTGATCGTCTGTATGACAGTTCATAATACACGAGATAACATCTGCAGTCTGAATGACGATTCTTAAGACATAGGAGAGCACCTTCATGAACACAGTTGACCTTTGTCAAATAATTCATAGTATAAAGAAACACAGTAAGATCCATTTAAAAAAAATATAGTACTACAACCTCTTTCCCAGATGAATTGCTAACTTCTCCTCCGTGTTTAATCCTACCGGAGATTTAGTCTGCAAATCAACTATATGTCTGGATTCAAGTCTGCGTAATTTTAATTCTCTGTTGCCTCCCCGTTCGTGAGCGGGAGCATGATCTAGACAGTAGAATCTCAGAAGATTTCTGTCATTTTGGTGGAATCTGGCAAAGGGTCTCGCCACGGGATACGAGAAATCTTTCCTCTCAATAGCCCTGGCATGTTCGAGAATTCTACGTTTCGCTGGGTGTATGGTGCTGCCCACGTAGCACTTTCTACATGGGCAGACTAAACAGTAAATGCAGTAGGAAGTAGTACAGGTTAAATATTTATTAATGGTTCTATGCTGTATTTTTCCACGGATCTCATATGTGAGTGTTTTAGGACTGTTCCTACAAGCTTTACATTTGGAACAGGGAAAGAATCCAGTTAGGCTGCTCACTCTTGGGTTTTGTGAATTCTTTCAAAGAGAGTGTCCTTAAAGGACCGACAGCCCCTATAAGTGATTTTAGGATGATCTGATAGGCTTTTTCCAATCGCAGTATCTGATTTGAGGATATGCCAATTACGTAAGATAATCTGTTTTACTGAGTTTGATTCACTTGAGAATGTTGTAATGAATCTCGGTGTCTCCCCTTGATCTTTATTGGGCTGATTCTTATCTCTGAGGAGATATATAAAATATATATATCTATATTCACTGAAAAAAGACCACAGGTTTCAGGGACATTCTAGTTAGGAATTAACATTTAAAAAAACCTTAGAAATTCACACAAAAAAACCACAGGTTTCGGGGACGTTATAGTTAGAGATTAGCATTTTAAAAACCTTAGAAATTCACTGGAAAAAACAGAGGTTTCAGGGACGTTATAGTTAGACTGACATTTCACTCGAACAAAAGTAGAGAAATTCAGCTATTTGAGATTTCATCAGTGATGTCCTCAGTGAAGTCACTGACCATGTCATGAGTGATGTGATATGTGACGTCATCAGCAGTGCATTGCGGGGGCGCGAGTTATAGTTAGCCCAGCTAACTATAAGGCTGAATTTTTCTGCTTTTGTACGAGTGAAATATCAGTCTAACTATAACATCCCTGAAACCTCTGGTTTTTTCAGTTAATATATATATATATATTCCAGAAGCCTGTGACGCTAGGGACGCCCACCCTCTCGGATCTGGGCCTGTCAGGGTGCGTCAAAAACCTAGATATTCCAAACAAAAACATGCTCTAGTTTAGTGCTGTGTAAACAGGTCCACCAGATGTGCTACAGTGAAGGTTCTTTATTCAAGGCAAGATTAATGGCATAACACATTGTGGCTCCTACTAGCCTTAATCATATGCAAACATTAATGGCAGACTTGTTTGATCTTTTTAAAACATAGCTCCAAACAGTGAAGGACCAGGATGCCCATGCATGAGGATGCTTAAAGTGGCAGTGAGTCAATTGTGACATAGTTCCTATCAAGTCTATTGCATAAAGACAGTGAAGGTTTCCATCAATTCGTGCGCAGGTCAATCCTTCAAAATTGCACAGCTTCGCATTCTCCATTTCAGCACTGTCTTTGTTCATTTTTCACAATTATCAAAACCACAACGTCCATACTGCTTTGCTCTTGCTTACTTATTTTTCGATCCTCAATCCTTCACTGTTTTATGTTTTATTAACTGTTCCAACATGCCTTTTTTATGCCTTTAAGTGATATAATTCAGTATGTGGCTAAGTCATTTGGCTTCAGTATAATGTCACGGAGATACCGCTCTAATTCCAAACTCAGTTCTCACATTGGTTTGTGATGTTCCTTTATTATGTATTCCAATTTGCACAACGGATGACCTGCACCCGAAATGATGTAAACTTTCACTGTCTTTCTGCAATAGAGTTGATAGGAACTGTGTCACAATTGATTTACTGCCACTTTAAACATCGGCATGCTTGGGCATCCTGGTTTTAAAATATATATCTCTCTTTGGTAGACGTGACCAGAAATCTGACTTACAGGAGTCTGACTATGCGCTACTTACCACTGCCACTATGGAAGTCTGCCTGATGGAAGTTAGTTCACACGCTGGGTGTCACAGCCACTCTAAATCCTTCACAGAGTGCCACAAGCCACCCTTGTAGCAACACCTTCATGCTGCAGAGTTTCAAGCACCACCAACCACAATAGCAGCAACACCTTCAGGCGGTGGGGCTTGTGTATCTAAAAGGGTATACACACCCCCCATCTATTGCTGCACCAGCTCCTTCATGCAGATGAGGTCAAAAGACAGCAAAAGACAGCAGGGAGCCTGTCCAAGCTTGATAACATGCGAGTCATGTAGGCATTAAGATTCCAGCATGCCTTCGTGCTTAGGAAAAAAGTCTCTTATAACACACAAAAAAAATGGCAGTATTTACAGACAATATCCAAAAGCGTAGTAACAGTTGCAGCAATCTGGGAAGTCAACAATCCCTGGGCCCTTAATTGTGAACAAAAGCAGTACCTGAGCAATGTAGATAATAAAAACGGCAGCACAAATCCAGTAGATATTCACCAGCTTGCCATAAAATTTGTTAAGATAATGGCAATCCATCAAGTAGAATAATCTTTGAAGAAGTTTATTGTAGCACAGCAGTGTCAGATTCATAGGTGTTCATGGGCCCAGAGTATCCTGATAACTGACACACTATTCAAACCATCACATATAAGGTTCAAAGAAAAACACTCAAAGAACCAATGACTCCGCATTATATGATAACATCATATAATGATGAAAAGTAAAGACAACCTAACTACAGATGCCACACACATGCATACCAGGTCCTAGAGAGGGTGTGTTTCTCCCAATTCCACTTTCCCCTTGTTTTCTCTGAAGTAACTTCTTATCCTTCTCAGAGTACAAGATGGGTGAGAGGGAGCACCATTGAAGTCCAAACATCCCTGAAGTGGAACTGTGAGTTTGACAGATTGGGAAGCCCACACTGACACACTTACCAGGCGTCATGGACCCAAATGCTTGCTCCTTGTGTGAAATAGGGTTAGCTATTAATTGCCTAAAAAATGACATGGTTGAGGCTCAAATAGAAAATAAATCTTTTTATCAGATATTTTTCATAAGTTAAGGTATTTACAGGTATTTAAGAATCCTCTGCCAGAAGAGGAAGTTAACCTATGTAATCCATCTATGTTGCTGTCTGAACCCATTGCTTCAGTGCCAACTAATGCATTTCAGTTTCTCATATGAACACCACAGTTACATTAGCAGTATCATAACAGACTGATATACCATTAGCAGCTCCTGAACACTTTTCTGAAGCCCTAAAAATAGGGCAATTTCTAACTCAATGCAGTTTACATTTTTTGTACCAGCTTTCACTGTTTACTTCCCTAACATACAATGTGGCATTTGTTGCCTTATTTAAGTTGCTAGGTCATGTATTGGCCACTACATTTAGTTTAATTAAATAGCCGTTTACTATTGGATTTGGAACAATTTAAAAGAGAACGTCTGTGAATCTGTTATAGGAGGTCAATAGTCCAATCAAACGATTTAGCACGATTTCAATAATTGGTTGTACTAAAAGGATGGCCTAATGATAAGGGAGATACTCTTTTTTATAAAGGACTCAGTGTACATTTGAAGGATATGCTATCCCAGAAATGAACACACCTACTGATTATAATAAATTAATAGATTTGGTTTCACAAATGAGTTACATTTGGCAAAGTAAGTTTAAGTATAGAGTTTGGAATAGATCATGCTGTGATCAACCTTCAGAAAAAAGTTGAGTTTATTCCCAGAACCCATGAAGATTACACCATATGTCAACAATTATCAAAGGAAGAAAAAGAGTATTGTATGTCTAGGAATCTATTGTACTGTGGGTCTGACACATATTCCATGAAGAGTTGTCCCTAGAAAGGCAAGCATCAGTATAAGGGAAATGACAAAGCTCACAAGAACTTGGTGTCTTTCCTCTGAGCACCTCCTTATCCTTGACCCCAGAAAGTTGATATTAAATACAGCCCATGTAGGATCAGCACACATTTTAGTTTTTTCATTGTAAGATTCCTAAAAGATGCATACTCATTTGTATACTCTAGTTGACTCAGGAGTTACTGGGAATTGCATTGATTGGAAGTATGCTAAGATGTTAGGAATACCTATACATCAGAAAAATAAACCAGAAGAAGTTAGAGCAGTTGATGGCTAGGCTCACGTCTGGCCCCATCACATATTGCACAGTAGAAATAATAATGATCTATTTCCAATTTCACTGTCATGAAAACAGTATTTTGAGAGTGGACTAAATCGCAAAGGTGCACCACTTAATAGCAAAAAGCAATAGACACATCACAAAACATCAAGTCCGTGTCCATAGTATTTTTCATATATTATCTTCTTTTATTCTCAAAATATTCTTTATACAAGACCACAGCCGACGCGTTTCGTCCAGTAATGGACTTTTTCAGGGCATTAGAACCAGAAAGGCGGGCACTCCTAGAGAGTAGTCAACGTCGGAGTTCCACGCACGGGGTATGTGTTACAAGCAGGATTTACACAGAGCTCATATCCTCAGTATAATAATAGAGTCAGAATACTTATTTCTTATTTGGACAAAGCAAGATTCATGGGAATAGTACCCTCTGAGTGAACCATTCAGGAATGCCCCTCACTATGACAAAGTGGGCCAACAATAAAAACGGGCAATCTCCCAGTACAGCCTCGATATGGCTACAATACGACCTCGAGCAATCTCCTGCAAGACGAAGACGGTATGTATTTTGAGAGTGTGGAGGTCAAGGTCAATCACTCTGTCTTCTCCTAGAAGCAATCCCTCTGTCTTCTCCTAGGGGTTGACTGAACCCTTTGCACCAGATGAAGGATGTTAAAGTAGACTTTGGCTGAGGGGAAAAGAAGGATAATGAGGGAGAGAGAGACACACACACACACACACACACTTCTGTTAGCTGGTATTCAGAAAACCCCAAAAAGATTTCAGAGGCACAGCATCTCGGGGCCAATTTGAAAGATATCAAAGTCTCCACCTAGGGGAGCGAGAATACATTTACCAAGTGAACAGCAACATGGAACATACATTAGACCTAGGACTAACAAGATGCAAGAATAACAGGTGCAATAGGAGGCGATTCTGTAACTAGCCCCTGACATACCGTAGGCCCTGCATAGGATCTAAAGATGGAAACCCATTCTACATGGGAGACAGGTGTCCTGAACAAGCAGGCAAACTGACAAGAAGGTAAGGAAGAAGGAGTTACTAGCAAAGGAAAAGTGAACCAGTGGACTGAGTGGAACCAAATACTGGAAAAAACATTAAAGGTGAATGATCAATCATGCTGAGTGTGAACTGTAGCAAAGAGTCACAACAACTGCTGCTGCCAGACAATGGAGTTCTCTACTAGTAACTCCGAAGTTTGCCTGGTAATGCTGGTTCTTCTCTAGCAGCTGGGGCTGAGTCTGGAAAATATGATATTTTGAGTGGTAATGCATATCTTCCACTGTCTTTATACCATCAAATCCAAGTTCTTAGTTTCTTTTCCTCAAATGTGTCCTGTGATCTGATGTTCTCCAGGAAATCTTATCTTTGATTTGATAGACGCTCCACAGTTATCACTTTCTTAGTTGACCACATACAATTCAACCATTAATTGAGAACAGGGTACTAGACAATTGACCTCTCCAGAATGTTACTCTAAATGTTGGGCAATGTCACAAAGGGTGCAGAAAAGATGGCTGGGCCACCTGAGGGATGTTTGGCTCTAGTTGCACCTTCTAAGGATAGGATTGAACCACAAATATCATCCACACTCAACATAGTTCCTTCAGTGTATCATGAATACGTAGATGTGTTTAGTAAAAAAAAAAGGCAGTAATACTACTGTCTCATCTGCACTTTGATTGTTGGCTTGATTTGGAACCTGGAAAAGCTATACCATGCAGTCAATTTATGTTTTGAAAGAGACAGAAATTGAAGGGCTGATTTACAAATGTTTGTGTAAGCTTACACTTTTTTAGTATTCAAAAACACATAAGAAGGGGGACTGGGAGCTAATGGAGAAAGGTCTAGTACCAGTGCTCCCAATGTCTATGTGTCATTCACTGGAGGGTAACTGTTCCTAGAACAGTTACCCTCCAGTGATTGACACTTTTTTAGTATTCACAAAAATGCATTTCTGTAGTACGTTTACGAGTATAGAGAGGAAGAGAACCCCGCACATAGTCATAGTCAGCTAGCTTTATTTGGTTACTGTAAAAAAACAGAAAAAGCACCACAATAAATACAACAAAGTTATAAATATACACACACATATAGAGTAAAAAAGAACATCCATAAAAAAGCAACTTCATAAGGGACCATAAATGCCCTTAAATCATTCAAACATCTCTAGATCTCCTTAATCTAATTTTGGCTTTAAAAAAAGAAGCTAGGTTAAAAATAATATCAACTGAAAGCAGTTGTAAAAATAGAAGGTCAGGTCGGACTTGATTGAATTCACGAGCCTTCAACAGGGGGACAATATTGGTTTTACTATGGACTGAATAATATCTGCAAAATATAATAAAGTGTATAGTGCTCTGCAGAGACACCTCGTCGCAGCTGTAGGGTGCTTATAAATGGATGTCCTGCCAGCCGGGTGGAAATGCTAGCAACTCAGGTATCAATTTAAGTCTAAACCTGGTAAGCAGGGAATGATCGCATGTACAGGTTACAATGGTGAGATAGGACTCTGCACATTGAATTGATTCCAACAAGACATAACCTCACACCAAGATTTTTTTAGTATTAATACTTAGATCAAGCTCACCCATGAATCCCACAAAGGCATCCAAAAGGGCTTGCAGACCCCTTTTATTTTTTTGCCATTAACACTGCGTCATCTGTATAAAGCAGGACGGGCAGTGAACAGACTCCTATCTGCAGGCAATCTGCTCTGGCATCCACTAAGACCTATTTGAGCTTGTTAATATATAAGGTGAATAGAAAGGAGAGCAGTACACAAGCCCGTCTGAACCCCCTTCCAGTTTTAAAACAGCACATACAATTTAAGTCATTAGTGTACCTGACCGTCGCCAAAGTGTGAGTATGAAGATTCTTCGGTAAATAAGCTATATCCCGATCAGCGCCCATGGGTAGCATAATCCTCAAGAATTTGTCTCGGTGTACCAGGTCGAAATCCGAGGTTAGATCCATAACGGCGAGATGTACAGAGCATTTATCAGCCACTGTGTATTTATTTAAAACCATGTATAGATTCAGACACTGGTCGAATGTAGATCTACCCGGCCTGAATCCATACTGAAAGTCAGATATAATATTGTATTCTGTCACCCAGGAAAGAACCCTATCCAAGATAACCTGTCCCACAACCCTACCACAGAATCGATCATAGATATGAGTCTGTAGTATGGAGGGCTATCCCTATCTCCCTGTTTCAGCACTGGGGCAATGATAGAGGTACCCCATGATGAGGGGGGTCCTGCCCTGACTGCAGCTTTTAAAGTGTTTGTCAATGAAGGCTCCCAGGTTTCAATATCACACATGTAAAGGTTAGACGGATTCCCGTTAGGACCCGAAGCCTTATTTTTGGTCAAAACCAGTATTCCCTTCCTCACTTCATCCGTTGTAAACAGGAGATTCAATGTCCCCACCAGGGGGAGCATGTCATTGGGTTTACCTTAATAAATACCCCATTATGGACCCCTTCAAAATGGGAGACCCAGCTGTCGGCAGTGATGTGATGTGATAGTGAGGCTGCATCATCTGAGGCAAAACAAGGCTGATTGATGAAGTTTCCGAATTTAGTATTGTGCTTTAGGCAACTGGCTTCTAACAAGCTCTCGCACACTAAGCCCCTTACTGCATTCTTTTGCCTGCTGACTTCAATCTTATACTTCCTATGACAGGACACAATACTAGCGTGGGCTCTGGGCTTCTCCTTTAAAACTCTCTTTAAATTTCTTAATGCTTGAGAGCAACCTCTATTGAACCATTTAGGTTCATAAAGGGGACTTAGGGCCAGATGTACGAAAATGCAATTTAGCATTTCTTGAATAGCGACTCCTTAGAAATCGCTATTTAGGAAATGCAAAATGATATGTATGAAATATCCAATTTCCTTATACTGATTCCTACAGACGAGGGATTGCTATTAGGAAATTGCAAATAGGAAATCCCATGCCATTCTTTCCAAAAGGCCGGGTTAGCATTTCCAAAATAGTGGTTTCCTATTAGGAAATTGCTATTTTGGAAATGCTATACTAAGGCTGGGTATCAGCATAAGGCCCCCCATGATGCACCCCAAAAATAGTGGTGCACATGTAGGGCACACATATGCCCTAGGGGCATGTGTGCACTCTATCGCACTTCAAAAAAAGCATATTTAGGTGTTTATTTCAAATTGCACATGGTTTCCGTTGACTTGGAGTTGATGGTAATTGCATTTCCTAAAATTGGCATTTAGGAAATACTTTGTTCATGTGCAACAGAATCGCAAATAAGTAATCCCTATTTAGAAGATCACAAATTGCAATTTCTTCTGGTTAGAAATTGCAATTTGCGACAGCTTAAAGGGCTTTCAGGCACATGCATCAACCATTTTTGCGAGCGCAAACGGTGCGATTCGCATAAATCGTCCGTTTGCGCCCTCAAAAATGGCATTTGCGATGCATCAAGGTTCAAGGCACTCGCAATTTGAGAATTCGCAATTAATTGCGAGTTCTCAAATTGCGATAGCATTTAAGGAATCGCAAAATGCGATTCCTTAAATGCAATGCAAGAACCACTTTGAAGTAGCGATTTCGCTACTAGGGGGCGCAAATTACCATGAAGTTGAACTTGATGGCAATTTGCAAAAACTTTGAAAAATGCACTAAAGTGCATTTTTCAAAGTTAGTAGGTTACACACACACATGTCCTTGGGACATGTGTGTGCGCAACATTTAGTGCACACCACAATTTCAGGGTGCAACAGGGTGTCCTTTTGACACCCTGTTGCAACCTTGAAATTGCATTCTCAATTTGCGATTCTCTAATTGCTAATCGCAAATTGAGAATGTCTTCCCATTCATTCCTATGGGCCTCTAGGCCCATAGGAATGATTGGGGAGGTATTCCTTATTTGCGACTCGCAATTTGCGATTCGCAAATAAGAGAATGTAGGAATCGCTATTTTTATAGCGATTCCTACATGCATAGGCTTTTGAGAGTCCTTAATTGTGATTCCTTAATAATCGCAATTAAGGACTCGCAAAATCCTACCTTGATGCATGTGCCTGTTTGTGCTTATGAAAAACCCATTTAGCATTTCTAAACGGCCTGAAATAGCAATTTGGTCCATTAAAAAATGCTAAATGGCTTCTTACATCTAGCCCCTTATCCCTGCAGGGAAGCTAAGGAGCTCTGAGACTTTATGAGTGAAAGTAGAAAAGGCCCACAGAACTGCACTTTGACTAGCTTTATTATCAAAAAAGGTTAAGAACTCAACCATACAACATGAGAGTAGGCTTTGCCTAAAACTCAAGGGGGCCAATTCACAGAACTAATCTGAGATAAAATCCTAAACTTACTACTTTTGGTATTCACAGAAGGCATTTAGTAGTAGTAAAGTTAGGTCTCCTAACTTTACTACTACTAAATGCCTTTGTGAATACCGTAAATCGTAAAGTTAGGATTTTGTCTCAGTTTAGTAGTAGTAAAGTTAGGAGTCCTAACTTTACTACTACTAAATGCCTTCTGTGAATACCAAAAGTAGTAAGTTTAGGATTTTATCTCAGATTAGTTCTGTGAATCGGCCCCACTGTGACTACCTGTATCCATCTGAGCCTTCTACTCTGGCTAATCACCTTCAGGGCTCCTCTATACCTCTGGGTGCTCAATTCACCTACCTGCCCCTAACAGAGGGCTAGAAAACAGGATTATGGTTGCTAAAGGGGCTAAATTTAATACTTGCATCAGAGAACTTTGGGAAGATAGTGAATGAAACAAAAACAAAATCCATGATTGAAGCACACCTCCTCCCTATGAAGGTAGGGTTGACTTCCACTGAGTCAGAATAAACAAGCTTTTACAAGGAATGAACAAGATCATGTTTATTTAGGATGCCATTTAAAATGTTCGCATGTAAAGTATGTTCCATGTGTAAGCCTTCCAAAAGCAAGCATCACTGATGCCTATTAGATGGCTCCAGTGGGCTCTCACATAAGTGGGTATTAAAATACCCTGCAACAATAATGTGTTCTGCCCCCTGTTTTTTCCCCTCATGCTTATTCAGAAAGGAGTCCAAAGTATGCAGACTGTTCACATCATGATATGATCTTTTAGAGTTATAAAAGTTCAACAACATGAGTTTTGGGGCACCTGGAAAAGAAAATACTAACACATGTAAAGTAGAAACCCCTGTGAGGAGTTCCGCAAATTCTACTTGAAGTACAAGGGATACAAAAATAGCCAAACCACCTTCAGAATGGCTTGAACTAGATTCAGTTGCAGGAATAAAGAATGAGTTATACCCTTCCAAAAAACGGTTAGAGATAGACCAAGTCTCTTGTAAGCATAGTTCTCACATAGTTTAGCCAGTTTATGTCATCAATTTTTGCTATCAGACCCACTATATTCCAACAAAGTTTGAGTTTGTTTGGATTTGATACTGGCATATCAACTTGGAGAAGATCAATGGACTCCTGGGTAGGGCAGCACAAATGGTCTCGGTGTCCAATTCAATCACAAAGATCCTGTGAGCTCAGTGGAGCAAATCTATTGGAGGTATACAATAGAAATGGCTCCAGCATGCCCCAGCGTTGACAAGAGGAGTGCTCAATAGGGAGCTGCATGGGTGCATAGCCCACCGATTGAGGCCTATAAAAGTAACCCAACATTAGCGCTAGTATACAAGTGGATTTAGACTGGTATATGGATGCAAGGACTCGGCCAGCAATGAAGGCTTTGTTAAAGTTTATAATCATGCACTCACCAGCGAAGGTTTTTGTGTCTTTATCAATCCATTTGACCCTTCTCACTGGATTGATCCAGTTACCTGTATGTACCCCCAAAGAGGAATGTAGCTCCAACCAATGAGTAACCTTGTTTTTGAGTTGGTTATGACTTCCAACCGTGACATTCTGTAACAATGGTACATTATCTAGCACCACCAATTAGGGAGTAGGCTCACAGGGTAAATTAATGGCAACCTCAGACGTAGGCGTGGACTAAACATCTCGCTTAGGATGGGTCATATTGTTTCTTGAAGGCCTTTGCAGTGGGGGCTGGGTATGATTATTGATGTTTGCACCTAAAGCCTGTAGATGTGCCCCTCCTCTCACACTGTCAGGTTGCCTGAGAAACTGATTGTCCGGGTCAGAAACCTAATGTGGCCTTGGTCTTGACATCTCCCCCGTTTGTCCTTGTGGGTGAAAGGAACCCATAGCATGGTCCGTCTTTCTTGTGACCTCTTGGGCTACCGCTCTACTGCTGACTGATGCAGGGAGCCTTTCTCTTTTACTGGGATCAATTTCTCAATAACACCAAGTCGCCTATCAAGGGAGTCAAAAAGGTTCATAACTAGCCTTTCGATTTTTGAATAAAATGTGTCCAAAAGCTTCTGAACCTTTTTATGTTCCCTGTCATTATTCCCAGGGTCAGGAGAACCAGTCACAGGCTCCATGTTAAACAGAGGATGCGTAGTAAGATGCTTAGATTTTGGCATGGCAAGCTCCCTTTTTTTCTCTTGGGAGCCAGAAGCATGGGATCTAGGGGCGTTCCCTCCAGTGGAATAAATGAAACAGACAGCAACTGATGGAAAAATGCCTGAATCTATATAATACCTCTATTAGCGCATGAACCAATAACCTCCAAGACTGGAGTGCAAGCAAGTGGCTGCTGCTCGCCTACAGTGTCATTACTGTCAACATTGACCATAACAGGAATAGCAGACTGTATAGAAGTGTTATGACCAGCATTGGCACATGAGGCAAGTTCCTCCTCAACAATCTCATCATTGAGGGTCACTACCGCAGATGATAGGAAAGATAAAATATTGAACTTACCCCTGATGGGTTTTCCCGCAGTCCCATCCTTTGGCACTGAAGGTTTAACTGGCCCATGATATTAGGTGCCTGGTGTTCCATCCAATGTAAGCCAATGAATGAGGGAGGGCCCTGCCTGGTTTTGGATGGGTGCAGATGGGCTCGCTCTTGCCCCAGTCTTTGGCCAGGCACATGCTGCGGTGGAAGGGTGTGCTTTAAGGGCCTACTAGCCCCTCCTCCTTGCTGGAAAAGGGCTCTGTGGGTGTTTGCAGGTCCTCCTGCAAACAAACAGCATTGCGTGCTCTGTGGTAAAAGGGTGCACTTTAAGGGCCTTCTAGCCCCTTCTCCTTGCTGGGAAAATGCTTTGTGAGGGATGCATTCCCCCTACGGCTCCTCTTGCAGCAACAAACAGTGCCCCACATGCCATGGTGTAATGGTGCACTTTGAGGGCTTCTTAGCCCCTGCTCCTCACTGGAAAAGTGCTTTGTCGGGGTTGCAGTCCCCCTGTGACTCTCCCCTCTTGCGTCAACAACCAGCATCCACACACGCATGTAAAAAGATAGGCCTGTCCTGTCTTTTTATGTCTGGAGTTCTCCACCCTGACTGTAGAGTCATTGCACCCATAAACTTATATATACTGAAAAAGCTTTAACTCAAACAAATGTGTACGTTTGTGTTTGTGAATCAGGCCATGAGTATATGTATAAATATTTGGATGATGCTCCCCTTTCCAGCCAAAGTCACTGAGAATACCATCAACAGACAAATCGCAGACCACCTACAATGCCACAAACTCTTGGACAACTCACAATCAGTATTCCGATATAACCATTATCCCTAAAAAAAGCCCTCTTCTCTGCCAAAGAAAACATACACAGGATCCTCGACTAAGGACAGACCACTGCCCCCATCGTCCATAACCTCTCCGCTGATTTCAACACCAACTCCTACCACACACTCATCGCCAGACTACAAACAGCGGAAACACAAGGACTAGCACTCAAATGGATAGCTTCCTTCCTCTCTGCAAGAACACTACGAGTCAGGCTCTTTCCATTTGCATCAGAACCCAAGGACCTCATCTTCAGAGTCCCATAGGGATCATCACTCAGCCCCACACTTTTCAACATTTACATGACTCCTCTGGCAAATATCAACAGATCCTACGGAGTCAACATCATCTCCTACATCAACAAAGCCTAGCTCATTTTTTCCTTCTCAGACGAAACCGTCACCACCAAGACAAAACAAACTTAAAACACATGACCAGTATGGCCAATTGGATAAAAGAAAACTGCCTCAAGCTCAACATCGACAAAACTGACGTGCTTATCTTCGGGAATAAGAGCTCCCCTTGGGACTCCACCTGGTGACCCACTGATCTTGGCCCATACCTAACCCGATTGACCACGCCAGGAACTTAGGCCTCATCCTGGTAAACCAACCTCACCATGGAGTCCCAGGTCAATGCCGTCACCTCCTCATTCTTCCACATCCTGCGCATGTTACGTAAAATCTTCAAAGTGGCTCCCACTGGACACCAGACATACCATCATGCAGGCCCTAATCACAAGAAGATTGGACTATGGCAACAAACTGTATGCCAGCATCCCAACTCATCTTCTTCACATACTTCAAACCATCCAAAACACAGCCACCAGACTCATCCTTGACCTTCCCACCCAAACACACCCACACCACTCCTCAGAGTGCCCCACTGGCTCACCATCCAGAAGTGCTGACATTTCAAATTTCTCATACATGCATTCAAGTCACTACAGGACCACACAGGACTGCATACCTTAATCATCAGCTTCACTTCCATCAATCCCCCAGACAACTTTGTTCAGCATCACTCTCACTCAAACACACACCCCACATCCACTGAAGCAGAACGGGAGGCCGCTCATTATCTTACCAAGCTGCCAATTCCTGGAGCGACATCCCCCAACACAACAGGGCCTCTTCTTCACTTCTTGAATTCTGCAAGAAGTTGAAGACCTGGCTACTCAATTAGCCTTCTTGCAGGAAAATCGAGACTGTCTATATTCAGGCCCAGCCTCACCACATGCCTACACTCACCTACTCAGCGCCTGGATGCTCTCATGGGTTTCAAGTAGCGTTCCACATATCCACCTTTCATTACACTACATGAATATCTAGCAAATGGATTTATTCGACCATCACAATTGCCTGTTGTTTCCACTCTTTTCTTTGTGCCCATGAAGGGCACTAAGATATGCCACTGTATAGATTAGACAACTTTGAATCAGATTTCAGTCAAGAATTGCTTTCCCTTTCCTTTAATTCCAGTCATGAGTGACCAAATTAAGAAAGCAAAGATTTTCACCCAAATTCATCTGAGATGAGCGTGCCATCTGTTCATGTAAAAGAAGGAGGCAAATGGAGGTCAGCTTTCAGAACTATGTGTGGGCTTTTTATGGTTGAGTTCTTACATTTAGTCATTCAAAACATTTATGAATATGAATTTATGAATATCTGGAATAGTGATTTCATGAATTTATATTGAATGCAGATTTAAGTAATATTCATAGAACTCTCATGGAATTCTAAATGGTATTTGGCGTATCTTTCCCAAACCAAGATGGCATCCACCTAGTGAGATTCAAATTACAAATGAAAACAAAAGTGAACAAAAATGTGGTAGCCATTTTTGATCTCTATTATTTCAAGACACTTTTTCTGGAGAACCTTGCTTCCCAATGCCCATATTTTTGCTGCTCACCTCTCTCTCAGTTTAAGGATTACATTTTGCTACTATGATGTCTGGAACAACATTCTGTGGCATCAGTTGAAATTCTTCAGTGGAACTGCTTGTCGTTAGAGTTTTGCCATCAGTATTTGCATGGACTTGGACATTTCTTCAAAAGGCGGTATTGTTTCATGATTAATTCTATTTATCTAAATTTATGGGTTTGTCTGTTGAATGACTGTCTCCCATTCCTTCTAAAGACGTTGACTCTTGGCCTTGGTTTGTACTTCTGAATGTATCATAAACTGCATTCAACATTATTCAAGGCAGTTAAGAGATTAGGATCTATATGCATATATTATCAAATAAGAAAAGAGTGAGACTTTAGTGTAACATTTCATAATAAATGTTGCAGGTGAACTATTTATATTCTCAAGCACTCCTAGCTGCCGAGTGCTGCCCAACTCTAAAAGGTATATAATACACAGTGCGATATAGTTCATTTCCATAGATTGCATATTTAATAACCTTTGTTTATTCTTTTCAGGTCTTGATTGAATGAGATAAATCTATATCAGCTCCAAGAGATGGTGGTATGAAGTGATGTGTGTATTTCCCAATTCCCCTTTCTCCTTGTGCTCTCTAGAGCAGCTTCTTAGCATCCTCAGAGTACAAGGTGGGTGATATGGAAAAGCATTGAAGTTCACACATCCCCACAGTGAAACGATAAGTCTGACACTGCACTACCAAGAAATGTTCAGTAGGAGTCAGTGGATCTTCCACGATGAGAAGTGGAATTTGTAGATAGAAAAATACATGTATCCTGATTCTGTGAATCAGGGTTTACTATATACAATCATAAATCCAATATGTTGCATGCAAGTGTGGCACTTATTTGTATAAACATTTTTATGACCAGTTGTATGGAAGGATGAGCAACACAAACAGAAATACTATTTAATATATTGTATCAGTTAAGTTTGTATACCATCTACATATGTTCAGAATGTGTACCCTATGCATACCTGTTAATACTGTCAACCTTAGGGTGGTCTTTCACTAATTGTATTGCTTTGTCTTATCCATTTTAGCTGGACTTATTTTTGTTTGCCGTAGGACTCTGTGCACTTTATCACTGCAAATCAGTTCTAAAGTACTTGTGCTCAATCCCCTAAAACATGGTTACTTTAGCTTACACCCAATCTGCATATTTCATCATCATCATCATTTGTGCTTTATTTCGATAACTTGTATCATAAAAGCATCGAAGAACATTTTAAAAACCAATTACAAAAGTGCAAAATGACAAGCGGTACAGAGATGAGCTTAAAAGTGTGCACGGCCAAAACGTAAAAGTGCACTGTTGCACAACAAAAGATAATACAGTTGTCAAAAGCTACATAATAAAAGGTATTAAAAGCACATTAATAAAACCGTAGATAGTTACGTAAATAACAGTAAAAAGGTACAATCATAACAGCCCTGCCTAATAAGGACATCACAAAAAAAGCAGAATGTGGAACCCGCCGTGTGTACCCAATAAAAAGACGAGTTTGGACCCTCTTTCGAGTGGCAGGTGAGCTAATATAAAGTGCCAATGCATAAGTTGAAGCTTTAATTGTGGATTAAACATTCATCTAGAGCTGGAGTGATTTCTCCACAGCTCCTAGGATGTAATGTTAAACCACCCCACGCAGGGCTTTTTGCCTAACTATCCAGGCGTGGCTGAGGAACTTGGCCACACCGCATGCAAAGAGGGCTCTTGCGTCAGACTTCAGAATGCGCAGGGCTGCCCGGTAGTCCGGCGTGCCCAGTTGTCGGCAGTTTGGTTTTAGCCATTTAGACCTTGCTGCTTTGTACACAGGACATACAAACATAACATGGGCAATGCTCTCTAACGGGGCTCTGCAGCAGGGGCAATCTCCTGTTGTCTGTGTGGGTGGATGCCATTTTGTGGTTAGTGCACGGACAGGAAGTGTACTAAACCTAAAGTGAATGTACAGCATCCTGTCTCTTGGTACCTGAATTATATCTAGATATGGCTCAAGTCCTCTGCTCTGCTTGTGGCGATAGAATTCTTCCGTTAGTCTGCCCACATTTAGCTTATTGAGTTCCTGACTGTCTACCCAGTCCCAGTACGATCGTTTGAGCTCCACTTTGCTGGGAGGATTTTGCCTATCCCAGTGTTCTTTAAAACCCAGAGCTATCAATATTTTCCTGATGCTTGATATCCAACTAATTCTGTGGCTAACATCTAAGCTCATAACCTCGGATAGTGCTTCGGCATATTTGGAAAGTTTAGGGGTCCGCCTTAAACCGGCCCAGAAAAGCAGTGGGCGCAGCTTGGCAATATCTCTGAACGACCGCCTGCCCATATCAAGCATTAAGGGTGTTAGTGGGACATTACGGGGAAGCATCACCAAGTCCCTCAGAAACTTATGCTCAGACCTACAGATGTCGTCAACATTATCAAACCCCCACAACTCGGCTCCATAGAGGGCTGAGCTAACTGCTTTGGCGTCATAAACCGTGAGGGCCAGGGCAACTGGCCTGCTTAGTGAAGAGCGATGTTCTTTGCCTGGTACCCCGGCCACACGTTTATGGCTCATAAGCATGTTAGCTAAATGGGGTCTCCATTACATTTTATCGGCGAGTCGGATGCCAAGGTAGTCAAAGGCGCTGACTCTCTCTAGATGAATCCCATCCAGCATAAGATTGTTTCTAAATGGTTTGTGGGGGTTGATTGTCATGAACTTAGTTTTTGAGGTGTTGATGACCAATCCCCGAGAGTAACAGAAAGATTGGAATCTATTCAGCAGTCTTTGTAGCCCTGCTGGGGTCTTAGACACCAGCAGGGTATCGTCAGCAAACAGGAGGGTCGGTACCTTGTCACCCGCCAGGGTTGGTGCGTCAGCTGGATCTTCTTGCAAAAAGCTGACCACCCCGTTCACATATAAAGAGAACAGGGTGGGTGCCATAACACAGCCCTGGTGGACTCCCCTGTTGATGGGGATCTGCTCCGTCAGCTGGCCTTGTGTCCCCCTTCGCACCTGTGCGTAGTTGTCCTCATGGAGCCGGACCAGCAGGTTAAGGATAAAAGGAGGGATGCCCATACTTCCAAGTATCTGCCACAGCTTATTCCTAGGTACCAGATCAAAGGCAGTCTTTAAATCGGTAAATGCGAGATAAAGATTGCCCTTGCCGATTACCACGACTTTCCAAATATATAAGAATCAGCCTAAATACCTGATCGACTGTTCCAGTGTTGGCCCTAAAGCCAGCATGATATTGGGAAAGGACATCTCCATCCTCTGCCCAAGATTGGATCCTCTGTAGCAAGACTCTACCGAAGACCTTATACATTGCATCTATCAGACTAATTGGTCTCTAACACCTTTTTTATAGATCGGGACCACTTCTGCACCCTTCCAAGACTCTGGTACTGGGCAGCCACTGGCAATGGCATTGATAAGTAGGAGAATATAACGTGCCCAATTTGTAGTGTCTGCAAGAAATAAGTCTCTGGGCAGACCATCCGGTCCAGCTGCTTTGGCGGGTACTATCTTCCTTAACGCGGCTTCAATTTCAGCCAGAGAAAAGGGCTCACTAACATTACCAACGCCAAAGGAGTCTAAGGGGTCGCATAGCCCCTCCAGAGGCATAGCCTCTGGTGCAGAGTAGAGCTTCCCAAAATGATCATGCCAGTCCTGGCTTGGGATGTGATTGGAGAGTGAACAGGAATCGTTCTTGTTGCCCCGGGTAACTAGGTCCCAGAATAGATTGGTGTCCTTAGCTAGAGTAGCTTCCTTCAGTTCCTGCCAGTGCGATTCATCCCACTTAATCTTTGCTTGGTGCAAAGCTGCTCTATGGTCCTTTCTGGCAGTCTTGATCAGGGGGCAGTTCTTGTTTCTAATTGCTATAGCTAAGAGCTGTCTTTTATGCCTGCAGTCTTTCGTGGACCATGGGTGTGGCCGTTTGCAAGGTGCACTCGGCTTGCTACTCTTGCCAGGTGCTAGAAAGAATGCACTCAGTTGTTCCATTATGCATGAGTGGATAATGGGGACGTCTACCAGCCCCCCTGGATCGGTGGCTGCAACCTGAAGCTCTGATGTGTTCAGGGCCAGGACTTGCCGAATGCCAGGAATTTTAGAATCTTGCAGTAAGACCTTAGGCCATTTTAAAAATCTTTTACAGTTTGAAGGAACAACCTCTCTAGTAGAGGTTGGCGTTCGGGTGCTCTCAGGATGGCGGGAGACAGCCCACGGGGACTTCATATTAGCGCAAAGGGGGTTGTGATCACTGTCGGTGGTAGTACCCACATACATATCTATCATATCTCCCCAGAGCCTTACATCTAGTAAGATGTAGTCAATACATGACGGGCAACTTACTGTATTGTAGGTGTTTTCCCCCTGGCTGTCTGATCGAGTTCTACCGTTAGTTGCCCTTAAACCAAACTCTGTAGTAAGTGCATTGAGTTGGAGTGCTAACTCTGTCCATCTTTTGACGGAGGTACGTTTAGTGGGGGGGACAGCCCATTTTCTGTCATCATCCTCATCCCCCAGCATGTCCTCTGTGTCCAGGGGCTCAAAAGTGCAGTTGAAGTCCCCTGCAACCACAACTCTAAAGTGGGGCGAGCAGCTCGCTAAGATTTCTTCCAGAGTTGTGACAATGGGTGAAGGTCTGCCCCCTTTTGTCCCCTTTATATAGACATTGAACAAATCAAGAGTGCACCCCTCCTGAGACCCCTAATGGTAAGTCTCAAGATGTCGGGGCTCGAACTTGGTTGTAGGGTAATTTGACAGCCCAGGGCAATATTCACCCAGATAGTCAGACCCCCTGATGGGCGCCCTCCCCCCATGGTGGTTGCTGGCGAATAGAAACAATTATAGCCTGATTTATGCAATGGAACCAAACTCCAGGTCTCCTGGAAAATGCAAATATCTGAGCCCTCAATTAGTTCGTTCCAGTGGGGTATTGACAGTTTGCTGCTTAGCCCTGCCACATTCCAGGATATTATCTTCAGCTGATGGTATGATGCTGGGGCAGGTACATTGTTTCTGTTTGGAATGTGTTGGGTAAGCAGAGCTGGGGTGTAGGGCAATATCAGGGGTTCTAAGGGTGTAAGGAGTACTTCGTCCTGGGCCCTCTGAATACCGGTAGAGGGACTACTTTGACCCTTCTTCCCCCCCCCAAGATGTCTGCCAATGGCTCAGGGTCAATGTGAGGGGCGAGGATGTTGTGGAAGCTATGCTTGATGCTTGGAGAGATGGAATATGGTCCCTGGTGTGGTTGACGCTCGGGCTGTAGTCAATCAATGGCTTCCAGAGAGGTCCCTCCTTCTAAGGTGGTAGATAATTTCATGGCAGTTGGCCTACTCCCAGTAACAGGCGGAAACCGCCGGAACTGTATAGATGAAGTGTCCGGGGGGCAGGTGCGAAACTCCAGGGCTAGGAGGTTTTCGGCCAGGTCAGCCCTATTCATAGTGAGCTCGATACAGTCAAATGATTGGGCAGGGGACGTACATCTCTGGGCCCAGGTGATGTCGTCTCGTATCACTGAACGGCAGCCCCTAACATGACGAATCCAGTGAATGGCTTTATTGGTCAGGGAGCCTTCATTTTCAGGGCCGCTCTTTGGGCCAAGCCTAGGGTCATTAACCATAAAGATTTTTAAAGCGTGAGGCAGGAGGGGAGTAACTGGGTGGTTCTGCTGCTGTTGGACTTTTTTGAGGGGGCGCTGAGCCCGTGAAGGAATAAAAGGTCTGGCGAGGTTTATGGGGTCCTGGGAGGCAGCTAAACTACAAAGGTCTTTCTGGGTGCTGATTTTGAAAATATTTGGATAGTTGGTCTTAAGGTTTGGTGGGGTGTGCTTATAGGATGATGTATTAGAGAAAGGCAAAGGGGTATCTGACCTTGTGAAACTGTCCTTGGCTTCAGCCCTCGGCCTCATCCTGCGGGAGATTTTTGACTTCCATCTCGATGACTAAGCCTGAATGTAAACATCTTCACCATGGCTTCGATCCAAGGCTATCCCTCATTGGATACCTCCAGCTGCCTAGTCCCGCTGAACTTTACCTTCTCATTACATTTTTCTCGAGAATTTTTCCAAGTTCGAAGATAAGTGATGACTGGGCCCAATCCACTTCTTGTATCTGAAACGCGTTCCATTGTGGGCTGCCATATTTTTAATTTTGACCCGGTCTCATATGACTAAATATCTGTGGTTGGCGATTTGAACTATAAAAATTCATAACTCCTGTTCTACTGACTGAATTTGTGCTGTTATGGTGTCAAATAATTGATTAAAATGTACTCTATTTTTCTAAATTGGTTTGGAATTTTTCTTGTGTTGTGTTTTGACTTTATTACTGTTTGTGTACTGTATAAATATTGTATAAACATTGCCTCTAAGTTAAGCCTGACTGCTTTTTGTGCCAAGCTACCCAGGGCTAAACACAGGTTAATTTAATTACTTTTTGTGGTTCACCCTGGAAGGGATTGTAGCTGTTCCTTGACCAGGTCTCATTTTCCATTCAACCAGCAACCCAATTTCTAACATTAGTGTTCAGTGTTGTAGATTAGGACTTGTTGTTGTGCAGTGCCATTCAGTGATATGTGTAACTCAAAATCCCAGATACATAATTTGATACCAACTCAAGCCTTTTTAAATTTTCCTTAGCCTCCATTGGCTGTTTTTCTTTTTCTAACTGTAAGTAACCCTACCCTCCACTGCTACCACGGAGATGGATCTTAATAATCTTGACAACCTCACCAAGCCATAGCTGCAATGGCTCTGCAAGCAGAGGGGGCTGAATGTGTGCATGAAGGCTTCTAAAGTGGATCTACAGATAGCCCTCGGGAACTATGAGGTAGTTAAGAAGCTGCATGCAGCAAGAGTGGAGGATGGCCTTGAGGGGACTTGGACTTGAGTGAGGATGAGGACCAGGACCCAGAGTAGAACCCTAAGCTGCAGGAAGGACACCCACTACCTTGAGAGATGAGTCAGGACGCCAGATGTGGCAGGGAGAAGTGTGACTACAAGGGGCCTGTCACAAGTGGAGTTGAAGGATAGAAGGGAGGAAAGGAAACTTAAGCTGGAGCTGGTGCTGGCCAAGCTGAAACTGGAGAAGGAAAAGGCTGAGAGGAGGGTAGCTGAGAAAAAACTGCTGAAAAGAACATGATGGAGCTGGAGCTAAAGGCAAGGCAACCTTCAGGACCCAATAGTGATAGTGGCAGTATACCAACAGTGTCTGCTGGAGAGGTGAGAGTCTGCATACCTCAGGAGCTGGTGCCTAAAAATGCGGTGGGAGATGAAATAGACAAGTTGTTTGCTGCTTATGAAGTAGCTCTCAGGGTACACAAGGTCCAAGAGGAATATTGGGGGTGTAACCTGTGAAAACACATGCCCACAGTGTGAAGGGACACACTCCTGACACTAGAGGTAGAGGATCAGACCAGTTATGCCCCCAAGAAGGCAACCTTTCTTGCTAAGTGTTGCTGACCCCTGAGAAGTACCGTCAGAGGTTCATGGACAGCCATAAGCTCCCAAGCCAGTCCTGAGTGTATTTCCTAAATTTTGCCAGCAAGGCACTAAAGAATTGGGTGAGAGGCAGCAAAGTGGATGATTTTACTGGGCTGTAGAACCTAATTTTGAGGGAGTGCATGCTCAATACTTGCTATACAGAGCTGCGCCAACACCTAGTGGAAAACAGGCTAACTGATCCAAGGAGGCTTGCTGAGGAGGCAGACCTCTGGGTCAGCACCAGACTGTCTAAGAAGGCGTCTGGAGGGGACTTCCAAAAAAGGGTCAGGGTTCCCACCAGAAGAAAGAGGAGGGGATAAAAATCAACCCAATGAGTTTTCTCAAGGCCCCACAGCTCACTGGGTAAAGGGTCCCAATCCCAATCTAGCCAACAGAAGAAATGCTTCATGGATCAGAAAACTTGAAAATCAGCCCCCACGTGCTACCAGCATGGACATGTCAAGGAAGATGCCAAGTGCACCAAGAGGACACAGACCCCTATTGGTGGGCAGTCACAGGGAATGACCAGTGTAGTGCTTAGGGAGGAGATGGAGCCAGTTATGTTGGTGAGACTAATGAGGTTTCCTTAGTGTCCTTGGGTGATACAAAGATGGTACCCAAGGCCCACATGCCTTCTAATACTTCAAAGTATAGGCAGTGGGTCACCATTAAGGTCAGAAGGTGGAGGCTCTAAGGGACACACAAAACAGTATCATTACGGCCAGGTGTCATCTGTTGTCCTCAGAGCAGGTGATACCCAATACATTTTAACAGGTTGTGGTAGCAGACAATTGGGAGAGACACTACCCTATGGCTCTAGTTGAGTGGGGGGATCCCAGGTCTTCTGAAAGTTTCAGTGAGCCCTGCTATGCCTGTGGACTGTCTGTCAGGGAATGACTTCGAGCACACTGCCTGGAAGGAAGTGAAGCTCAGGTCAATCCTAGAAATGCTAGTGTTGCCTGAGTGGATCTGTGGGAAAATCAGATCCATGGCTGCCCAGGAGGGGAGTCAAGAAGATCTGGAGCCTGGAAGAATGGCCTAGACAGCTTCCAAGAAAGGGAGGGGCATGGGGTGTGGGAAGCCAGCCCATGAATTCCCTCCAGCACAGGTGGATAGGGTGCCAGAGGAGACTTCGCTAGAGCCTACTGGGGAGGACATTGCCTTTCTTGGTACACTGCCTGAACTTCCTGGATGGGAAGTAGAAGGGGGCCCAGCATGGAGGAGTTCTGCAAGGCAGAGAAAGAGTCCCCAAGCCTTGAGGGCCAGAGGTGGCAAGCTGAAGCCCAGGCCGCTAGAAACATCCCCGGAGATCACATCATATATTGGCAAATGGCCTCCTATATAGTGAGCCTAAGGCTCCTGTGAATGGGGCAACTCATATATTGGTAGTTCCCTTATGTTTCAGAGCCTTCCAACTGGGATTGGCTCATAAGGTACCCATGACAGGACATCCTGGGCAGGAAAAGACCTTTGCCTGGCTTCTCATCCACTTTTACTGGCCCTGGATGAGGACAGATACTGATGCATTCTTTAAGTCTTGTCTTACCTGCCAGGCCATGGGAAGACTGTGAAAAAGCTAAAAGATCTATTGACTCCCATGCCTGTTGTGGGCATGCCCTTTGGGAGTACGGGTATTGATATTGTAGGGCCCTTGAACCCCACAACATTCTTGGGCAATAGGTTTATTCCAGTCTTGGTAGACCATGCCACTAGATACCCAGAGGACATTCCTCTGAGGTCAGTCAGTGCACCTGTAGTGGGTAGGTCTCTGAGGGGGATTTTCACCAGAGTGGGTTTCCCTAAGAAAGTGGTGTCAGGCAGAGGCACCAACTTCATGTCTGCATACATGGAGTCTATTCGGAAGGTGTGCGGAGTAACCTATAAGTTCACCACACCCTATCATCCACAAACCAATGGGATGGTGAAAGATTCAACAAGACCCTCAATGGACATGGTTATGGGCCTGCCTGCGCCAGTGATGCAGAAGTGAGATGCCCTCTTGCCATACCTGCTTTTTGCTTAAAGAGAAGTGCCACAGAAGGAAGTGGACTTTGGCTCATTTGAACTTTTGTATAGCCACCCTTCAAGAGGATCTCTCAGTCTGGTCAAGGAGAGTTGGGAGCAATCTCCCAAGAACCCACCCCAGGATGTGGTTAGCTACATGCTAGCCCTCAGAAACCAGAAGGCCAATTGCTGGAAGAAGGCCTCTGAGAATTTGGAGGCTAGCCAGGAGGAAATGAAGCAATGGTATGACCAATCACCTATCATGATGGAATTCCAGCTTGGGCAGAAGGTGTGGATGATGGAGCAAGTAGAGCCCAGGTTTCACTGGACTGTGCCATATGAGGTGGTAGAGATACACCAACCAATCCACTTCTTGTATAGGAACTACACTCCATTGTGGTTGGCCATATTTTTTAACTTTGACCCAGTCTTGTGTGACTAGATGTCCGTATTTGGCATTTTGAACTTTTAGGTGCTAGTTTTTACAAAAAACCCTCAACAATTCAGAACTCCGGTTCTACTGATTGGGTTTTTGTCATTTTTATGTCAAAAAAGGTATTTCAATTTACTCTATTTTTCTAAGTTGGTTGTGGATTTTACTTGTGTTGCGCTTTCACTGTATTACTGTTTGTGTTCTGCATAAATACTTTACACAGCCTGATTGCTTTTTGTGCCAAACAACTCAGAGTTAAGCACAGGTTAATTTAGTGACTTTTTGTGGTCAACCCTGCACGGTATTGTGGCTATTGCTTGACCAGGGCTCACATCCCAGACAACCAACAACCCGATTTCTAACAATACTCATTCCTGCTTTGGTAGTATTTCAAGAGCATTCATGCAGTTCTGTTGAGTACCTAAAATTAAACAATATCACAAATGAGCACAACTAGCACTGAATGATTTACAGAGGTAAACATGTTAGCTAGAATGCTTGAAAGGATGCTAGAAGGGATGTATAGTTGAAGAAGAATATCTGACCAATAAGAATTCATTTAGAGACAGATGCCTGGGTCACTTACCAGGTGAACAGAAGAAGTCAGATTAAACATTGGATATATTTTAAAAAATGTCAAAGATGGAGTTACTGTGCTGGACCTAGTGATGAAAATCACAGTTTTCACCAATAGGTAATGCAGTGTAAAATGTAATTTTACAAAACGTTTTTTTAATATTCCTAGCCTCCTAAAGTAATTTCACTATGAATTATGGCGAGCTCCATCAACAAAAATGTTGTATGTAGTTTTTATTCAGAGCAATACAAACAAAATGGAAAAACATCAAATTTAACATTCAATGTCGGACGAGCGCCAATCAGTGGGAAGCACAAAGGGAAACACACCTGCATACTCACAATCAACAATACAAAAGAATATTGAAATTGGATACACACCTGAACATTGCCAAGTTAGAGACCCAGAACACAGTGGTCCTGAGGGACACCAAGGATAGAACAACTCAGTTAGACTATGTTGATTCAATATTCAATGGACGCAAAATGAACTGCCTGGATTGTTGAATTTGACCGCAGAGAGGGAATGATGATTCAACACAATGACCTCTTTTGAGTGATTATATATTTCTATTGCATAAAATGATTTACAAGCAAGCTTGTTTTAAATATGTTTGCAAATGATATGGGTCTTTACCTTTCCTTTTCTTTCTATATATTTCAAGCACGAGCATTTTTTCTTGAGCACATTGTTATGGTTCCTGGAGTGACCTTTATGTGTAAATAGTAGATGAATATTGTGAAGCATCAATATCAATTGAATTTCATGATTTGGATTAATACTGCATTTTGTATGATGTTGCTTTATACTTTTATGTTCTCTCCCTGTTATTTTGCATCCATTGAATATTGAATCAGTTCTCTTCTTGGTGTTCGGTAGGACCAATGTTTCTGTATCACACTTTACCCGGGTCGGTTATCCCAGTATTATGTAATGACAAGTTAGAGACCCACGCAACATCTTTCACAACTCAACTTTGAACACGCAGCAAAAACTGCTTACCATGGACTATGATGCGGTAGGGAAATTGAGAGAAAGAATGAATTCACTTATAACACAGCCCGATGCGTTGATTTGTTTTTTCAGTATCAGGTTTTACTATATACAATCAAAATCCAACATTTTACATGCAGGTGTGGCACTTATTTGCACAACCTTTTTTATGACCAGTTGGATGAAAGGATGAGCAATACGGACTACAAATATTGCATTCGTTAGCTGTATATGTCATCTACATTTTTTCCAGACACCTCTCAGAGATCTACAATGGCACAGATACCGACAGTGACAACCACTTAATCTTCATGAATTAATGGTAATCTTTCGATATCTGTTGTGAACACTGTGCATAGAGAAGATTCTCCAACAGGTAATCATCTTCCAATTGACAATATACCTCTTAATCTACTAAGGAGTATGTTGCCATACTACCCAGCTCTAAAGTAGGCCCTCAGTCATTTTAGACTGTTTTTTTTTTTAGCAAAGTGCTAGATTTCAGTGATACATTTTAGTTACTGGACTAGCATGCTTCCCTATCTAAAACATTCTGGGGCATATTTACGTTCCCTGGCGCATCCCTGCATATCAGCAGGGATGCGCCAGGGAAAATGCGTCACGCAAGTTTACCCTTGCGCCACGTTCGATGCGCCGCATTTACAATGCGGCGCATCGTGGCGCAAGGATAAGCAGATGCGTGACGCATCTGCCGGTGGAACGTTGGCGCAGTGCTGAAGTGTGTCGCAGCGCGGCGCAACTCCAGCACTGTTCCAACCTTCCCTATCCCTAACATGGTGCGTCAATCCTTACGCCTGCTTGAAGCAGGCGTAAGGATTTGACGCACCAGCGTCGAAAAAGTGACTGCGTGAAATCTTGTAGATTTCACTACGTCACTTTTCCGAGGCGTTCCTGCGCCGGAACGCCCCTCCTGCGCTGGTACGCCCACATGAAACCTGACGCAGGTTTCATGTGGCGCAGGGGTTTACTACGTGACGCATCTCCCTAGATGCGTCACGTTGTAAATATAGCGCAACGTGGCGCATGGTTTGCGTCGCCGCTGCGTCACATGCGTGACGCAACGGTGGCGCAAAAGTGGCGCAAGGGGCTTGTAAATATGCCCCGTTATGTCCAGAGATTTGGCATACCATTTTCTAAAAGATAAACCCTCATTTGATTTCTGCCAAAAACGGAGCTGATAAGTAAACATTACAATAACTGATATACTGGACCTTTGTAATGTTCCTCTATGTTTAATCAGTCTTTATAATTACTGTGGCACTTTAAAGTGATACCGTCACTGACTATTGGCAACTCAATGCTGGAGGTGAAACAATGTGCATTCTACTTTTCGTAACTTTATTGCTGCAATGTTTCTCCTGTGTAGTCATGTAGAGAGCGGAATACAGCAGAGATGCTATATCATAATGTTATTATCTTTGCTGAACATTATGTGCGCATTAAGCAGGAAGTTCTGGATGAGGGATTTTAGCTTGTGGCCTAATTTATCTATTGTTGTATTGCCAAGTCCAAGAGGGACAGGCGTTCGATTAACTAAGGTTTTGGGTTCAAGTTAGTAAAATAATGCAGACAGTTGCTTCTGATGGGGCCCCCATTCCTTTGCACTTTTTCTTAAGATTGTTTATCTACGTGCCGCTTTTTGCACATCTAAGTTCTTCATGCAAACACATGAGCATGGCAGCAGTGTGGGAATACAATTTAGTCTAGAGGGAAGTTACATTAGACTGGTAAATTCCAAGACACAAGCACTGAATCAAAAGGTATTAGAACAGCATCTGCAAAGGTATGCAATACAGAGAAGGTAGCAAGTGGCATAACTTAAAATCGTGTGCCCACCCGTAGAATGTGGCGAGGGACCTCTATATCTCACATAATATCATAGGTCTTATACTGATTGGTGGCCTCCTGAAGGCTCCACCCTGCAACAGGGACTGCTGGAACCTTTGGTGTGGCCTTGATGGTAGCTGCATAAATGATTCTAGAATCCTAAGACGCAGTTCCGCACACAATGACACCTAGTACAGTGGTCCAAAGGTAACCATACTTCTCCTTAAATGAATGTTTGCAAAAGCAAATCCTTTGGACCGGAGTAGACAGCAAGCCCATCATGGATAGGGCATAGCTATTGTACTTCCACAAGCATATTGGTACTGGGATGCAGGGGTTTTGGGTGCCCTCTTCACCCAAACAAAGACAACACATTGACAGGGTGCCCATTTTCTGTTCCCATTTACATTGTTTGCACCAGGGCCGAAAGTAGCCTTGCTGCAGAACTGATCATGGAAATTCCAAAGAGGTGTTGGTACTCCCTACATAATCTGAGTAACAATTTCCAAAAATTGTTTGTATCCTTAGAAAACTTCATGAGCGCTTGTGTGGAAATTTAATTCATGGTGAAACCTCCATCAGACTCAGTTTGTGTTCCAAGTACAGAGATCTTTGCAGGAAAAAACCTTAATGGCTAGAGACTGAGAAGCTTGTGAGGGATTCCACTTCTGTTATTCTTACTTAATCTCAGGGGTAGATTTACAAAATTTTCATGCAGTGCAGTGCAGCAAATCATCTTGCTGTGTTGCACTGCATGACAGGGAAAGGGCAGGAATGCGCCGTATTTAAGTCAATATGGCGCATTCCTACCTTTTTCCTTGTGCTGGTGCCCTTTTGGCCGCCTAGTGCCAATGCAGGCACCCTTGCAACATGGTGCATGGGTGCCTCCGGTGCATGCAGGATTGTTTTTGTGCATGAAGGGGCACCTTCCTGCACAAAAACAATCCTGAGCTGTATATTCATGTTTCTATGTGTGCTGCATTCTGCGGCACACATAGAAAGTGGAAGTAACGAGGAGAAATAAAGATATTTCTCCTCATTATGCCTCTCCTGGGAAGGCGTATACATTTAGCGCATTCCCAGGTTTACTAATGCTGGTAAATCTGGGAGTGCGTCAAAATCCATGGGAGTTGCATGGGAACACCCACGCAATGTCCGTGGAATGCCTTCCCAGGGCAGAGTAAGACAACTCCATGATTTGCGCTGTGTTGCTTTGCTTCAGATTTATGGAGCCACTCAGGGCACACAAAGTGGTTTTGCGTGGCTTCATAAATCTCACTTAAGGTTTGCGTCACACATGTACCACATTGTGTGGTGCAAACGCAACGCAAGCACAGTCATAAATATGCCCCTCAGTGTCTTGACCTGGAGACAAAAGCATTTGGACAGTAGAAGATGGAGAAGAACTGTGACAGCAACTTCCAAGCTGGCTTCTATTGAAAATCAATTACCTATAAATGCACAAAGTTTATACACAAAGGGGGAATCTGAAGAACAGAAATAGCAGAACAAGAAAGGGGGTATTGAATACTACACTGTTTAACCTATGCCTCCCTCACATGAGTATTTGTTGAAGCTTTTTTACAGTACTAGTCACAGCCTCATTACAATATGGTCAATATTGCACCTGTAACTGTGTAATGAGGGTTTTATCATCATAATTTCAACCGACAAATCACTCTGCAGAGCTGTCCTATTGTTAGGGCCACTAGGATGATGCTGCCGAGGAGGAACAAATAAGCAGCAGGGTTATTTAAATCATTACCCAATGAAAGGCAAATTATATTGCTTTATCAACAAACTATTAATGAAAGGAAAAAATAAATAAAAGCAAGTTCTAATTAGCACCTAATGTTAGCTGCACCTTTAAGAGAACAGCTTTAACAGTCTCTCTTTTACAGGCAGAATGTGTTTCTAATAAAAAACGGGTGTTTTTTTCTAAATGGCTGCATTCTCAACTACAAAATGAGGTATTGGTATCTTCTCTTTGCTGCAGACAACCAAAAAGTACAGTTTTGCAGACAACCAAAAAGTACAGTTTATTATTTCACTTACTATTTTCAATAAACATTTCAGTTTTTGACTGTGCACCCTTTCAAACTAACTACTCAAAAATAAACATGTGATATAAAAAATGCATTGCTAGTAAGGTGACATTTATAAACTACTTGGACTACAGTTTCTTGGTTTGTGATGTCCACCCCTCGATGGCAGTATTGGACTGGAATAGTGTAATATTGGCCCCACCCTTTCACGTCACAAATATGTCATATAAACGTGCATGTAGTACTATATATGTGTGTGTGTGCTTTAATATCATTTGTGTAAAGTGGTGCACTTGATTAAAATACTGAAGGTGCATTCGCTGTAAAATTCAGGCGTTTATATGAGTGTCCATACTAATGTTTTTCTTATAGCAATACCAAATTGCAGGTTTTATATATATCTGTAGTATGAGAAATTTTGTTGGCATCACACATATGCTTACGTATTTATTTGATAGTATCATGCATTTATGTTAATCTATAATCCAGTAACGGGCCGAGGAGGTAAGCACGGTGGGGTGAGGTGGGAGGGGGGATGTCTACAGACGACAGAATAGGAAATATGTAGTTATTTAATTTTCCCTATTCCATCGTCTGTCGAATCTCCCCCTCCCACTCCATCACCCCCGCCCCACCGCGCTTATCTGCAAGGACCATCGCTGCTATAATCATGCATTTAAAAGGTGTATATAAGTGATTTGCCATGTTAAGATGACCAAAGGCCTTAAGCATTTAGAATCTAATTTTTAACCTTCAATGTAAAAGCTGCTTGGCTTGCAATGTTTTCCTCTTCTTTGTAGGTGTGTTCACGCAATCTCATAGTTAGTGAAAGGCCCATTGTATAGGAGAGATAGTGAGGCTTCAGATGACAGCTTTTGACAAGGACGAGAGGTGCTAACAGACAAAGGGAGGACCCTCCATGCATGGAGATGGGAGAAATCCAAGGATGTTTTGATGCTCAAACCAAGAGAAGTGAGCATCGGACAAAATAGCCAAGTAGCTTTCAACATTTTTATCAGCATCAGCTTTATGTCTGATGGTGATATCTATGCCAAAGGATGACACCTAATTAAGGGCAAAGCACATATTTCTAATTCAAACATATTTATCATAAGGCAATTGACAAAATGTCACTTGAGGGATATGGGAGCTGAACGACAAAATGAAGAAATGCTTTTTTTCAAGGACACAATCAGAGAAGATTGTTTGAAGGCACAGTCAGTGAAGCTTGATTGAAGTCATTGAGATTTAATGTAAATATCTCACTCTATTTCAAAGTACTACTGCAAATGGTTAACATTTGAGACACAACATGATTACTACTACCATTAACATCTGTTGCCTCTATTTCATTTAATTCCACTATCAGTTTTAGGCAATTTTCAACTTAGAGATGATGCTTGTGATAATGGTTCCACAGCAGGATCAATAATTTTTAACTGCATTCAGAAATATACAAGAAATCCCATGTGGCCTTGCTGCCTTGTGGAACTGTTCTCACAGGAAGAAGAGTCAAGACTGATTTGCCTATGGCTGGGTCTAAACTGGAATGGCATAAAACAATGGATTTAGGCCCAAATCTATGTACTGTGGAGTGAATGTTTGACATTGTTTCATCATTCCATCCATCAATTTTTCTTTTTGAATTTGCAGCCCTAAGTGGGAAGGTTATGCCCAGACATGGGTCCTGTGCTCACCATGCCACTGGAGTCAAGCTAGCCTGGCAGATGAGGGGTGATACCCTGAAACCGGTCCCGGGAGACATCTTTCCGGTCCATGGAGGACCTGGCCTGGCAGTTCAGGCTGGACTGTTACCATGGGGAGTAGGGTCGAGACTGATTTGCATATGGCTGCCTCTCAACTGGAATGGCATGGTGTGCAAACAAATGATGGATTAAGGCTCACATCTCTGTACTGGGTGTGAATGTTTGACATTGTTTTGGCACTTCATCCATCAATTGTTCTTTTTGAATTTGTAGCCCTATGTGGGAATGTTATGCTCAGACGTGGGTCCTGTGCTCACCATGCAACTGGAGTCAAGCTAGCCTGGCTGATAAGGGGTGATACCCTGAAACCGGTACCAGGAGGCTTCTTTCTGGTCTAGGGAGGACCTGGCCTGGCAGTTCAGGCTGGACTGTTCCCATAAGGAGCAGGGTCAAGACTGAGTTGCATATGGCTGCGTCTGAACTGGAATGGCATGGTGTGCAAAAAAATGATGGATTTAGACCCAGATCTCTGTACTGGGGTGAATGTTTGACATTACATCAGCATTCTTTCCACCAATTGTTTTTTTGCATTTGTCACCCAAAGTAGGAAGGGTATGCCTAGACGTGGGTCCAGTGCTCACCATGCCACTGGAGTCAAACTAGTCTGGCTGATGAAGGGTGAAAGCAGTCCCAGGATGCTTCTTTCCAGTCCTGGCCTGGCAGCTCAGGCTGGACGTTTCCCATTGAGGGAAGGGTCTAAACTGGAATGGCATATTGTGCAAAAAAAAGATGCATTTTGTCCCACATCTCTGTACTGGGGGTAAATGTTCGACATTGTTTCATCATTCCTTCCATCAATTCTTCTTTTGCATTTAACTAGAGGTGGGCACATATACCTTTAATGTCCACAATAGGGAGTTGGATCCAAGGCAGAATCAGCTTTTTTATGGATCTTCTGTTACAGAGAGAGAATAGGGGTAATAAAAGGTTGTATCCAGTAAGGAGTAAAGGAGTTTTTTTTTAACATTAGCTCATGTTTCATTCCAGCACCTAACTATAACATCACTTTAGCCTTTGTTTTTATCAATTTTTCTTTTAGTGTAAGTTAAGGTCTGAGAACCTAAACTAATTACAACTTTACACTTTCTCTCTGTCAATTTCAAGTCCTTTTTATCATATTCTAAATAGGACCAGTGATTCAACTCTTCACATGGTACAACTCCCCACTGCACACAGCTTTTGCCCATGTGCAGTGAGAGTTTGCTGCAAGGTCTGTCCTTCAGCCAGGTCCTGTTCTCAACGTCCCACATTTCCACTGCTTATTGCCTTTGGCCATGGCCAGCAGTGTTTGTCCACAAGTTCTAGTCCTGTCTCCAAATACCCCACATGCTTCCAGCTAGTCTGGGGACAGCATTTGACCATGTTCAGTGGGAATTGTCAGCAGCCTGGCTTTCAGCCAGGCACTATGCCCAAACCCTGCTTGTGACCATCCCTTGCTGTGCACAGCCTTGGGTATGCCCACTCAATCTATGTTACATTCTCCTTTTTATTAAAGTACTCTCGAAGTAACCACCTCGCAAGCTTCCATCCCCTTGTTCCATTGTAATGTGCAAGTAGCCATGGGTGAAATTTGAATTAAGCCGGAGTGCACTGGTAACCATAAGATTACCACAGTACTTACAACCACAATCTATTTTCATTTTAGTTTTAATCACAGGGGTCCCTCTGAGTCCCCCGATAGAAAGTGCCTGCATTGCAGGGTGTCCCTTCCCTGTGCCTTTATGCCCATTTTGAAAAGCTTATTCAGGACACAGGAACAGGTCTCCTGAGTCTTGATATGACTGCCACAACATTTTCTTGAACTTTTGTGACTAGCTAATCAGGTGATGAGGTATTGTGGTGCTGTACTAGTTACTGTGGTACCCCATAAGCTGATGTAAGAAAAGCATCCCTCAGCCAATAGAATTTGAGTGTTTTTCTAATTTTTGGTACTGTGGGAGTTCTGCAGGAGTCCCCTGGTACATAGCGGCTCAGACATCACTAACTTTTCCAGGAGATTATCCCATTCATGCCCACCCCAAGCATCTTTTTAAATGTAACTTTCTTGAAAACTATTGAAAATGCAAATTTTCTGAATAAAGTTATACCTTTCTGAACACTTTTGGTGTAATTCCATTCAGCCATTTATTCTGCATCAGAAAGCAAATTCTTCCATGGGACAAATCAATGTGAAACATGAAGGAGCATGAGTGACTGAACTTATTTTTACACAGATTAGTGGAGTTATGCTTAGATTAGTGGAGTTATAGTTAGATTAGCGTATTCATAGGAACAGCATTTTTGATTAACTATTAAATTTGAAGACGTTTGAAGAATCTTCACAAAACAAGTTCATCCACCTAGCTCCTTCCTGGAACATTTTGGCATCTATCAAGCAAAAGCTGAGAAAATGGGAGGAGGTCATGTAAATTCAGAAATTTTGGAAAGTGATACAGGAAAAATAGATGAACAGAATTTCACTAGATATGGAAAATGTGCTTTTCATTACTTGGTGTAAATATGTTTAGTTGTTTTGAAAAAAATTGTGTTTCAAGAGGTGCTCGGGCTGGGCCTAAAAGGGTAAAAAAATAATTAGTATATCTGGGCTGTTGGTCCTGCAGGAATCCTGCAATACCCTAAGGCCCATATTTATGACACAGCACAATGCAGCAAGCAGCCTTGCTGTGCTGCGTGAAAGGGAAATGGCAAGAAGGCTCCATATGTAACATAACATTATACAGTCCATTCCTGTCCATTCCTAGTGCTGGCACACTTTTGGCTTTCTAGCGCCAACGCAGACACCCTTGCATCTTGGTGCAAATGTGCCTGCTTTGATGGCAGGATTGTTTTTGTGCAGGTAGGGAGACTTTCCTGCACAAAAACAATTCTCAGAGTTTTTCTATGTGTGTTGCAGAATGCAGTACATGTAGAAAGAGGAAAACTTGAGGAGAAATAAAGATATTTCTCCTCAGTACTCCTCTCCTGAGCAGGAGTAGCATTTTGACACATTCCCAGGTCTACCACTAATGGGAAATCTGAGAATGCACCAAAATCCATGGGTGGATGCATAGGAACACCCTTGCTCCACCCATGGAAAGGGTCCCTGGGGTAGAGTAATGCAAGGCACTTATTTGCGCTGTGATTTACTTCAGATTTATCAAGCCATGTAGGGCCACGCAAGGTGGCCTTGTGTGGCTTGATAATTTTCATTTAGGTTTTGCATTGTCCTTGTGCCCCTTTGTGGGTGACGCAAAACCTTGATAAATATGGCCCTAAATTCATGAAATTGAGAGATCTCATTGGCCAAGGCCAACTTAGTCCCACAGGACCGATACGGGTCACACTGAACCAAACGATTTGATTGGCTGGAGGAAACTTGTACAAAAATGTTGCAGCCGCGATTACAGGACACTGAAATCCTGTGTCCTGAACTTCAGTAAAACAAAAAAAATAAGGTTGCATTGTAGGGATACTTTCACCCCCTGACACTTCTGGGGGGCCAACAATAATTTAAAAAAAATTGTTTTGTGATTACAGTGGTCAGTGGGAACCAGATGAAGTACCCAGCTTTCGTGAAGTAGCATGGGACTCCCTGCAGGAGCCGCTAAACAAACCTCACCCCATGGTAATGTGGAAGCACACAAGCTTCAATAAGTGAAGGATTACATCGTCTCGAGGTGCTTTGTAGGTGACAATTGAGCAGTGTACAGCAGGAGTACCACAGTACTGAGAAAAACATTTAAATGAAAATAAATAAATGTGAAAAATGTTGGGTGGGTGCCCGATGGGGTTTGGCTGCTCATGGTGGGTTGAATACAAAACCTGGCCAAAGGCAAGGCCCTCGGACTTCTGCATGCCATGTATGCCCAAAGGCTGTAAGTGGTGGGGGTTTAGGAGCCGAAAAGGGTTGTGGGCTCAGTGCCTGACCACAGACCAACTCTACAATGTACCTGGCCAAATGCCATGTATGGCAATGGGTTGGCTGTATGCATGGGGCTGTGCACAGGGTCTGGCTATGGGCCAGTTCCTTCAACAAACCCCAGGCAATGCATGGCTGAAGGCTGAGGGTTTGGGTGCAGGGCCTGGCCAGAGGCCAAGCCTTGTGGCCTACCTTCTGCTGTGCATGGCCAAAAGCTGTGCTCAGTAGAGGAGTTGGGTGATTGTGATCAAAGAAACCCAGAGAGTCACTGGAAAATAAAGGTTAAAGTGACATGAGAGTTAGGTATGATAATAAGATCTCACCTTACATTAAATTTGAGAAATTCACTGAAAAAAAACAAAGTTTAAAGTGACGTTATAGTTAGATTGTTAGGTAAGGTAGTATAATTTTTACTTACATCAAAACACTGCCTAGAAATTCCCTGAAAAAAACAAAGGTTGAAGTGAACTTATATTTAGGTGTTAAAGTATTATAAAAACTAAAGTTAAAAAAGAAATAACACTGAAATTCACAAGTTACAATTTACTGTGCTAACTATAACTTGCACCCCACCATAAAATGCTAATGACCGCACATTTTACATTGCTCATGACATGTTACATGACATCATTGAAGACATCACTGATAACATTGCAAATAACATCACTTATAATCTTACTTATTACATCATCCAAGCCAATATTCTTTAAATAGCTCTATAAACTACTTGATTATTTTTAAAAAGTAAGTAGTAAAGGGCCCATAAAGATATACAGCAGAGATTGAATTTATGTACATGTGTGCATGTGAAAAATGGAAACAATGTAGTAATGGAAACAATTCTGTTTCAGTACAATAAAAGTTAAATGGTGCACACTTTATCTACCAATGAAGTTTTAAGTGTAAGCATTACTTCACTTAAACTAGGCAAAGACTGATCCCAACTAGTATGATTTGCAGATGTACATTTCAAATAGGTTGTGGGTGAATTTAAAGGCCTGTTGACAATACATGTACAAAAAGCTTCTCTTTACAACTTATTCACATATGGATCTCTGTGCATATACTAACTTTCAAGAGAACTAATTGAGTACTATCAACCATTTCTATATAAACTAGAGATTTATAAAGTGCATATATGTAATGCCATTAGTGCAGTTAAAATTCTGAGATATTATACATTGTTGTAGAATTTATAATCTATGGGTGACTCATTTACAGATGGGTCAAATCACAATATGATTGCAAGTGTTGCTAAAATAGTGTACGCTAGTCTGCTCATTTCAGGAATATGTGCAGGGTACTTTAACATACTACAGAGGGCTGTCCATAGTTCTAGGTTGTGCATGCCTTATCATTGGCTAATTTATAGATGTGAAGCTGTTTACTTAATATATTAGTTCAAAAGCGCTGTTTAACACACATCTCATTATGGTACATAATAAATAAACATTGTTTTAAACAGTATTCAAGGCTTAATAATGTCAGCAGAGCCATCAAGTTTCTTGTGTACCTCAATACCAGTAAATCATTTGAGATGTCATCGGTGATGTCATCAATTATGTCATGTGTGATGTAATATGTGAGGTGATAAGCAATATGTGGCAGTATATGGGGAGGGCACAAGTTACAGTAAGCTCAGTAAACTATAACTGGTGAATTTCAGTCATATATATATTTACTATACATTGTGCACCTCTGTCCACAGTATTCTCGCATCAATATCCACACTATAACTTGTCACTCTACCATGCAATGTGTTCTGAGAAATGATGGTATTTCAGATGTCATAAGTGTTACCGGGACTACTATGATTTCACATACTATAAGTTATACAATATGCAAGGGTATTACCAGTACATGGAGAAAGGTAGAGTTATAGTTAAGGCAGTGTCGCGATTGATGCAAGAATAATGTGTACAGAGGTGTTTGACGTGTAGTAAATTGAAAGTGGTGCCTATCTTTTTATGTGCAGAGTTCTCCGCCTCGACTGCGGAGTCTCCACACTCATAAACTTACTATTAAAATGTAATTTTGTGAATGCTGAAAAAGCTCAACCTTTCATAAATGTGTAAGCTTACCTTTGTGAACCAGGCCCCCAGTGAGTTTGAACTGTATAGGAAGATATGAGGCAGTTTAGCAAACTCTGTAGAGGTAGGGAAAATTATTTTTATTGATTTATATATTTTTAGGAAAGCTTATGAAGTACTGCGGTGCTTTCTTAAAAGTATTAAGAAAGTACTGCAGTAGTTTAGAAATGTTATAACATTTTTAGAGAGACAAGTAGAGGGGTGAGTTATGCAATACACTGTACTCTACACCACTGGACTCTACCCCACTGCACTCTATGCCACTCCACTCTATGCCACTCAACTCTATACCCTCCAATCTAAGACATGCTATGACGCCAGTCTAGGAAACGGCACTCCAATCTACTCTATGACATGTCACTCCACTCCATGCCACTTCACTCTACAACACTCTGCTCCACTTTTGTCCCTCCCCTCTATGCCACTCTACTCCACTATATGACGCGCCACACTACTCCAGTGTAAGACATTTCACTCCACCCTATGACATAGCACGCCACGCTGCAACATGCCAGTCAGCTCTACAACACTTCACTTTACTGTATGCCACTCCACATCCCTCCAATCTATGACATACCACTACACTCTACAACATGCCACTCCACTCCACCCAACACCACTACCTTCTACTCCGCTCCACTGTGAGACACTCTACGACATGCCACTCCAGTCTACGACACACCTTTCCACTCTACCACACCACACTCCACTCCACTGTATGATACTCCACGCCACTCCACTCTATGAGACGTGACTCCACTGTATGGCATGCCACTCCACTGTACAGCATGCCACTACACTCTATGCCACTCCACTGTACTTCCCTCAACTCCAAGACACTGTACAACACATCACTCTATGACATGCCACTCCACTCTACCACATGCCATTCCACTTTACGACACTCCATGACGCTCCGCTGTACGACATGTCACTCCACTCTACGCCACTCCACTCTATACCCCTCCACTCTAAGACACTCGAGGACACACCACTCTATAACACACCACTTCACTCTACTTAAAGACATTTCACTCCACTATATGCCACTCTACTCTACCCTATAACATGCTACTCCACTCTAGGACACACCACTCCACTGTGCGGCACACCACTCCACAGTACGGCACACCACTCCACTGTACGGCACTCCACTACACTTTATGACACTACATGACACGCCACACTACAAAAGTCCACTCCAATCTATGACATGCCACTCCACTCTACATCACCCCACACTATGCCCCTCCACTCAAAGACACTCTACAACATGTCACTCTATGACATGCCACTCCACTCTACTCCATGACATGCCACTCCACTATACACACTCAACTGTACGCCACTTTACTATACGCCACTCCATACCACTCTACGACACTCCACTTCACTGTACAACACTCCATGCCACTCCATTCTGTGACGTGTCACTCCACTCGATGACTGGTCACTTCACACTATGACATGCCACTCCGCTCTACACCTCTCTACTCTAAGCCTCTCCACTCTAAGACACTCTAAGTCCTGCTACTCTATGATATGCCACTCCACTATACTTAAAGGCAAACCACTCCACTCTTCTCTATGACATATGGCACTCCACTCTAAAACACGCCACTCCACTGTACAACACTCTACTCCACTCTACACCATGCCACTCTACAACAGGCTACTCCACTCCATGACATGCCGCTCTACTCCAAGCCACTTAACTCTGCTCCCCTCCACTTCAAGACACTCTACGACATGCCACTCTATGACACGCTACTCCACTCTACTCTATGACACACCACTCCACTCTCCACCACTCAATTGTATGTCACTCCACTCAATGCCACTCCCCTCTACTCCACTTCACTCCATGTCACTCCACTTTACATCACTCCATTCTATGCCATGAAACACAGCACTTTACTCTGAGTCACTCCATGCCATGACACTCTGTGCCATGACACTCCATGACACAACACTCTACAACACTCCAAACTATGCCACTCCACTCTACGCAACTCCACTCTACTCTACCCTACAATACTCTACTCCATTCTAAACTGCACTACTTTGCGACACCCTACTCCACTTTATGCCACTCCACTCTCCTACACTCTATACCACTCTACAACACTTTACTCCACTCTATGATACTCTACAACACTCTACTCCACTCTTCGCCACTCCATTCTACTCTGCAGTACACCACTCCACATGACACATCACTCCAGTCTACCACACGCCACTCCATTCTATGCCATTCCACGTCACTCCACTCCACTATATGAGAGCCACTTGACCACTTAACTCCACGATATACTACTCCACACACTCTATGCCCCTCCACTGTAAGACACTCTACGACATGTCATTCTATGACAACTCGCTCAACTCTATGCAACTCCACTGTACAACACTCTACTCCTCTCGTTGCCCCTCCACTTTGCACCACTTTAAATCACTCTATAACACGCCACTTTACTCTATGACATTCCACTTTACTCTGCGACATGGCACTCCACTGTACACCATTTCTCTTCACTCTATGCCACTCCACTCTACTTTATGACATGCCACTCTACTCTACACCACTCCACTGTACGCCCCTCTAAAGTAGAGAAAATCGGATCATCTTGAAAATTTTGAGACTACCTCTCCTCTGCCATCAACGTGAACAGATCATTATGCAGTACCCTTTTTGGTTACTACCTGTTTGACTCCTTTTCAGGGCAGGGACAGACCTCAGTTTATGACCAGGATCCGGTCACAGCTGGACACTACAGCTTTTAATTGCCAATTAAGAAATACAGTACCCAAATTAGCACACATGGCAGAGTTAGATCAGCCCACTATTCATGCCTGGTTGCAGGAATCTGCTTAAATATAAAAAAACATTGAAAAACTACCTTGGGTTTTGCCGAACCGCCCATGTTACCTTCTTCTCTAATCAATTTGGCTTTGCCCAAAACTGTCCTAAAACCCCTTTTAGGGTAGTTAAGGAACTTTCTGACCCTAAAAAAACTACAGCAGCCCCCATATTGACTCAGTTACAATGTGAGGAACTGGTGCTTTATTTTGTAAAAAAGATGCAGGACATCCAATTCTCACTCACGGCCAGCAAGAAGGATGCTTCTTGGACCGGTATATGTCTGCCGCTCATTAGTTCTGAGGCTTCTAACATCTTAGCTACAACATCTGCCCTATTGTCTAATACTTCAGTTACTACACCCGGTCATCAGAAATTGATTTCATGGGACATGCTGGACCTTCCTCTTTTTATATTACTGCTTCAATCTTTTAAATTGGGCTCTCCCATAGATCCACTTCCCCCTGATAAGCTCAACATTCTTGATCCCAGTATTATGCAGTTCCTGGTAGAACTTCTTAATTCTTCTTTACAAGCAGGGTACATTCCTTAACCATTGAAGTAAGCCATGGTTTTGCCCCTCCTAATTTGGATCCCCAAAACTGGGCCAATTATAGACAGATTTCTCTGCTCCCCATTCTATCTAAAATCTTTTAAAAGCATAACAACAACCAACTTTCCATCTTCATGGAGTCCCAAAATTCTCTACATTCCTCTCAGTCTGGGTTTAGAGCTGCACATAGTACTGAATCTGCCTTTCTAGGAGTCACAGAACATCTGAGACTCCTCTTGGGTGAGGTTGAGATGGCAGCAGTGATTTTACTTGATCTCAGTGCTGCCTTTGATACTGTGTTGCATGTAACATTCCTGGAGATATTGGTCAATTTGGGTCTTCAAGGTACAGCAATATCTTGGATAGCATAATTTCTAGACAGTTACACCTTCCAGGTCTACTCAGACAGTGCCTCTTCTTCACCTTTTTCCCTCACCTCCAGGGTTCCCCTGGGTTCTGCCTTGAGTCCGGCTCTGTTCAACATCTATGTTCTCCCTCTGGCTGACCTGGTTGAAAACTGCAGTCTCACTCTGTTTTCCTACGCAGATGACACACAAATCATCTTTTCCTTGTCATCTGCACAGGACCACAACTCTGGGGCCCTTAACTCCTGCTTGAGTTTGGTTCCCTCATGGATTGATAACAACTCTCTTAAGCTCAATGGAGATAAGACTAAGGTACTGATGCTAGATGAAAACCCATCGCTTTGGGGCCCACAGCACTGGCCAGTGACCTTGGATGCTCTTCCAGGTCCTGCACCGAAGGTGAAGAACCTTGACTTTTTGTTGGATGAAAAGCTGTCCATGAAGCCTCAGGTTGTGAGGGTGGCCACTTTCTGTTTAGCAGTCCTGAAATGGCAGTGCAAAATCCTTTGGATGCTTCCATTCTCAGCCCAAAGGATAGTCATCAGTGGCCAGATTACTTTACAGGCTTCCCCAGAATGCTTCATCTTCCTCACTTCTCTGGGAGCTACACTGGCTTAAGGTTTAGAAATGCATCCAATTCAAAGGCCTGTGCTTTGTACACAGAGCAAGATCAGGTGTCGGCCCCCGATATCTTCAAGAATTGGTGAGATTAGGTCAGCTGTCCCATCCACTATGCTCAAATGACCTTTCCTTGTGTTTCACTCCCAGAGTCAAGCATACTCACCTGTGAGGTCGGTCCTTTGCTTACCCGGGCCCCAAGCTTTGGAATGACCTTCTGGAATATTTAAGAAGCTGCTCTTTGCTTACTATCGTTTGGAAACCGTTAAAGACCTGGTTGCCCTAAGTCAGCTTGTGATACATATACCCTTACCTGTATCTTAAAGCGCCGGAAAAACCTGTGTGGGTAGCCGAGCGCTCTACAAGTCTTTCTAATAATAATAATAATAATAATAAAACACGCCCCTCCATTCTAAGTTACTCTATACAAACCTCTCTGTGACACAGCAACCCACTTTACTCTATGATACTCCACTCTATGTCACTCCACTCTATGACACATCCCTCCACTCTACGCCACTCCACTCTAGGCCACGACACTCTAGGCCATAAAACTCTATGTCACAACACTCTATGCCATTCTACTTTACTCCACTCCACTCCTCTCTCCTACACTCTACTCGACTCTACAACACTTTATGCCCCTCCAATCTACAACTCTCTACTCCATTCTATGCCACTCCACTCTACGACACTCTACACTAAGCCGCTCCCCATCACTTTACTCCATTCTACTCTCTGACACACAACTCCACTCTCTTGCACTCTACTCCACTTCTCCACTCTAAGGCACTCTATGCCACTCTACTCTACCCCTCTACCACACTCTACAACACTCTACTCCACTCTACCGTGCTACACTCTACAACAGTCTACTACACACTATGCAACTCCACTCAACTTTACGACTCCCCATTCGACAGCACTCCATTCTATAACACCCCACTGTAGCACACTCTCCTCCAATTCACTGTACGACTCTCCACTCGATGACACCCCACTCTATTCTACAACTCTCTACCACACTCTACTGCACTCTACGCCACTCCACTCTACGCCAAGTTTGTGAAAGTGCCATGGTACCAAAAAAATGTAAACAAATAATAACGTATCAAACAACATTATATGATTTTAAACACATTTTTGTAAAAGAAATAAAGTAGAAATTCAGTGAAAAAAAAACGTTTGAGAATAAGTTATAGTTGGTAAAACTTACTTTATTATTTCTATATGAAATCAATTTAAAATGCACAAACATTAGAAATTCAAAAGTTATATTTATAACTTAAAGTTAAAATGTTGGCCTGCCTACAACTTACTATAACTCGCACTCCTCTGTACAGAGTGCTGTCACCTCGTTAGCCAGAGTAAATTAACAATAACTTGCCCCTCTACCATAAACACTCTTCTCATAAATAGTCATTTCAGAAGGCATGAGTCTTGTTATGAATACTACCATTTTACATACTATAAGTGATGTAATATGAAATGTAGTGCTTGGGGAACATATATGTATATGCATCCGTAGTACGAAGATAGTGAGCTAACAACAGAAAATCTTTACTTACCTTTAGGCATATATCCACTTGCTTTTTGTCACAATATTATTGTAACTCCATATCCAGTACATGTTTTTGCGGACTACAGCCATCAACATGGTTTCTTTGCTCTAGTGTTCCATTTCCTTCCTGTCCCCAGAACGTCGGTGCTCACATGTTGCTTCAGCTCCATGCTGTTTCTAGAGGCTGTCAGCTCCAGGTTTGCAGTATTTCGAACAACCAGGGAAAATGATTTGAGATGTCCTTGTTAAGGTTTTACCTTCGATAAAAGTACATGCTGAATTTAAGGAGAAGGTTCAAGTTAAATTTCAGTGCCACAAATCAATGTTTTTGGCATTTAACCCCCATGGTCACTGCGTTAGAAGTGTTTTAGTACTAAAATAACAATGCAAAAACAACAAAAACCCAGCCATAAGTTATTGTGTGTGCTGAATTATAAACTAATTTTTATTCATTTAATGATAGCACCTCAGAAAGCAGTGTCACCTGTCACAAAAATGTGCGCAACCACACTATGGACAGACTCACAGCATAGCACTTTGAAATAAAAAACATGCAAAAATGTGAATATATTATGCAAATATTATAAAAAAGAACTTCCCCATTTAGTGCTTCAAACTTATGACATTGCTTTTTACTTTTATCAATTAGACAGTGTGTTGTGGTCAATGTTCCTGCTCATTAATTATCTCTGTTTGCAGAAATGAAATGGTGCCTGGGTGAACAAATTGGTTACAATTGTCTTCCCCTGTGTGTTTGAGCTAGCAAGCTGCTGCATTAAAAGAGTGTGTGTATGTGTTTTGAATGGTGTGGATCAGTGTAATTTAGCCTCCACCCTATTTACGTCATGTATGTACATTTATGCATTCCTATGCAACATTATATTCAGTGTGTAGTTTAACCTTGTTAACAACGTGTGACACATTTGAATGATTTAATCATACGTTACCATTGTAATCACTAAGGGGCATATTATCAAGGGCCTTATCTCCCCGCTTTTTTGGCTTTAAAAGCCAAAAAAGCGGAGATAATGTATTCGCCCTATTAACAAGGCAGTGCTAACATGCATTAGTGCATGTTAGCAGTCTTGTTACCGACGCCTCGCTTTGTATCTCTAATGAGATGCAAAGTTGGCGTTTCGTGTCAAAATAACACAGAAAATGTCCCTAACTGCACTTCTCCGTATCACCAAGCCGGCCCAGGACACCCATAGCGATAAAAAAAGCCGCGCTAAGCGCGGTTATCGCCGTAACCTAACGTCTGCAAAATGTCAGACTTAGCTATATTTGTAAAGGGAGGTGGATTCTGAGGCTAAGTCCACATCTCCCTATTACCAAGGATTCCCTTATTGCCGCATTTGTATCGCTGGATTTCCAGCGATGTCCCCTTATTTTGCCGCTATCGCTGGATTTGTTATCGCTGTGGAGATAAACGTTGATGATAACACGTTATCTCAGCGATCAATCCAGCGATAGCCGGCAATACAATTAATAGCGCTAATCGCGCTCAGCGATATTTATCGCTGTGTGTTGATAATATGCCCCTATGAGTTTATACACAAGTTTATAACGACGATCAACAGAATGATGTAATCATGTTCACATCAGATTACATTTAATAATGACTGCTTCCTTTCATTGATTTATAATGCTTTTACATGCATTCATTTTGATTCTTGAGTTAACTTGGCATGACTTTAGGCCTTAACTGCAATGTTTGCCTTCACACTGCCAGTATGCTGTTCTCTCTTCTATGCAGGTGCATTGTCATGTTTCTCGTTAGCTAGTGAAAAGCTTTTGTATGTATTAGATTGCTCATAGTGAGGCCTGGGAGGATTAAGTTGGCAATGAGAGTGGCGTAGTCATAGAGAAAGAAGGCCTCCTATTCACAGTGTATCAGGAGGATGCAACCACCACAGCACCAGATGCACTTGTAATGGTGTGGAGATGTGGATTTAAGGAGTATGTCGGCTCAACTTGCATGTGGCTGCCTGATGGGCTCTCAGTGGTGGGAATGAGATATTGATGTTCTTGAAGCTGTCACTTTATTTTGAATTGGTGTTTCCTAGTACGTTAGGCAGACTTCATCCTAACTTTGAGAGGGAACAGATTTCTCTCTCTGCTGGGCTTCGTTGAGTGTAGAGCGTCATACTGAACACTTTTTCTATTGTTCATATGCTGACACCTTCTATGCTCCCCTTTAGAAATAACCTTTGAAATTGGTCTTAGCTGATGTTTAGATTAGAAATGAAAGTTTCTTTATGGAACACTGATTGCATCATTCTGTTTACTTTGCATTGTGTCTGTTACTATTTTGTATCTCATCTTAATATGACATAACTTACTGGCACATTTTGGTCTCCATACTATATTGTTACAGCTTTTGAATTTATTTCTGCTTTCCATATATACTGGTAGGAATAATATTCTAAAATAAACCTCTAAAGTTGAATTTATTGATTCTTGGTTTTTTCATTGTGGAGTCACATTGGTTTCACAAAATTGTAAACGTATTTCTGGTGTTAGCTTGTGTATGCTGCTTCAAGTCAACTGATAAAGGTCCATATGACCAATGGGGAAATATATTTGATGATTTTACTAAGAGATTGAGGTTCAGATATAAAATGTGTTTTATTATGTTTGCGAACATTTCAATGTTTAAGTCTGTAAGAGTTGCAAAATACATGCCTTATTCTTCAAGTCAATAAAAGATTAGGCAGTATTTGGCATTTGTTTATAATGAAAGGGGTAGAATGGTAAGGCCCTTATTATGAGGGAACAATGACACTGTGGGTAATTTACCAAACCTGGTAAATATTAATAACACATGGTGCACTATGCTGGCTTCTGGAGTTTGTTTACATAAAAAAGAAAAAACAGAATGTGAAAACAACATGGTGCTCATTCAGCATATCACTGAAGCAACAGTGGAGCCGACGGTGTCCTGCCTCTAGTGCAGGCTTTATGGAGGCTTCAAGATCACCTTGAGGAAGATGAAGATCTTTAAATCAGGCGAGTAGACCTTTAACAGGGAAGCAGAGGCAATTGCCTATACCATATATGTCAATATTTCAGAACAGGAAAGTGGGAGGTTTAAAAACAAAAATGGGGGAAATGGATTTTCCCCATTGATGTCTACTGAAGCAGAGGCAATTTCAGGAGGCAGACAGCTAAAACAAAGCCATTCTTGGTTTAGAAAATTGGGAGTCTCCTGCCTCAATCAGGTCTATTTGCATAAATGTTATACTGATCAGGCAAGCATTCAAGCCACCTTACTGGTTCTAAATGACCTCTAAGTTCTTAATGAAACCTATTTTGACAGGGGAACATGACAAATGTGTTTCAATCCAGTGAGTGCCTCTGATCATGTCTCTTTTTGTGAACGCTATTGTTATATTACAATTTGTGTGCTGTAACTTTTAAAAAGCCTTGATTGTTGATAAATATATCATGGACATTGAAACAGTCATGGTTCATCCTAATGGTTGCCGGTGCTACCCCTCCCCACATTTTGCCTTAAAAGAAATGTGTCTGTCAGGCTGAGGAAAGGTCACCATGACAGACACTCTTTATTTTCAGGTCAAGCAGCCAGGAGCTAAATGCACATCCTCCTGGCTGCCTGACCTGAACTTCGCCAACCTTAAGACATCACAGCTCCTGTGAGCATGACCTCTTCAGCCTGGCAAAGCACCTCACTGCCTTCCCCTATGTGACAAGAGGGAGCATCACTGATTGCCCTGGACTGGGTGCTTCAATTCTAAGCCCTGAAGTGCCCAGGGCTGAGTGGCAATCACTGACATCTTCTGATAGAATGGGGTGGGGTCAGCAACTCTCACTGACCCCATCCCACTCTGTGATGAGAAGGGACCTAAGGTAAGTCAATGAGGATAGGCAGCAGTCCCAACCCTCCTGGGATCTCTGAGGCAGAGCTGCACAAGTAAGTGAGTTTTTAAAAAAAATGTTTGTTGCATGCATGCATGGTTATTTGGGAGTGAGTGTTGTGAATTTATGTGCTTGTATGTGTGGCCCTGTGGGAATACATGGGTGTGAGTGAGTGTGTATGTGTGTGTGTGTGTGTGTGTGTGTCCTGTCCACCCGCTCTTTGCTAAAATTACCTGCCGCCACTGCATTGAAACATTGCAAATGAACAGAAAAAGCTAAACAAGCTTCTAAATTACGCTAGTGAGCATACCATAAACAAATTTCGCCTGTGTAGACATTGGTGACATGCGCATCTGCATTAGTCACATACAAGGGCACACACAACATTTGCTGATTAGCCATAAAATTACAAATGCAGCTGCATGCAAGGATATGAAAAAGAGCACTCCAAAGTTTGTGCAGATTCATGGTGGTCTTTATACAGTCTTATGTTTCGCAACACCAGTGTGTTTGAAACATGTACAAATGAGACCCCATCAAAATAAAAAACTAAGCAGTAGAGTGTTTTGGTGACCCACAGTAATGGTACTGCAAGCCACTATTTCTACTACACAAGCAAAATTGTGAGCATATAACGTAGCAAAGAACAATGCGTAGTAGTCAGTTTCAGTAATAGAAATTAAATGATTTTTTTTAAGGTTGAGTTTTTGCAGAAGAAACAGAATTATGTTCACGCTACCATGAAAATGAAAAAGCAATGGTGTTGCCATATTATTGCAGGGCTTACTACTCTATCACTGGAAAATATACACCCTAGACAGTACACTCTTGGTTGGTTTTACAGCCTCACTAAAATGTGTTTTATAACGAGAACAAATCCATGAAAGTGTTTGAATAACAGTGCCAACAGTGGTGAGAACAACTGAAAACAATTCATTGCTTCCTTTTTTCAAGTTAGTCTATAATAAAACCTTCATTATATTAAACAAAATAAAGAATGTGTGCCAAACTCAGCACAGCTTTACTCAAACTTCAAAATAACTCTGTTCTGAAGTACTGGTTTAGCCGTTAGTATGTTTACTTCTTTTTGATCAGCATAATAAATATTTGCCAGTAGTAACACACATTTTTAAAAAGCTGGCATTAAATTATAAACAAACAGGCAAAGGCAGGATGGCTCAGTATGTTGGACACTCAAGGCCTGATTCACAAAGGTAAACTTAGACATGAATTCTAAGTTTAGACTTATAGTCTAACTTTAGACCTGAAGTGTAAGTTTACACCTGAAGTCTAACTTAGACCTGAAGTGTAAGTTGAGACCTGAAGTCTAACTTTAAACCTGAAGAGTAAATTTACACCTGAAGTCTAACTTAGACCTGAAGTGTAAGTTTAGTCCTGAAGTCTAACTTTAGACTTTAGGTTTAAGTTTACACCTGAAGTCTAAGTTTAGACTTCAGGGCTAAACTTAGACCTCAGGTCTAAAATTAGACTTCAGGTCTAAACTTAGACTTCAGGTCTAAAGTTAGACTTCATGTCTAAACTTAGACTTCAGGTCTAAAGTTAGACTTCATGTCTAAACTTACACTTCAGGTCTAAGTTTACCTTTGTGAATCAGCCCTAAGTGACAGAATATGTGGTTATCAGTATGTATTATGTCTGAGTTCCAGCAAGGCTGACTCAGCCTTTCATCCTTGCGAAGGTCAGTAAACAGAGCATTATTAAATTGGGCAATAGTAACACCTGTTATTTACAGAGATTAAAAATGACAGAAGTATGGTAGGAAGTTGTATATAAAAAAGTGAATAAGATAAAGGAAGTACACATACATTAAACACTGTTTCTAGGCTCGATTTGTTCACAAGAAAAATGAATGTGGACAATGAGCTTTAACCCCATGGAAATCACAGTATACTTTACTTATAACGAAACAGTCAATAGAAATGGTTTTCTTAGTAAAATAAAAAGTGCAACAAATTGTACATGCTAGTGATAAGCAGGGTTAGCTCTCTCCTGTGGACATAGGGGCTCCTCCCTATTTTCTGCCACTTTTTCTACTGTACTGAAAGTGAATAATAAATTATTATTTTTTCTTAGTACAGATGGAAAAAATGCCAACACTTTCTGCAATCGAGACTCAAGAACTCTGAGGCACTGAAATCAGTGTGATGGCTGGCACATATGCATGAATACTCATGCAGCAGCCATCAGACAGCTTGACCAAGACTTGTGAAGTCACAGCCTTAGCTTCAGGAGCCTGCCACTCCTCAGGGCCTCAACTCTGCATATGCACATAAGCTTCATTTGTGAAAGTAGCCCATGGCACTACAGGATTCAATCATGTAGGTCCAGGGAATACAAGCCAAGCAGGCCATCACATCTTTCTTTTCCAGCTCATCACCAGATGGAGTGGGAGCAGTGAGCCTCAATTACCTACCCACCCTGTGATGAGCTGGGAAAAGGTGGGGTGAAAATGCAAGATGCTGCTCTGCAGCTTACTTAAAGTAGATCCTGCACAGTGTCAGCAGGTTTGAACCCTTAAAATAGAACCCATAATTTCATTGGGACAGAATATTGAGGACAAAATATTGAAATACAATACTGAGAGGTGATTAAGTTTATATTTTCTATCCCTAACTCCACATATATGTACCTGCACAGTACATATATTTCAAGGAACATAGATATGGAGTTAAGTATAGTAAATCTATACTTTGCTATATGCACTTACATTTTGTCCCTTGATATTCTTGTTCCACAATATTATTGGTGTTGATATCCAGTAGTACAACCCATCAGCATGGAGTCAACATCGCAGGATCACATGGTCAGTATACTGTGCAGGGTCTAGGACTCCCCTTCCTGCTTGTGCAACCAGCTGAGGATAACTGTAATACATTTGGTAGGCGAGAAATGGTTTGCCTGGGTGCCTTGTGAGTTATGGATTGTGCAACTAAAGTCATGAATCTGCAATATATATGAGGGGGAAGCACCCTAGTCAAATAATGTGACTTTATTTTGTTTAATTGGATTCACAGTTCCTTCGTGGATTTGCGACTCCATGAAGGATCTGCAGATTAATACTCCACACATCTCTATTTTTAAATCCATTCAAGTGCACCACTAAACACTTTTAAATGCTAATTTCTTGAAAATGCATGTTGAATCCGCTCCAAGAATCTGTTTGTAACCTCATGGTTCAAATCCTGGCATCTCAACTCAGCCGTTCATCTTTCTGAGGTCAATAAAATATTTACCATTGAGTTTGGAAACAAAAACATCTATTAATCTGCCTCTGGATGTTAATTGGCTTCCTACATTTACACGTCATATTATTTTATTTGCCTGTCCTGTATTTTTTGTAATTGCTTGTGACCAATAACAAACAAAGTGCATGTGTACCACACACGTACTCTCCCTATCTCCCTGGAAACTGGCAGATAAGAAGAAAAACATAAGCATATAAGAGAAGCTAATGCTGCAATGTGTATAAGCAGGCTGGTCATTGGCAGAGTACGTGTGTTTACCATATAAATTACAGGCACATACCATCTCCAACTTTGTCTCTTTATTTGCCTGTCGGGCTGTGGAACCCAATATTTCCCACCACAGCGTGCACATGCAATCTTTTTTTTTTGTGGATTCTTGTGGAAACTAGCCTCTGTCCCGACTCAATAGAACCAGGCCTTCCTACTCTGAAGGAAATGTTGTGCCATCCTGACCAAATAGAGTTTGAATCTCTAAAAAGGCATTGGAACTCATTAGCAATGAGTGTCTGCACAACTGTCAAGGACTTTGAATATATTTTGCAGCCATACCCTGCTTCCTGAAAATGGAGCTGAGTGATGCCCATTTCCTCAGAAATAGGATTAAGCCTTACAATTTGATGAACCTGCTTGCCTTGTTTCTGACTTTGCCACTGTGGAACCTCCTAGGGAGTGCAAGGTGTCCAGAGGCACTGATAAAGAGTACCAAGGAGCTCTCTATTCCCCTCAGCATAGACTAAAGAGAGGCTGCTCAAAATCAGCACACAAGATGAGTGATGACTCTGCCTAGTGACTGAATGTTTTATCCAGTCCTTGCGTGTTTCACCTATATGCCCCTCCGCATGCTGCCCTTTAATGGTGCCCACTGGCATCCATCTGGCATAGCATTGGGTACAGGCCAATCAAGCATTGGGCACAGACCAATCAATCATTGGGTACAGGCCAATCAGCAACCTCAGTGACTTTGGTGCAGGATAGAATGTCCCTTAGTCACACTTTGGGGTTTCCTTATCCTTCTTTCTATGCAATGGTGAAGCACCTCTCTGGAATGCCTGTTAGCCAGAACTTCAGCTCGTAGCAGGTTCTGCTTGATCTGTGTGTGTGTGTTGTGTTCCTTTGGACTCACAGCCATATTTCCTCAAGAGTTATACCTTTGTCTGCCTCCCTGAGTAATACTCCTGGCTATGCAACCATTGACTTACTTTCACTAGCATTTTTGGGCCTTTAGATAACCAACTAAAAATCCACTGTGAACACCTAACTCTAAAACATAGAGACAAAGCAGGTTTCCTAGATGAATAATTGTTCAAACAGGAAAAGGACTTGATTATAACATGGTATAGCCTTATATTTCACTACAGCTATACTTAGGTATTGTGTGTGTTTAGTTTACCAGAGATTGGAATGAGCTAGTGTACACAAAAAAATAGTCGTATAAGAAGTTACACTTTTTGGTGGGAAGGTCCTGATCCTTTTTGATATTAAATAGCATTAGGAAAGGCACATCTGGTTTTCGCGTATGCGGACGATGTTGCGGTTGTTACTCCAAATCCTATAATGGCTATGCCCCTGATAGAACAGCTGGCGCTTGAGTTTGGAGCAGCCTCAGGATACAAACTTAGTGTGTCTAAGACACAAATTCTGTGTTTAAATCAAGTGGGCTATAATGACCATCGAATTTTGAGTGAGGTTTCATACCTGGGTGTCAAATTAAGGACTTGCCTAAAGACACTTGTGGAGATCAATTGGGGCAATATTTTAAACTCTGTACGGAAACAATTAGATCGTTGTGAATGTCTGCATCTCTCATTGGTGGGGCGATGCAACATTCTTAAAATGTTAGTATTACCCAAGGTTTTATATTACTTTAGATCTGTTCCGTTAGAAATTTCCTGTGTCCAATTGTCAGCACTCCAATCAATCTGTGCTAGGTTTTTATGGGCGCAGGGGAAGCCTCACAGAGCTATGCGCTTTATGGTCCTCCCCGTGAGAAAGGTGGTTGGGCAGTACCGGATTTTACCTTATATTATTATGTGTGTATACTGCAAAATATGAACATATTATTAACTGGGGAAGAGCCTCTTAGCACCGCCGAATCTCCCTCTATATATCAGATGCTATTGGACAGCAATGCTAAAAATCGATTGTTCGTGAGGCTGGAGCCAAGTTATTATAAAAAAGCCAGGTTTAAGGTTTTAAATGCCGCCTATAAGGTGTGGAAAGCCGTGCGAAAATGCTACCGACTTGAAAGGGTCTCCCATTATACTGCGTTCGCAGCCACAGTGCTATTGCCATCTATATTTTGGGATAGGACTATTGACAGATGGCGGATCAAAGGCATCTAATATATTGGAGATCTCTATGCTAATGGAACCTTGATGTCTTTTGAGATGCTAGCTGAGAAATATTGCCTCCCTAGATCTGATTTTTTTTAAATATCTACAAATTCATGATTATCTATGGAAAAGCCGATGGAGGATTGAATTGAATCCTTTAGTTGAGGCGGTGCGGAAGAATGCGTGCATCGGCATCTTATACAACTTATTATTAGACACTCAGGGCGGTGATCTGGATATGCACAACATCAAGTGGGACAATAGGTTAGGGTGCCAAGGTACTCGGGTGGAACACTCCATCGATTTGGCTGGGAGGTTATTGATGTCTGCTAATCTTCGTTCACAACACTATAAGACTGTGTTTAACCTCTACTACACTCCAGCTAGGTTGCTAAAATGGGGAGGGGCAAATGATGGAAGGTGTTTTCGATGTGGAACTGAGGATTCAGACATTGTGCACATTTGTTTTACATGTAGGCACCTAAGTAACTTTCTGGAGCACCTAGAGAAATTTTTAGCGGAAATCATGGGGGGTACAGTAAGACTGTCTGCTTCCCATCTGCTGTTGGGGGTGGCTGAGAGTGACAGGTGTGATCAGCTGGTATATAAATTCCGATACTTGATTTTCTTAGCTACAGCCATAGCCAGATTATGCATTGCTTCAATGTGGCTTCAGAAAGATGCTCCGACTTTTGAAATATGGAGGGCCAGATTTTTTACCATTTTTAATCTAGAGCATAGTTTATATGCCCTGAAAGGCTCCAGAAAGAGGAAATTGGGCATGGAGATATGGGGGCCAGTGTTGGCATATATGGAAGAATGATGATTTGCATCTGGGTGTAACCTCTAATTATCTCGCATTTGCACTTTAAGGAATTGTTATGGATTCGAGCTTGATAATGATGAAATATGCACTGTATGTTATTAATTAGCTAACTACTGCCTAACCATCTTTCTTATGTTTTAGGACTGTGTTTTTTAAGGCTGCTGATTTTATATTTGTAATGTAACTATCATGGATTAAAAATAAATTTGAAAAAAAAGAAAAAAAGGAAAGGCACATCAATCACAATCACTATTGTGATTTTCAGCAGTATACAATAATTTAAATTTGGGTACCTTATACTCATCGTTGATGATTTGTTGTATTGAAGATTTCTAATAACCAGTAGTATTTCTTATAGTAGTATTTCTTATATTGGTCATAATAATGCAAGTTTGAGGCATTTTGAAAGTATTGTTTTGTGTGAATAAATAGCAACCATGACTCGATAATCCACCTTTATTTTGATTAGAATACCTGTGTATTACTGTATCTGGTCTTAACATTCACACCATCTTGTTTGATCAAGATCTTGCTCAGCCACGCTAACCTGCAGAGAGAAAGTGGGGTGGGGGTCAAATTTCGGTCAAAGACCAAGTCAGTACAGAACACCTGCAATCTCACCCAGGGATACAAGCATGCTAGGTCATTCCAGGTTGAGCCCCAGGAAATAAAAAAATGCAGACCTTTTTCAATGGCAATCTCAGATTCAGAAGGGAAAGAAATCTAACATAAAGAGCTCTGAGGCATGGTGGCTGTCTTAAAAGTAAAGCTTCCTTTGGTCCACACTCAACATACAATGGCCTGTAAAGTTGAGGCAATTAATCCTGAAGGAATGTGTGCAGCTGATTTAGCCGCAAAGGCAGTGGTTCCAGCTTTTAAAATAGCAGTGGTAAAAAGGTGTCAAATAAAGGTTGACACAGACATTTTGGACACTATAAAAGCAAAAACTAAAAATGAAAGACCTCCAGATGGCTTTCCTTGCAAATACTAAGGGCCAGATTACGAGTCTGGCGGTCCTTGGACTGCCAGACTCGTGGTGGGGTGGTAGTGGTGGTGGTGGCAGATCCAACCACTGCCGCACCAGTTGTCCAACCACCCGATTAAGACTTGGGCAGTCGGACTACACTAGGACCGCCTGCTCTGTCAGGGAACTGCCATTCCCTGGTGTATGAGGGCAGTCAGAGGCCGCAATATGTTTGGCAGGAACGCCACAGTCCTGCCAAGCATATTATGAGTTTCCTCTCAACCAGGCTTTTCATGGCGGTTCCACTGCCTTGAAAAGCCTGGCAGAGAGGAAGCAAAGTGGCCCTACAGGGCACCCCTGTGCCTTAGACATATGTGGACAAAAATTAGAAACAAGGAAACCCTAGGGTCGAAAAGGGACCAAGGGTAGTAGTAATTGTAAGAGACAGCGGTCCCTTTGAGTTCGAAAATCAGAATAATTGTAGCCAAATTAACACAATAGAGATTGGCTCTGTTTATGTCTTAATTGACAAAATCAAAATATTTATTCACATAAGAAACCCAAGGCAGACCCAAGGCAGACCCCAAGGACCTCAAGAACTTCCGACCCATCTCTCTGCTCCCGTTCCCCGCGAAGGTCACCGAGAAAATCGTCAACAAACAACTGACCCGCTACCTCGAGGAGAACAACATCCTGGACCCTTCCCAGTCCGGCTTCCGCAGCAACCACAGCACCGAAACCGCCCTCATCGCCGCCACCGATGACATCAGGACCCTGCTAGACAACGGAGAAACAGCAGCCCTCATCCTCCTGGACCTATCAGCCGCCTTCGACACGGTCTGCCACCACACACTACGAACACGCCTTCACGACGCCGGGATCCAAGAGAAGGCCCTGGACTGGACCACATCCTTCCTTTCCGGCAGAACACAAAGCGTCCGCCTCGCCCCTTCCGATCCAAGGCCACCAAGATCATCTGCGGCGTACCCCAAGGCTCCTCCCTCAGCCCAACGCTTTTCAACATCTACATGGCACCCCTCGCCCACGTCGCCCGACAGCACAACCTCAACATCATCTCCTACGCCGACGACACCCAGCTGATCCTCTCCCTCACCAAAGACCCTCACACCGCCAAAGCCCACCTCCACGAAGGAATGAAGGCCGTCGCCGAATGGATGAGGACCAGCCGCCTGAAGCTGAACTCGGACAAGACGGAGGTCCTCATCCTTGGTTCCAACCCTTCAGCCTGGGACGACTCCTGGTGGCCAACATCACTGGGAACAGCCCCGCCACCCACCGACCACGTACGCAACCTAGGGGTCATCCTCGACCCCACCCTCTCCATGACTAAGCAGGTCAACGCCGTTTCCTCATCCTGCTTCAACATCCTCCAAATGCTCCGCAGGATCTTCAAGTGGATCCCCACCGAAACAAGAAAAACAGTCACCCAGGCCCTCGTCACCAGCAGGCTGGACTACGGAAACGCCCTCTACGCAGGAACGACGGCTAAGCTCCTGAGACGGCTGCAACGCATCCAGAACGCCTCTGCACGTCTTATCCTCGACATCCCCCGACGCAGCCACATCACACCCCACCTGAGAGACCTGCACTGGCTCCCTGTCAACAAGAGGATAACCTTCAAGCTCCTCACCCACGCACACAAAGCACTCCACAACTCCGGACCAGCCTACCTCAACAGACGACTCAGCTTCTACACCCCCACCCGCCAGCTCCGCTCGACCAGCCTCGCCCTCGCCACAGTCCCCCGCATCCGGAAAACGACCGCCGGCGGCAGATCCTTCTCCCACCTCGCCACCAAGACCTGGAACACCCTCCCCACCAACCTCCGACAGACCCAAGACCTACTGGCCTTCAGAAGACTCCTCAAGACCTGGCTCTTCGATCAGTAGCAGCACCACCCCCCTCTTCCCCAGCGCCTTGAGACCCTCACGGGTATGTAGTGCACTTTATAAGTGACATGATTGATTAATTGATTGACATATAATGAAACACACAACAAATTATACAAGGTGAGTGAACTAGACGTGACAGGGTAATGGGAAATCAGCCAATTTCCTTACCACAGACAAGTGACGTTAAAAGTGACTTTTATGAAGAAATAATGTAAATATGCAAAAGTCACAATGAGAAATGCATCTTGTACTCCACATAAAAAATGAATTAAAGTATAGAGTTAAGATGCAGGTGTCGACGATGTTTCGATCCCAAGAGAAATTCTGGGATCTTCATCAGGACTGAAATATAGAACAGATGCCTGGGAAGTAGCCCACGGTTGGAAAGAGCGTGCTTGCTGGGGTCAGTCTCAATAACCGGGAATCAGGCAGCCGGTGACTAGATGGCTAGGATGACAACCGAGCGCATTGCACAGTGGCACATTTCCAGGACATCTGCTCGCCTGCACAGACTTGTTGCTTGTCATCAGCCTTAATTTTGTTCCCCTCTACACCGGACTCCCGGTTGTCATCCTTCAATACACCGATTACGCCCGTTGCGGGACGTGATATCCGGTTACCGTAATACGCCGGATCCTCGCCTTGACTGGATTCCCACGTCAATGATCATCATTTACTTCTGTTCCATGGCCATCTAGCCACCGGCTGCCTGATTCCCGGTTATTGAGACTGACCCCAGCAAGCACGCTCCTTCCAACCGTGGGCTACTTCCCAGGCATCTGTTCTATATTTCAGTCCTGATGATGATCCCAGAATTTCTCTTGGGATCGAAACGTCATCAACACCTGCATCTTAACTCTATACTTTAATTCATTATTTATGTGGAGTACAAGATGCATTTCTCATTGTGACTTTTGCATATTTACATTATTTCTTCATAAAAGTCACTTTTAAAGTCACTTGCCTGTAGTAAGGAAATCAGCTGATTTCCCATTACCCTGTCACATGTAGCTCACTCACCTTGTATATTTTGTTGTGTGTTTCATTATATGTGAATAAATATTTTGATGTTGTCAATTAAGACATAAACAGAGCCAATCTCTATTGTGTTAGTTTGGCTACAATTGTTCTGATTTTCGAACTCAAAGGGACCGCTGTCTATTACAATTAGACATATGTGGATGCACACAGGGGGCATAACATGTGCCCCCCTGTGTGCATGCACATAGGTTCCTGCACTGCATGGACTTATATGTCCAAGCCGTGCAGGAACCTTCTGGGGTATTCCGATTGAGCTGCCTTTTAAAGGGCACACACGGAGAACCACCACGCCACCCTCCCGCCAGACCACTGGAAAATAGTATTCTGGCGGGCAGGCGGAGGCGCCCCCGTGCCACCGCTCTGCTGTAAGGTCGTATTTAGGCCCTATTTGTGGACAGATGCTTCTTCACAGCCCCAAGGCTGGAATGTGTTAACCATTGTTGGCACAACTTACCCACACTGCATGTGGTATCATTTGCAGGTGCATATTTAACATACCTTAGCCCTGGGGGATTAGCTAAAGGACCATGATTTTTGTAAGGAAATCTGTTAATTGCATTGGCATTTGATCCTATTGGGGTTTATGTACCTACATGTCTGTCACAGGTTGTAGCAGTAACACAGCATCTTCTAATGACCCTTCCTGAAACAGGGACGAAACAGCAGGGTGAATCCTGTCATTTACCAGTGGCTTCCAAGGATCTAAGATTGTATTTTATTCCAAATGAATAGCTAGGTGTTATCCCTTTGTCCACTTGACTCTCCAAGGATGGCAATAGCAACTAGCCAAGGCCTTGATTTCATTCAAATTTACTGTGTCAAGTGTTTTATGGCTTAGGGCTCGGGATAATGATGCTATATAAACTGTCAATATATTTTAATTTTTTAATTTGTTTATTTTTTAATGTTAACCAAGTTTGTTAGACCAACACAGTTTATATAAGTATACATAAAAGCATCTGTAATATATGGAATAAAGTACCCCCTGCTGTACACTACAAGGATACTGCAAGTCACTAATAAGGTTATGGAACTCTAAGGTGACGTGCATTTTCATTTTCATGTAGAGCAGGGGGTACTTTATTCCTTATAAAACATGGTCACACCATCATCTTTCCTACAAAACACTCAAATGCTTGGGGGCAGATTTACAAGCCCCTTGCAACACTTTTGCGTCGCCGTTGCGTCACTTTTGTGACGCAGCGGCGGCATAAAAAATGCAGCCAATTTACAACGTGACGCATCTAGGGAGATGCATCACGTTGTAAAGCCCTGCGTCACATTATACCTGCACCAGGTATAATGTATGCAGGGTAGGCGTTCCTATGCAAAAAGCCACATAGAACTTGTGCAGTAAAATTTACAAGATTTCACTGCGTCATTCTACGCCTTCTCTGCGTCAAAATCCCTACACCTGCTCATACAAGGCATAAGGATTGACGCAGGGCTTTTTACATGGGACCTACCTATGTTTTCTGGCGCATTGCTGGAGTTGCGTCACTTTTGTGACCAACTCCAATAATGCGTCACTTTTGCTCCAACAGATGCTTCAGAATTTTTAACGCATCTGTAATTCCTTGCGCCATGGTGCACTGTATTGTAAATACAGTGCATCCATGGTGGCGCAAGGACATTTGGAGCTGACGCAAGAAACTGACGCATCTATGCAGATGCATCAGTTCCTTGTAAATCTGCCCCTTGGTGCTTAGCTGTTTCTTATGTAAGACAGAACATGTTTGTAAAAACAACAAAGAAAAATAGAAACTCTAGTGCAAAATGTAACTCATCAAAGAAGGTGTTGGATATTTGTTGCAAAAAATATAACAAGCAAGGGGCATATCATCAAGGGCCTTATCTCCGCTTTTTTGGCTTTAAAAGCCAGAAAAGCGGAGATAATGTTTTCGCCCTATTAACAAGAGGGTGCTAACATGCATAATCGCATGTTAGCACCCTTTTTCCCTACGCCTCCCTTTGCATCTCTAATGAGATGCAAAGTGGGCGTTCCTTCCCAAAATAACTGGAGAAATGTCGCTAACCGACATTTCTCCAATTATCAATGGGCACGCTAACAAGCATAGCGATAAGAAAAGTAGCGCTAACCGCGGTTATCGCTACTTTCCTTACACCTGCTTTTAGTTTGACTTAGCCATGATATCCAATGGAAGGTGGATATCATGGTTAAGTATGCCCTGCCCTATCAACAACGTAGCGCCAAACGTTGTGCGATTATCGCTGGAATCCCAGCAATAATTGCACATTTGGCAGCTAACTCGGTTATTTTTATCGCTCTGGAGATAAGCGTTGCTGATAGCGCGCTATCTCCGCGATAAAAACAAGCGATAGCCGGCAATAATTATCCTAGCGCTAAGTGCGCTTAGCGATGATTATCGCCGGTTGTTGATGATATGCCCCCAAATTATTATGTTGGGGGCATATCATCAACAACCTCTTGTTAATAGGGCGAAAACATTATCTCCGCTTTTCTGGCTTTTAAAGCCAAAAAAGCGGAGATAAGGCCCTTGATGATATGCCCCTTAGTTTTAAAAAAAAAGAAAGGTGCAGTAGAAACCTGCAGAAATATTCTAACTTTTCTATAGTTACCCAAGTGCAAAACATAAACATGTTGCTATAAATATCTCCCTTTTTCTTGTCAGTGTAAAGCTAGAAAAACAGAGCAGAAGAGAAAAAAATAAACGTATCATTTTTTGTTCTTCAAACAGCATTTTAGCTGTGCTCCGTGACCTGATCTGCCTTTACCCTCTACTGCTGGCTCTGGCACCAGGCATTGTAACGTCAGATCTCAACTGTAATAGGTTATTAAAGTTGAGTTCTGACATCTTTTCTTTATAATCAGCACTTGGTGCGTCACAAGTCTCTGATTAAAAAGAAATTAGAGACAGGTTTTTATACAGGGATTGCAGAATCCCATGTATTACATAAGGGATGAAGTACCCCTGCAATACATTATAAGGCAAATATTGCAAGTCACTGAGGAGTTCCATAACCATATAGAGGAAGGCAGCCAAATTCTGAGTTCCTTTATAAGGTTACAAAACTCCAAGTTGACTTATCATATACGCCATGGGGTACTTTTCCCCATATAATACTTGGTCACACCATCAACTTTCCCGCAAACCAGTTAAAACCTTGGTGAGTAGCTCTTTCATATTAAAGAGCAAGCATGTTTGCAAACATTAAGAATAAAAATAAAAGCTTCACTTCAAAATTAAACAAATCACAAATCTGTCAGTTATTTGTTGCAAACAAATATTAGAAACAGTTCAATACAAGTCAGTTTTTAAAAAAAATAAAAAGCTGCGCTAGCTGGGAATGTGTAGAAACATGCAGAAACATTCTAGCTTTTCTCTAACTATATAGGAAGTGCAAAAATAAACATGCTGTCTCTGCTTCTCATTGTAAGCTGAAAAATAGAGCAGAAGAAAGAAAAGCAACTTTAATTTGTTGCTTTAAACAACTGCTTCAAATATGCTCCTCGACCTGACCTGCCTTCACCTCAGCTGCTGCTTCGGGCAGGAGTCATTGTGAGTCAGAATTCGACTGTAATAACGTATAATACTCAAGTTCTGATGTCTTTCCTTTATAATCAGCGACTACATGCATCACAAGTTGCCGATTATAAAGAAATTCAAGACTGACATTTATATGGGGATTACAGAATCCCATGTATTATATTACATTAAACACTATTCATTTCCATCTATTTAGAACATGTACATTCTTCTTTAAGTACTCAGATATTGAAATTGTTACCTAGTGGTCATTTAAAGCAAATTAAAAAAAAATCTTCTCTAATAGTTTGGACAGCATTGCTTTAAATTAATGGTCATAACTGTATACATTTCTGTTGGAAATATTTGAGGCAAACTAGCAGCATATGAGTTAGCAAAGTCTGACCCATTTTAATACATTTACATTGCGCTATTCTGTCTCAGCTTTCATTCCGTGAATACTTAGCAGGAAACACTAATGATAAAGCCATGTGCATCTTAAGCAATATGTGCGAAGTCTAAGATATTTGGAGATTTCTAGTGGAATCATAGTCCAGATCATGGCTAATATAAGTTTGAAAAAAGCATTTTTTTATATAACTGAAATCAATTCATACAGAACGTTTCTTCAAAAGGAATCAATACTGATTTTGGGTTAATTTGAAAATAGCTGCAACTCATTTTCATGAGATACATTTGTCAAATAAAAAATAAATAAGTAATTGTTGCCTGCTGATTTTGATTATTCTTTGTCCATGGAGCATCCTAATTCTGGCTCCACCCTTGCACGTCTCAAATATGCCTTATATACATGCATGTAGTACCATATATGTGTGTGTTTTAATACCATTAATGTAAAGTGGTGCACTTGACCGAAAATTTGAAGGTGCAATTGCTGTATAATTTATTTACAAGTGTCTGCATTCTAATGTCTTTCCTATAGTGATATAAAATTTCATATATATCTGTATTTGTGTAGTTTGAGTAATTTTACTAGCTCTATATATATTCACGTATTCATTTGAATAGTATCCTGCATTTATTGTATAACTGTATGCGTATCCATAGCCATGCATTTAACTGTGTATTGAAGTGTTTTGCTACGTTAGCTTGAACAAAGGCCTTAAGCACTTGGGGCCAGATGTACGACCATCCAAAATTGCAAGTCGCAAATTGCGCCAATTTGCGACTCACAATTTGCGACTCACAAAATGGTACTTACGTACCAAAAAGGTACCGCGAATGCGAGTCGCTAATGATTTGCATCGCAATTCAGCCTACCAGCTATTTGCGAGTCAGTAAACGTGCGCAAATAGTATCCCCGGTTGAAAAGGACCTATAGTGTGCACAAACAGCGAGAGCACCCAAAATAAGCCCAATCAGCGCACGCAAATTGCGACCTCGAGAAAAAAAGGAAAAGCACTTCCTGGGAGAGCTGAAGGTCCCCAAAACAGGAAGTGGTGTTCCTGTAGAGTCCTGAGCAGATTATCAAGCACATGGTCAGGTGCAGCTGCATAGCTCAACACTGCAGGCAGGCTCCCTGAAAAAACATGAGCAGCAAGGGCAGTGACAAGGCTGGAAAGGAGCGTCTGAGGAAGCTCAAATTCTCAGAAAAAGAGATAAACATCATAATAGAGGAATTTTGCAACAACCATGAGCAGCTATTTGGGAGGGCCTCACACAGTGTCCCAGAAGCGGACAAACTCAAGATCTGGAGGGAAATGCAGCAGCGCATCAATGCCCTGGGTGTGGCACTCAGGTCCCTGGATGACATCAAAAAAAGATGGTATGATCTGCGCTCCAGGGCCAAGGAGAGGGTGGCAGCACATATGTGATAAGTTCATGGGACAGGAGGAGGGCCATTTACTGCATAGGAACCATCTGCAGCAGAGGCCATGGTGTAGAGTACCCTGGAGAGGGAGGCAGTTGTTGGATTTGGGACCCTCAACACATCACAGCCAACAACAAACCGTGGTAAGTGTGGAAAGTGTAAGATATGTTGACTCCACCACTTAAGCCTGTTCTGCACATGCATTCCAATCATCCACACCCAAAAGTCCATCGCCACACCCAAAAAAAACAAGTAGTGCATTATGGGAAACGTAGTCACTGACACACACAGTGTAGTTATGGAACTACATAAGCTGAAAAACATTGTAGCACCACTGATATAGTGACATAATTTATTGTCTCCTTACATCTTTTGCCACACAGATACACCTCTGGGAGTAGAGCACAGTGCAGATGACACTGAGGGAAGCCAGGAGCAGGCCCAGATGGGGGAAGGGCAGGATGGGGGAACATCAAGTGGGCCACGTTGTCCCGAAGTCCAAGACAGTGGTGCATGGACCTCAGCACAAGCTCCAGCCAGTGTGACAACAGCATCACGGCACACAGCATGAGCAGGACACACTTCTTCCACCAGGGTCTGAGTGGTGCGTCCAATCCAGCAGACTGGAAGGCGGATGCAAGCCAGTCTGAACACCCAGCCACAGGCATCCAATCAGGTGTTGTTTGGCTGCCTGGAACAGGCAATGCTCAAAATTGAGCATCTGCAACAAAAACAAATAAGGCTGATGAACCTGAAGCTGAGCCAGGGATTCAGGGACATAACTCAGCATATGGCTGATAACCAGTGCTGCATGGAGGAGAAATGTGATGCCCTCACAGGTGCAATTGGGGATCTGTGTAAGGAATTGGCTGAGGAGAGGGGGCAGCAAAGACGCATGAAGCGCAGCAGGGGATACACGATGGGCGCTTTGACCAGGGCCATTGGGAGTTTAGCCCAGGGCTCCAGGTGGAGATAGGCCACTACAGTGGTGATGTGGCACGTGGCATGCAGCAAATTACAGCAGCAGTGGAGACACTGCAAACTCACATGTTTGCCAGTGGGGGTGCAACTGAGGGACCTTACAGTGAGTTCTCAAGCCGCAGTAGCATGTTTGCAGCAGACACACCAATGCTGCGGAGAAGCAGCAGCCACCTGGCAGGTGTACCAGATGCAAGCTCTTCCCAGGCTGGACGTAAAGGCAGGAAGTGACTTGTGGACAGTAACTGCACAGTCATGGGCCCATAGTATTGTTTGCATTTGTAACCACAATACACTGCTGCATTTGCTTGTTGAAGCGTTTTGTGATGAACAGGTTGTCCATATTTTGTTTGTGCAAGCTTGCACAAAAAAGCTAAATTCAAAGTTACATTCACATTTTGTAATGTCTTTTGTAGAGGGTAGTGTGTCGTTAGTTTGGAAGTACCTTGAAAAATAATTGTTGGCTATCTGGTCCCTGCGCCTTCTCCCCTCTGCTGCTGAGCTACCATCCCTTTGCTGTTGGACAGATGGTCGTGTTTCATCATCCTCCGAATCTGAGTCAGACACATCCATGGGCAAGCCACCCCTGTGGGCCATGTTGTGGAGCATGGCACATGTTGCCACTATTTTGCAGACTGTCTCAGGTGCATACTGAAGGGCTCCGCCACTCTTGTGAAGGCACCTGAAGCGTGATTTTAGGATGCCAAAAGTGCGCTCAATCACAGACCTGGTGCGCCTATGTGCTATGTTGTACCGCCTCTCATTTGATTTGTTTGGTGAGAGGTACGGTGTGAGTATCCATGGCCACAGGGCATAAGCGCTGTCACCTGGTAATGAAAATATGATGGTGAGGCAACATGCAGACAGACATGAAAGTGCAAATACATTTCAGTGTTGACATGACATATGAGTACCTGGTACCTATCCTTCATCAAAGTCACTTGTTTCTAATTTGTGATATATGCCACTGTGTCTGAAGATGTATGAGTCAAGGTGCTCCCAGGATATTTGGCCACAATGTCTGTGATGATGTTGTTTGCATCACAGACAACTTGGATGTTGAGAGAATGTGTGCTTTTCCTATTGCAGAATATGTATTCTATGTGGGATGGGGGACATATGGGCACATGGGTCCCATCTATGCACCCTATGACCTGTGGTGTAGCATGTCATCTAGGAAATTGTGAAATAAACGTGAAAGCGCACTCTGCGGCACACCTGCAGCCACTGCAATGACATCTTGGTAGCTACCAGTGGCCAATAGGTGGAGGGAGCATAACACCTCCACATGTGTGGGGATTGAATTGCTGTGCAAGGTTCTGCTTTCCAATTGTGGCTTCAAGGTGTCTCTGAGGTCTAGGACGACAGTGCTACTCAGCCTGTACTGGTCATATATCTCCTCCTCTGTCTTCTCAAACAAGGCTAGCCTGACTCTGAATATCCTCTCCTGTCTCTGCCGCCTCTGCTGAGCAGCCAGTATCTGCATCCTCCTCGCTATTACGTACAGGGCAGCCATTGTGAAAAAGTTTCTGATGCATTCTGGGCCTGTTTTTATAGGTTGAGCCTGGTTACCACCTGTTTCTGATTCATAGTAAATTGCATGTACAAACGAGCCATTTTGTGGATATTTGCTATTTGCGATTGGTCTATACATTTTGATTTGCGACTCGCAAATTGCGATTTGCTATTTTTGGTGTGCAAATACCGGTCGATTTTATTGCAAGTCGGTATTCATTCGCATCGCTATTTTTGGTTTAGCGAGTGCCTTTCGTACATTGCGTACGGCCAATTTTGAATGTTCAAATTGGTTTGTGACCAATTTTGAACTCGCAAAGTGGTCGTACATCTGGCCTTTGAACTCTAAACGTGAAAGTTTTCTCAGTTGCAATGTTTTCTTCTTCTTTGCAGGTGCGTTCATATGATCTCATTGTTAGTGAAAGGTATGTTGTGTATAAGAGATAGTGATGCTCAGAAGGACAACTTTTGACAAAGACGAGAGGCACTAACAACAAAGGGAGGACCCCGATGCACTTTATATCAAGAGATGGGATGAACGCAAGGATATTTTGATGTTTGAACCAAGAGATGGGAGTATCAAGTATGATTCTCAGGTTCTACTTGGAGAAGGTGGAAAACTACTGGGACCCGTGATGTGGGATTCTCAAATCTTTTGTGGAGTTTTAATTGGGGGTCACACTTTAGCTTTAGCCAGATTCCTTTTAGACTTAGAGGGGCACAGGTCTCTTTGCTCTATTTCTGTTGTTTGGCTTTATGCTATGCAACACTCTTAATTTGGAAAACGTCTACAGAAGTCTCTACAATGATGACACCTTCCTGCTTTACTGGATCTAGGTAGGGTTTCCCCAATAAATGATAATTAGCTCAGGCTTAGTTAGATAATCTAGATTTAATCATGTGTAGGCAAGAGAACCGGAAATCAAATACTGACCACCATAATTTGTTCTTTATGTTCTGAATTGCTATTACCGAATTCCTTGTATGCTTTATGCTATTGAGGTTAAACTTTGTTAGACGATTTAGATTGGCAGTAGTTATTCTGTATATTTACAACATATTATTGAGACTTGTATACATCAATTTGGCTTTGAATTTGTAATAAACCTACATTTAATCCAGTTCATTGACTTTCAGTTCCCCACTGTGTAGCCAAATGGGTTACACTGTAAATTGAACTCTTGGATGATGTTAACTTCTCTTTATTTCTCAGGCATCAAAAAGGTATATCACAAGGACATTTTTATATTTGGCTCAACACACTGGCATATGGTAGCAAAACAAGGATGGTTAGATCCTGGAATAGGGGAGTTAGAATACTTTGTTAGAGCAGTTCAAATATAATCCCAGCCCTAGAGCCCATGTTTCGTTTTGCAGGATCAGTGGAGTTCCAGCAGTTCGAGAAAGAGTTGTAGCAGCGGAGATGATAGTATTGATAGGGTTGTGTGGTCTAATGTCTTGTGCTTAGTTGCTGTGTTCATGGAGATTGTGTGATGTTTGGCTGAGATATTTTGAATGTCGTGTGAATATAGTGCTTATCATGGGGAAGTTAAAGTTGTTATCAGTTCCAACGTGGCCTAAGATCCCGAGATGATATTAAAAAGCGTAGAAGACACTGTCTTGTAATTGTCTGCTAAGGTTTTGTGGTGCCTGTCGTGCGACATTATTGACAGCACAATTGAGATAGGAACATTTATCTTTGTGTGTGAAAGTGAGGTGTGATTGCTGTGGTGGACCCTTTGCACAGTGGGAAGCTGTACTATTAGGGTAATTCCCCGCAGCTCAAGGTCTATTCAAGTGTGTCTGAGTAGGTTGGAAAGTGTTATTACGAATCATTTCTTGTATGATTGAATACTGTTGATTTTTTTTAGTGGGCAGATAAAGTTATTTGTTGCCATTGCTTTGTATTTGTTTTGCATGCACATTGCTAAGGAGAGTGCGTTTGTGAAATATTGTAAAGGATGGTGAACTGCTGCAAGCAGTGATGTTGACGTCATGGTGTGCCGTGCTGAGATTGGTCGGTTGGTATAAAGCCCCACTGGTATTGGTTGTCGATGTCATAGAGTGTTGCACTGGTATTGGTTGTTGACTCTGAACGAGAATTATGGGTAAACCAATATTTCCTGCTCTGAAATGGAATTCTATTTGTGATCATTGATGTTTGCTGGAAAGATGACATGTTTTAAAGTTGTAGAAAACTTTGTTGAGTGGAGATGTAACAATACCTTTTAGAGAGGGAGAAGAAGCACCACTCTTGGTCATTATATGCCAATAAATGTAGGGCTTCACATATGTATTTGGCTTAAACAATGGCACAAGATCACAGAGACAGAAGGTGCACTGGAGTTCCCATGGTATGGTACATTCAATGTGAGAATTATGAAAATGTGAGGAGAATATTCTATGAGATGAAACCACAGCCTAGACCTACACAGTTTGAAGCATGCAATGCTTGGGAGCATGCAGCTAATGCCAGAGAGAAGGAGAGGTATCAGGGATGAGCTAGAAAGATAGTGTGTAAATATAATGATGCAAACAGGGATGCAGAACAGAGGACCTGAAGAATTGACATGATAGATGGAGCCCAATTATACCCCACACTATCAAGTGCAGAATTTGAGAAAGGGAAGGAGAGGAAAAGAAAAGGAAAAAGGGAGAGATCTAGGAACCAGATGAAAGAAGCAAGAACAGTGACTCTAGTGATAGTCTTCTAATTATGCTTGTCAGAACGCTACTTCCGTATAATGAGATACAATTAATGGGAGGTTTAGATGCTAATGCGATTGGAAATGATAGCATGTCTACTGCACATGTGAATGTGAGCCCTAATGCGATGGGAGCCCATACTGTGAATATAAATCAGAACCTACTGGGAGGGAGTCTAGGGATTTGTGCCCCTGGTACCTACATAGCTCTTAATGCTCCAGATGCTCTTACTGTCCCAGTTAGCATTGGTCCTGTGGTTCCTATATATAACCCTAGTTCTACAGGAAATGTGAAACACAATTTGACTGTCCCAGCCAAGCTAAAGACCCTGGAGACTGCTCCTACAAGTTTGAACGTGGAAGAATTTGTTCCTTTAATTCCAATGAATGCGAGTTCCCCTTGTGGGATGAGTGCAGACCCCATGATGAATCAGACAGGATTTGAACCATTAAGGTCATTCCTGGGATTCCCAGATCTGGGTATGCTCACCTGGGAGCCACCTCTAAATGCACATAGTAGCACTCACAAAGAGAGGGCAGTACTTAAAGCCCCTGGAGTGCCACCTAGCTTTAACCCTCAAGAATTAGATGAATGGTTGAAGGTTATCAATACCACTTTGAATGAAAGTGGAAGTTCACAATTGAGTCAAGAAATTATTCAGTCATCATTGAGAGTACATTTAGTAGCTAAATTGAAACTTGAAATAGACAAACTGATAAAAGGAAGTTTTGAATTGGCTCAATTAGAAACTTATCAAGAAAATGAGCTTTGCTAAATTATCTGAATCAACCCAGAAATATGTGGTAGATCTGGATTCAGACTAAAGCCTTACACAAAAGGCACTGACTCTATTTTAGTGATAAGGACATAGAATGTATGAGAATACCAGAAATTAAATTGCAAATTTGGCAATTGATTCAAAACATTCAGATTTATAGTGTGTTTGATGAGTGGGAAGATAAATGGGCAAAGAGGAAAGGTCCTAAGAGGTATATTGGAGAACCACCTCCTCCTGCAGGAGGGGGAGCAGGTACGGCAAGTTTCCCCTTACAGAAAGTACCCAACGGAGGTTATGTCCATGTGCCTTGGAGTAAGAGTGATCTTGCGTTATTGACACATGATTTCCCAAGATTAAGAGAGAAACCTGTAGAATGCTACAAACAAGTTGCACAGTTTGTGAAAATCTCAAAGGTTTAGTGGACTGATCTGAATACTTTGTGCGATATTGTAGTGTCAAGTGATTTGTGGACACAATGCAAAAAAGCCACAGAATGGACTGAGAGAGAGCCAGTAAGAGATCAATTGACTAACGGTCCATCATCAACAGTAATTAAAAAGTATAATCTGGTGATGATATGGTTGAAATATCAGGTATTGCCCCAAGATATTGACTCAGCCAAGATTGACAGGACGAGAGAAGAACCCAAAAAGTTGATTCATGCATATTATGAGAGATTGCTACAGGCATTCAAGCAGTATAGCCAGATGGAGACACTGGAGCCTAAGGATATGGAACATTTTGAGTCCTGGTTTGTGATGGGATTGAGGCCTGTAGTTAGCATGATGATTCAGCAGCATTTGATTTGTTGGCAGAATAAGTTGGTTGATGAGATTTTGAGATATGCAAAGTACTGTATTAACGAAATAGAAATGAAGCAGAAGAAATTGATGGTGGCGCAAATGAAGGCTGCTCAGAGAGGAGGTCAGGGTCAGCCTTTCGTAGGAAATGTTCCTCCTATTCAAGGAGTGGATCAGCAGGGAGTTTCTGTGATGCAAAGCGGGGGTGGATTCCAGTCACAAGGTAGAGGGTATGGTGTCCCAATTGACCCGAGTATAGGGATTGATGTAGCTACTTTGAAGAAGTCTAACCCCTGTCATTATTGCAATAAGTTGGGGCATTGGAAGAAAAATGTCATCTTAATCCTGCTAATCAGGGTCAAAATTCAGGTTTTGCACTGCCTCAGAATAATAACCCTGTGCAGTCACAAAATGTGCAGAGACCAAGATCTCAAAATTTCAATGTGCCCCAAGCTCCAGTGATGCAAGTTCCACAACCTCTGATACCACAACATGCTGCCAATGGGCCTAGATTAATTTCAAACCAAGTTTCAAATATGAATAAAAATGCTCTCCTGAATAACAATGCTTTTCAGCAGTTTGCCATGTTTGATACAGTTAACAGTTAAACAGTTATGGCTCCGATCAGTCCTCCTGATGGCGCCTGATGGGGAAGGAGGATTGCGTGCTTGGTGCAGTTTTGGCGATAAACCAGAGTGGTCCATTTATAGAAGGTGAGGTAAATGGCCACCCTGTATCGTTTCTGGTTAATTCCGATGCTACCCGCTCTACTGTTAGAACAGTGGAAGTTCCAAACCTAACCCTCTCAGGAAAAAGAATCCAAGTTGTAGGAGTTGTAAATAAATGGCAAACCCGATAACCAAGGATGTACCTGTAAAAATAAAGAATTTTGAGGAAGATCACCAATTTATGGTATGTGATGTAAGTCCTGTGAGTTTGTTGAGACGGCATCTGTTGTGTTAGCTGAATTGAACCATATATTGCACTCAAAAGGGTGTGGTGTCCGAAACTCATGATGAGGATGTTGCTTTTAAATTGTCTAACCAAACCCAAACAGTTAAGCTGTTCCCTATGATGACAAGTGAAGACTTACCCATAGATCTCAGTGATACAGTTAGGTCAGAAGTTTGGGATTTTTCAGGAAAGGACATCAGACTGATCAAATGAGTTGAGCCTGTTCGTATACAGATAAAGCCTAATGTTGAGTAACCAAGAACCCTGCAATATAATTTGAACCCTGAAACAATTGTTGGAATTACTCTAGTAATCAAGACAATGATCCAACAAGGTATTTAGAAGGAGAGTATTGGGCTTAGAGAATCCCAGCGGTAAGTACCACATACTTCAGGATCTCCGAAAGATAAATAATATCTTGATTCCTTGTTGTTTCGTGGTACCGAATCCTGCTGTGATTTTGTTTCAGATTCCATGTGAGGCTGAGGGGTTTACCATCATAGATCTTTGTCAGGCATTTTTCTCTATACCGTTGCATGAGGATAGTCTGTTCCTCTTTGCATTTCAGTTTGGTAGTCATGTTTTGCCATGGTGCCGATTCAAGCAAGGATATACGGAGAGTCCATCCAGTTTCAATCAGATTGTTAAAAAACTTGGAGTCCTTGGTTATGCCCGGTAATTCTGTCCTGGTGCATTAAATTGACCACCTGTTGGTTGCGTCAAACACCCAAGAGGCCTCCAAGACTGATAGTATTACTTTGCTGAGCCACTTGGCTGAGGATGGACATAATGTGTCCACAAATAAGTTGCAATACTGTTTGAGAGAAGTCCTTTATCACAGATATCACATTGAGAAAGGAGTCAGGAAGCTGTCACAAGAAAGAATCTCTCAGATTCTGCAAATAAGCCATTAACAACACAGAAAGTAGTCAGAATTTTCTTGGAAATGGGGGGCTACTGTCGCCAGTTGATACCCAATTTTTTTCTAGTGGCCAAACCTTTACAGGTGCCCAGACCTGTGTCCCACTTTTCTGCCACCCTTAATCCAGTAGCTGCAGTGTTAACCGGGTGTCTCAAATCCATGGCTGCTGCTGGTGTCAGCATTGAAAGATGTGAAGGCATTGTTATGGGTCATCCTTTAACTCTGTATGTGCCTTATTCCATGGAGATCTTGTTGACACGTACTCACACTCAACATGTGACAAACAGCTGCCTGACCCGGTTTGAGCAAATCATACCTTCGGCTGAAAATGTCACTGCATTCAAGTCAATAGGCTTGCTATAGTATGCCTGCTCTAAACCCTGCCACGCCACTATGTTGCCCCTTCCTGAGAGTGACAGTGATGATGTAGAAGTGTAACATGACTGTCTCAATATTACTGAACTGTACACTAAGCCAAGAACAGATATACAAGGTGAGACATTACCTGAATCTGATTTTGCATTGTTCGTGGATGGCTCATGTTTGCGAGACCATGGAGGAAATTTAGGACCTGCCTATGCAGTCTATACAGTTTCAGGAGTAGCTTCATAGCTCAAAGGAGGATTTTCTGCCCAAGTGGCTGAATTGATTGCTCTTAAAGAGCATGCTGTGTCTCAGACCAGCAGAGAGTGACCATTTTCACTGATAGTCAATATGGCTTTGGTGTTGTTCACGATTTCTGACAGTTACTGTCCCAGAGGGGGTTTATGACCTCTTCAGAGTCTTCCTTCCAAAACGCAGAGCAAGTAAGGAAGCTTCTTGAGGCATTGCAACCACCCTCTCAAGTTGTGGTCATTAAATGTACTGCTCATTGTAAGGGGGATGATTTTGTGACTGTTAGCAATAGATATGTTGGCAAGGTCTCAAAGTATTGTGCTCATAATGCTTGCACATTTAGTGGTGACTACCTGAATGAAGGAACAGATGAGACCAAATGCAACCTTTTGTTAACAACTGCTGATACATGGGAGGTGGTCAAGATGCTTCAGAAAGAAGTGTCAGAGACAGAATAGAAAAATTGGATTAAGGCAGCTTGTGTCAAGAGGGATGAGGATGATGTTTGAGTTTCAGGAGATGGATGACCCGTGTTGCCTATTAGTCTATTGCCACAGATGGCCAGGCATTATCATGTTCCTACTCATGTAGAGAGCAATGCCATGGTCAGATTGTTTAGACAAACCCGGTTTAATCGTAGGTTTAGGCTGATGGCTGAAGCATTGTGTCACAGATGTGTTATGTGTCAACAGAACAATGTAGGGAAAATAACTGCAGTAACATTGAGCCACATAGGAATATCTGGTGGTCCCTTCAACAGGATGCAGTTGGATTTAATTGAAATGCCCATGTGCAATGGTTTCAGATATGTCTTGGTTATTGTGTGCATTTTTACACTATGGGTTGAGGCATAACCGACTTGGGGAATTGACAGTCTTACAGTAGCAAAGTTGCTTTTGAGGGAGTTAATACCTAGGTTTGGCTTCCCAACATCTTTGGAATCAGACCAGGGAACACATTTCCACAAGAAATCTTAAGAATGTGTGCAGCTTCACAAGATGAGCAGAGACTGCATTGTAACTATAAACCTGAGGCTTTTGGTCTAGTGAAACAGTTGAATGGAACATTGAAATCCAAGCTTGCATATGTGTGTGCTTCTATGTCTCTGAAATGACTTGATGCTTTGCCTCTTGTGTTGTTGAGTCTTTGCAGAATACCTGATTGGAGAACAGGATTTTCCTTCCATGAGATTATCATGGGCAGGGCTATGAGATTGCCAGCTGTACCTGTCAAATGCATTTGTGAACATTACCAATGACATGATACTTGATTAATGCAAAGGATTGGCTGACGTAGTGTGTTCTGTGTCTCATTCGGTTGAAGCCACCACAGCTCCACTTCATCAGGAGCAGTGCCATGTCCTTAGTCCTGGTAACTGGGTCTTGGTGAAGAAACATGTATGAAAGTTCTCTGGAGCCTTGCAGCCGTGGTCCTTTCCAGGTGATTCTGGTCTCAACAAATGCTGTAAAGTGGAGGTTTCCCGAACTTGGTGTATGCTCCCCACACTCGCTGAGTTCCGTGTTCCCTTGATGATGTAACAGCACCTCTCCCAGAAGTGCTGGTGGTGGTCGAGAGATCACGAAAGCTGGTTAGTCAAGCTGTGGGGGACTAGCAAGAGCCTGAGACAGCACTTGTTCAGCCTGAGGGGGGTCTTGAGTAGTCGATACCCAGACCAGAAGTGGGAGAGTCTTGTCCTTTAGTGACGACTGAGTTAGACTCAGACACTGACGAAGGGCCTGCTGCTGTAGAACTGCGAGTGGTAGCAGGAGAATGTTGGCTGAGAAGGCAGGATAATGGAGACTGAGTCCACAAGGAGAAGGTGGGCCCCAGACTATTCCAGAAGACACTGAGGACTCTGATGTGAGCGACACAGGAGGTGAAGGGATTGCTTTCAGGAGATCAAAATGAGTTAGAGTTCCCTGTCGGAAGTACTCATCACCTGAATGGACTTACTTTGCCACAAGTGACAGAGAGAGAGAGTTTGGGGAATACTGGTCTAACAGTGCAGATTCAATTGAACCTCCTTGAACTGAACATTTTGTTTGAATTGCGATTAGAACTTACATTATCATCAAATAGACTGAGACATTTGATTCTGGATGTGACTATCAGTGACTTTGAATTGAGCATTTATTAGATACATTTACATGGATTGGAGGGAAAGGAATAAGAATATTGAGACACAAGGAAGCTGAAGGGGTGTAAGGTTGTCCTTTAGAAGAACACAGACTAGGGCTAAGAAAGACTCATGAAGCGAAGGTCTTGTACATAGTCTTACAGCATATTATTTGACCTTTGGTTTTGCCATTTGTATTGGTGGAAATCACCAGAGATGGCTCTGCTGCTGCTAAGTTCCACCCAATTGTCAGGGTTTTAGAGAGGTGATGGAAGCCAATACTAATATTAGTAGACATAGGTACATAATAGCAGGCACACTAATAGTTGTAGTTGTATTATTAATCATTTATCTTGAAGGATTATATTCATCTACATCTAATTCGGTACAGACTAAGGGCCTGATTTTAACCTTGGCAGACGGGTTACCTCGTCACAACTGGTGACGGATATCCCGTCTGACGAAATATAAATCTCATAGGATATAATGGAATTTATATTTCAGTGGACGGATATGCAGCACCGTTGTGAAGGAGTAACTTGTCCTCCAAGAACTAAATCAGGCCCTAAGTCTGCAGTTATCACCAAACCCTCACGCCCTAGAGGTAATAGCTTGTATTCATTAGATAAGACAGAGTTGCACGTAGATACATCTAGAGGTGATTATTCTGCAAATGCATATTTTAAACTGCTTTATGAGTATATTAAAACAATGGATGGCAGGGTTTGCTAGATTTGTACACAGTTGCCTGCATCAGCTGCAGAGTGTATCAGTTATCATCATATCCCTTTGACTTATTTTGTTACCTGAAGAATTTTGATGAGCCTTATGTATGGAAGAGAACATTTTTGAATATTACTTTTCCAATTAGGATTTCGTTTTTTCAGAAGTCCCCATACTTGAACACATAAATAGTCGTGTTGAACACAGTGCTAAGTTTCCTGGAATTAATAAAAGGTTATTTAAACCTATCATGACAACAAACACTACCTATGCTAACAGACACAATCTCATTTTTTTTCTCACAGAGGTTAAGAAGAAATGTCTACATTTAGTTGAAGACAGGAGAAGTATGGAATCTAAGTCAAAAACAGACAAGAACATTAAGGTTGAACATATTTGGACAAAGGAGGAAATAGAACATCTAGTGGCAGGAAATCAAGCAGCATTGACTCTAGATTGGAAACATAAAGGGAATTTATTTCTGATGGGTGATAATCCTGTTATTCCTGAAATCTATTATGTTTGTGAAGGACATGCTTATTTCGCTTTGACCAGAGGTTGGTATGGTGCTTGCTACCTAGGTGTAGATTTTCCACAGATTTATCATGTGGAGCATCTTGACGACCATGTGTGGAAAACTAAGTCCAGGACTAAGTGAGGAGTAAGTGCTGGAGAAGAAGTGGGAGATATTTCTGGTGCGATGATTCCATTTGTGGAAGTGATTTTGAATGACATTAAGATTATAATGTTGTCCACTATAGTGGACAAGTTGGCTACTAGTACAGCAGGAGCTTTAGTATTTGTGAATATCAAAATGGTTGCAATGCGGTCCATGGTTTTGCAGAATGGACTTGCGTTAGAAAGCCTGCTCACAAAAGAGGGTGGAGTCTGTCAGATGTTAAAGGTACAGCAATGCCTGACTAGAGTAAGGATTTGAAGAATTATATCAAGAATATTTCTGACCTACTCAAGGATTTGTAGGAGTTAGAAGCAACAGGTGCTTGGGAAGCCATTAGAAGTGGATTTTGTGCAGTAGGCAATTGGTTTGGAAACCTGGGAAGTAGAATTCTGGGTGCTATTCTGAAACCTCTGGTGATAATTGCCCTCCGTGTCATAATCCTATTTGTGATCTTTGAGGGATGTAAGTGCCTGAAAGGAAAACGTGGAGTGAAAAGAAAGAGAGCGGATGTAGAGCTAGAGGAGAGTCAGAGTAAATACTATGACAACATGAAACATCTGTAAGAAGCTATGAGGAAAATGTTAAAAACCACAAGGTTTTAGATGGTCAATCTGATATTATTTAGATCTTAGATTGTGATGGCTTGATTCGCCATCAGAAGGGGACAGGAGCAGCGTAATTTTGGCTCCACCCTTTCACGTACCAACTATGTCATGTACATATGCATGGAATACCATATATTTGTGTGATTTAATATCATTAATATAAAGTGGTGCACTTGACTGTAATACTGAAGGTACATTTCCTATATAATTTAGACATTTACATGAGTGTGCAGACTAATGTTTTCCTTATAGTGATACCAAATTGCAGATCTCATATATATCTGCATTTGTGTAGTTGGAGTAATTTTGTTAGCTCCATATATATTCACGTATTAGTTTGAATAGTATCCTGTATTTATTTTATAACTGTATGTGTATCCATAGCCATACATTTAAATGTATATTTAAGTGTTTTGCTTTGTTAGCTTGACCAAAGGCTTAAGCACTTGGACTCTAATGTTTAAAACTTCAACCTGAAAATTTGTTCAGTGTCAAAGTTTTCTTCTTTCTTGCAGGTGCGTTCATATGATCTCATAGTTAGTGAAAGGCACATTGCGTATGAGAGATAGTGAAGCTCTGGAGGATAACTTTTGGCAAAGATAAGAGGCACTAATGAACAAAGGGAGGACTCCGATGCTCATTATATCTAGAGATTGGAGGAATTCCAGGACGTTGTGATGTTCGCATCAAGAGATGGGAGTATTGAGTATGATTGCCAAGTTCTACTGTGAGAAAGTGGAAAAGTATTGGAACCCATGATGTGGGATTCTTGAATATTTGTAGAGTTTTTAATTGCTGGTCACACTTTAGCTTTAGCCAGATTCCTTTCAGACTCAGAGGGGTACAGACCACTTTGCTATATTTCTGTTGTGTGGCTTTATGCTATGCAATACTCTTCTACAGAAGTCTCTACAATGTTGGCACCTTCCTGCTTTACTGGATCTAGTTAAGGTTTTCCTAACTAACGCTAATTAGTTCAGGCTTAGTCAGGTAATTTAGATGTACTCATGTATAGGCAAGTGGACTGTAAATCATATACTGACCACCAGATTTTATTCCTTATTTTCTGCACCGTTATCACTGAATTCCTTGTATGCTTTATGTTACTGAGGTTAAACTTTGTTACACAGTTTGGACTGCCAGTAGTGATTCTGTATTTTTACAATGTACTCTTGAGACATGTTGTGAGAAGTTGGCCTGGCATATGCTGTCCACTAGTTATAGTGGGCACCTTGCACCAGTCCAAATGACCCTTAATGATGATAGGTTTAAAGACAACCTTTATTGAAAGCTATCCTAGTGGTAGCTATGGAGAGCAGCCTTCAGGCTAAGTCTTGAAGGAGTGTAAAGCAGCTTGGTTTACCAGATTATAACCTCTTGAATAACTAAATGAAAGGAGAACCACACAAGATATATATAAAATATATGTATTTATTTCTAAACACTAACTACTAATCCCTTTATGAGATTAGAGTTCAAGATACACAGTATCACAGTATTAAAACGACAATAAATAGCACAATACACAGTGGGCTCCAGGGGAGACCAAACCATATACTAAGAAAGTGGTATAAGAACCACAACTTGACTAGACACAGTGCCTAGAGCACGTAGAATCGCTGGGACCCCAAGGAACCACCCAAGGTAGTGACACAGGAGACCCACGGGGGACGTGTGTAGATAAAGGACACTTAGGAGAGGACTTTCAGCAAACCCCTTTAGACTTAAGGGGTTATAGGGCCAACACCCACTGGAGCACCGAAGTACTCGAGTTACCTCACCCAGGGAAGCCGGATGCATAGGTGTCAAAAGGTGTCGGGAATCGTCGTCGTTTTCAATGGCGATCTGCTGCAAAGTGCTGCTGCCGTGAAGGAGAAAAGTGTCCGGTGTGATACAAGCCTGGATCGAAGATGTGAAGAACCTGAAAGCAGAGGGGACAGAGTCTGGGTCACTAGCCAGTGACCAGGAGCGGAGCAATCGAATGCCCACCGATGTTGGGTGCTTCAGGTGCGAAGAGGTGAAGCTTGACTCTGCAGCCATGGGATCCTGGAGATGTCGACGATGGCCAGAAGCTGGATTCAAGCTGTCCTACAAAGGATGTCGAGTCCTGGGGTGTCGGTGATCGGATTGACCACAACAAGCCTTGGCAACAGCAACCCACGCAGGAAAAGAAAAGATGCTTCTGTGCGGACCAGCAAGGTTCTGGGGACTCACCAAGCAATGGAGAGTCAGGGCACGTCTGGAGCAACTAGAAAAGCCCAATAAAAGTTAGAGTTCTCTTCTTGGGGACCCACAGGTCAACGGACCAGGGATCGCGAAGGGACCTCAAGAGGAATCACAAAATGGCGGCCTACGGAACACTCGTTGAGTGTAGGCCTGCAATCTTTGGTGCAATTACTGCTCGGGGTGAGGGCTACAAGTAACCCAAAGCTCAGCCTCAGGGGTTGCCGGAAAGCTGATGCTTCTGCAAATGATTGTGGTGTCCAGGGGTTCGGGTTGCACGGTCTTCCACGAGGGATATGAGCCTCAGACTTGCTGTGTGCACAGATTGACCTTAGAGACCTAGGAAAACCTACCTCCTGTGTGGCAATATTCTTCGGAGTCCGTTGGAGCTCGGAGATGCCAACTGGTCAGTTGCATTAAAGGTGCCTGCCTTGCAGGGGAGTAACTCCTTTACTCCAAGGGAGATTCTTCAGTCATCCAGCCTTGTGCAGATAGTCGAAGTACTTGGTTTCTGGTATCAGAGTTTAGTCCAGGTGTAATCTAAAGTCCTGTAGTCAGGGTTTCCTACTTTATACCCAAGGAAGGGGTTGGACAAATTCTGGGGACCCACCTATGGGAGGGTCAGGAAAGAGGGGTGGCTACACCCATTTCCTTTGTCCAGTTTCATGCCAGAGCAGGGGCTGTGTGCCCCTGCAGCCGGTTTGAGCTGGACTATGCACAGGGACACCAAATGTGCCCCCAGTGCAGACTTCAAAGCACTCTGAGAGTGCACCCACCCAGCCCCAATACACTAAAGCCTGTCTGGGAGGTGGTCACACCTCCCTGTGACAGGAAACCTATTGTCCAAGCCTCCCCTGCCGGAGTTTCGTCCAGTAGCAGGAGGGCAGACTCATGTCTGTGGCTGCAGCATCCATTTTGTGATGTCAGGGCTCTGTTAGCTGGTACCGGGTATACCGGTGCTGTCATGTCTCTCCCTCTAGAAGGGTGGGATCATACTCCTACACCAGGTACTGGTGTGGGGGTATGATTCCAAGGTGTTTGACACCAAACACGACAGTTTTCCATGCATCCACTCCAAAGTTAGCATTTACCGTTTGGTTATAATGCACTTAAGAGTATATGGTCTGGCTGCATCACAAACAACCCCGGAATGAAGATTCCGAAAGCTGCAGAGGGGCTCTGCTCATGCATGGACACCCTCTCACATGAAACCCAGCACCCTGCCTTCAGGATTGTTAAGGCCTGCCATAGGGGTGACTGATAGGTTTACATGTGCAGTGATATGGAGAGATATAGGGAACCTATTTCTCAGTAAGGGGTGGATACACCACCTTACACAGGCTGCTGTAGCAGACCTGTTGTGTCATTTTAAAAGGCTTCCCAGGGGTGGCACAATACATGCTGCAGTCCCTGGTAGGCCTCTGGGGTACCTATGCCCTGGGTACATAGTATACCATATACTAGGGACTCACAAGGGTACCCCAGAATCCAATCTGGAGTGTACCTAAAGTACATACAGTCAATTTAGAGTAGAAAGCAGATAGACTGGGGTCCTTATTAGCAGGGCCACAGTCTGGCTAAGTCGAAAAACAGTGAAACATCAGCAAAAAGTGGGGGTAACTATAAGAAGCAGATCCTACTCTCCTACACATGTTTACATCAGTTTGGGTTTGAATTTGTAATAAACCTACATGTAATCCCATTCATTGACTTTCAGGTCCTCACTGTGTAGCCAAATGTGTTATACTGTAAATTGAACTCTCCTTTATTTCTCAGGCATATAAAAATGTATATCGCTGGGAAATTTGGATATTCTCCTCAGTGCTCTGACATCAATTAAAGCCATATTTCTGAATTTGGGAAGCTGTGTATTTATTTAGGTTTTAGAACATGCAGTTTGTTTCAAAGGCTTTTTGAGGACGTTTCCTAGATGAGATTCTTATACCAGACATTTAGAGCTCCTCCAACCTTTTCATCCCTCAGCTATTGCTAGGCTGTCCCAACAAATGCATCTGGGGAATGGCCTGGTAAAATTCATGAATCTTGTTTCTGAAATTCAAAAATTAGTTCTCAGTCAAATATGTCCTTGTTGGCCAAGTTTGTGCTAGTTTGCAGACAACTGAAACCCGGAGATTTACGTTGCTTGGTGATTTTAGGAAGAGTTTATGTTATGTTTCTAAAACACTTTCTTAAACTGTAAAAGGGTAATTCATTGGTAGTCCTCTTTCAGTCTGAGGAAACTGAAGAAAGCACGGGCAGTGCAAGATTACATGGAAATTGCTTGCTATTTAAAGATTCAGCTCGGGTTTTATTCTTATAAGATGTGGAGTGTTAGTCGTAGTAGTGTAAATTTGCTAAACAACAGTTAGGTAATAGAGGAACAACAGACATGAGTTTGAAGCAGAATGTTTCCTTGAGCTGGCATGTTGTAGCTCCTTCCCTGAACTCACTTGAGTTGGTTTTGCCTCGATCCAAGAAGCAAGACTTGCACTTGTGCATGGCATTTAGGAATAAAAGGCCCTGTTTAACACACACGTCATGAGTTTTCTTTGATCACAAAAATATTTTGCAGATACTCTGTTTGTTGTTAATCTGTGTTGCTCAGATGTATGCTTTTTAACATCAGAATGAGTTTGTCATAGCAGTATATTGAGCTTACTGCAGGGCCCGATTCACAGTGATATTGCTGTGACTTACTCTTGCAGTACTCCTGGCTCTTTCCTGAATTCCAGTAGTAAGTGAAGAGCAATCCATAATTACTCCTGTCTTACTCCTAGGCCTCAGTATTAACGCAGGAAGAGTACAAAAGTAAGTCATAGTAAAATCTTTGTTAATTTGTCTCTAATAATTCTTTGGCAATTTCGAATTAAAGTGAAGCCTGTGTGTTTATAATTATGAGGAGAGGTGCTTATTTTCACATTCAATCTGCACTGCATAATTAAACTGAGCTTTAAATAAACATGACATGCACAGGTCATTTTCCTTTTATGGACATTTTGTGTGGTGAAGTGACAGAGAGTTGATATGTTGACGCTTCAAGAAACATTGTCTCATTTTCGGTATTCACAAACTCCCAGTGTAAACTTACTACAAAAGTGTAAGCTACATTCCTCAACCCTGAGTGTTAGAATTAGCTTACTCTCATGTGAATGAGTGCTGGCACTCCCTAAACCCCTCCCTGAGCCTCCCAAAACTCCTCTAACTCCTCCCTAATCCCACCCCCTTTTGCAGTAAGTCTGCCCCTTTTTTAAGACACTTCCCTATGTCCCTCCCACATTTAATACTAACACCTGTACTTATGTGTGCAAAGACTTCGTAGTTGGGACAGAGAATGCCCTTACAATATAAGTATAGGTAATGTGGAGGCATAAAATTCCATACACAATTTGTGAACTGAAATTTGTAGTACATTTTGTAGCACTACAAAACGTACTACAAAGTGCAGTTTGTGAATCAGGCCCTCCAACTCTAAAGCGGCTATCTCTGTCTCTAGGTAAATTAAGGATTTACAAATCTCAACAGCATTTAGGAATTTAGGACGCAATACAGAGTTTGGCTGATAGAGTAAAGGCAGTCAGGGCAGCAGAGGGCTTAACATCCACCTCCCTGCCTTTTCTCCACCCCCCTCCCCGCCAATTTATGTTCACTGCCACCCTGCTGGGAACTCTATGGATTTAAATGAGCCACCATCACTGTCAGTCATACAAAGCCATTTAAAAGTTTGTTGCATGTTCATCATTGGTGACGGATGCTACACCAAACATGTAAAAGTGTTTTCTTTTACTTTTTATAAAGCAAAACCTAATAGCCCTAACACCATGGGAGTTTTCTCCCATTGTGTGGAAGTTATTTTGTCTTTTTATGCTCCTTAACCACCAAGATATTCCTAGTAATAACAGACAGTAAAATAAGCCTTCTGGCCACCCACTCTAAATAGGGTGGGCCGTCGAATGGCTAACCTCCAAAAGCTGGTATCCCCTTGGTGTCGCAGAGGAAGGTTTATGCCAACAGAGTAAAATTTACTCCATCAGCGTAAACGTGGTGTTCTGCCCAACTCAAAATAGTAAAGTATCACTGGAACCAAGCTGTACCTGGCTGATGAGCCCATAACTAGGGCGAACTCGGTCCTGGGTTGCTTGTGTTCCGGTTCAGGGAGGACCTGACTTGGCAGTTCAGGCTGGATTATTCCTATTGGAGCAGGGTCAAGACTGATTTGCATATAGCTGGGTCCAAACTGAGGTGGCATGGTGTGCAAAAAAACACTGGATTGGAATGAGGCCCTGAGTGATTACCAGTGGCTGAGATTAATTCAAGCATTTCATCCATCACTGTTTTGTATACTTATTGTGCCACCCTAAGTGGGATGGGTATACTCAGACGTGGGTCCCATACACACTGAGTCACTAGAACCAAGCTGTGTGTGGCTGATTACTTTATAACTAGGGTGAAACCGGTCCTGAGTTGCTTGTGTTCTGGTTCATGGAGGACCTGGCTCGGCAGTTCGAGTGGGACTGTTCCTATTGGAGCAGGGTCAAGACTGACTTGCATATAGCTGGGTCCAAACTGAGGTGGCATGGTGCACAAAATACATACCGATGGATTGGAATGAGACTCAATTGATTACCAGTGGCTGAGATTAATTCAAACATTCTATCCAACATTTTTTTGTATACTTATTGTATTGACTCAAAATAGGGCATAGAGGCCAGGATTTTGGCAGACAGGATACTCCATCGCCGTTGCAACAGACTACCCTGCCCATGAAACTCTAAATTATCCCTAAATGGTTGAAGCTGTGCACAGACAGGAATGCTTGCACGTTAATATTTCTTTTTAGAATCAAACCAATGTAGCTCTGATTTTTACATCTTTTTTATTTCAGAAGAATAAAACTGAAGGATCTCTGTTTTTGCTAGCTTCTTTATTGCCTCTCACAAATGCATTGCTATAGTTATATCCCTGATGAACATCTGAGACTTTGTGTCAGTAGTATTTGAATTGACATGTGGCCTTGAGTGCATCAAATTAACAGATTTGTTTGACAATATTTGAAAAAGATGTTTTCATTATTGAATTTTTTGTTCAAGTTGCTATTTTAAAAAAATATTGCTGGGAACACTGAAAGCCTCATTGCATTGTGTCACATAATGTGCTAATATGAAGCATGGTGCAAATTGTTGCTGACAAATTAAAATAGGTACAATTGCATTTACTGCCAAAACATGCATAAGTACATACATACATATCTAGCTCACCTGCCCAAACAATGTTTTTCCATGGATTGCATGGCTGTAGAAGACAATCCTTGTGAATTTGTCAGCAGAGTCAATGGGTTCTATCAGGTCACCAGTTATGTGTCAGTGGTGTTTGCATTTCTTGGTGTTATTGACTGCATGAAACAGATTACTATCAGTAGCATTTTAATGTATTTAATGGTCTTACATGAGGACCACTATACAGTGAAATGGAGATTTACATGTATGAATTACACAATGACATTTCATTTTTTTACAGTTTTAGACACAATCCAGACAGCAGAAATCTCTATCACTTCTGAAGCCAACATCTTTGCAAATCATTAGCAAAAGCACATACATAATCAATGACATATGTTTTTGATGGGAACACAATAGGAGCACAGTGTAAAAATCAGCAGGACAGATCCAGCTAGTGAGTTTAAGGCAGGGACAGAATATATGATATGAGCCAGACTGTCTTGCAAAAGGACTAGTTGGAAGGACTTTCAAGTGACGCTGACATTCAAAGTTACAGCACCAGACACTCCAAGAATGAAAATGACACACAGAGACTGAAAAAGGCTAGTGAGGAAGAGATGGGATTTGGCTTGGCGAAATTTGATGTATGACGGAACAATGCATGTGCATGCCTTTACAAAACAGTTTTTACAACTCATCTGCCAGTACCATGCACATCTTCACCATGCATGTAACTACCACAAACATACATAGAGGTTGCTTAAAAGTACAATTATCACGCATACCACTATAATGCTCACATTCACAACACATTTTTTTTGAATGGTACATTAGTTAAGTAGTAAAAAGAAAATATTACTAGAAAATGACACAACACATGGGAAAACAAGGCAGCACTCTAACTTTTTTGTACACATTTTCTGAAATGAATAAATATTAAAAAGCACATGTAAACATAGAGCAAACAGCTTAAGAAACAGTTTAACATTTTGACATGTACACAATAATCCTTTTTCCTTCAACCTTATATATATTGCTTGTCCCCAGCCAAGATGGCTGTCAAAAAATATGAAGAAAGTCAAAAGTGCGTTTTGTATAACACACTAATTAATTATACATTCAGTCAGCATGGAAATCACATTAAAAAATACATTCCAAAACATATTTTACTGTGAATTATCTAATACCCTGAAAAAACATATAAACTCAGCCATCCATCATTTTGTGTTCAGTGGTCAGAGAGCCACAGTCATTTCCAAACACTGCTTTCTAGCTAGAGAAGTAAGTATAAACGTGACCAATAACATTCATCAACAATACTAACGATATCCCCGAAACAAATATTTATTAAGAATTCTGTTTATTTTTCACAGAATTTATAAAAGTACTCTAGAGTCATCATTTGCAGTTGAATCACTAATTTTACACCAATGGAAGGTAAAAAAAAGCAACTTTATTTTTCAGAAAATCATGAAAATGTTATTTATAAAAAATAAAACGTGTCAACTACTCAGAGTACTTACCTCAGGGAAGGTGCTGGATAGTGACTGTAGGGCACAATTACTATTCTAACTCTGCCAAGTACTTACCACAGGGAAGGTGCTTGACAGTGATTGGCAGAAAAAATTACTATGCTATCTCTGCAGAGTGCTTTCCTCTTTTTCTTTCAAACATACCTTAATAGCAAAGAAAGATATTAAAGAACAAAAGAAAGCAGAAATAGTGCAAAATCAAAGTCCACCTTTGGAAAAAAATTCAACAGAATACAGATTAGTTATCCTTTAAAAAAACACAAAATGCAAAGAAAGCTGTTACAAAAAAAATAAGTTATCTTTTTTATTCTAAATTCAAAAAGAAAACCAAGCAAGAAGCATTGCAGCATGCCAAAAATTCAAAAGAACTTACAACAAAGTTTTCAAAACCACATTGGAACCGAGAAAAATCACACCAGGTAATTATTTTTAACAAAAATATAAATTGCCAAAGCTAACAACTTTTTCTTCATGGAATACAACCAATCGCAGTTAACGTTCTCTGTTTTTCTACAGGAAAACTAAGGGGGATATTCTCAAGAACGTGCGATAATTATCGCCAAAATAGGTTAACGCAAGTTTTCATATCGCCGTCTATCGCGGATTAACGTGGCATTCGCAACACGGCGATAACATGCAATAGTACCCCGATAACGTGGCAAATGTCCGCGATAACCCTACTGGGACGGCGATAAAAATCTCAACCCGAACGTGAAAAAAGTTGCGATGTGCCCAACCGCGATAAAAAATCCAGCGATAAGCAGCGCAGGCCTGCAAGTCCCACAAGTCAGGCTGCAAAAAGCACAATAAAAGCGGCAACACAAAACACAAACAAAACACAAACAACTGCGAAGCACCATGGAGGTAGCCAGAGCAAGCACAGAGGACAACCAGAACCCCACAAGCCCCACGGAGGACCAGCCTGGGACCTCGGGGTCAGGGAAGGACAAGGAGAAGAGGAAGACGCAGTTCAGTCCGCAGGAAAACAGGATCCTGATCATGGAGGTGATAGAACACCATCAACAACTGTTCGTCACCTCCACTGTGTCATTGGCAACAAAAAATGGAATATCGCAGTCCATCCTGGACAAGGCGAATGCAGTCGGAGTGCTGAGGAGGACAATGGACGAGGTCAAGAGGCGCTGGAATGATGTGAAGCGCTAGACCAAGCAGAAACTCGCAGACAACCAGAAGGCAGCAATGCAGACTGGAGGTGGGAGTCCAGCACCACAGGAGGAGCTGGATGAGATGGAGGAAATAGTGACCACAGTCATCAGTGTGGAGATGGTGGCAGGAGTTTAGGGACCGGACACTGCTCAACATGACCCGACACAACAGCAACAGGGTGAGTAACCACCAGGGACTGGGGGGGTGGGGTGAGATGGGCACAATGGCACACATGCACAATTAAGTAGAGCGCATCTGCGGACAAACCATGCCCAAGAGTCACAACACCAACCAAGAGCCCAATTTACCCAAGTCTGCAACATCACAGCACTGCATAAGCACAGAAGTGAAAGCCAAACCGCCTGAAAGGGATAAGGGCCAGCCAAATCAGAGCTGAAGGGGCAACTCACCTACAATGCAGCACACACACATAAGATCCAGAGCACCGCAACATTTACAACAATGTTGAACAAACAGCAACACCAGCACAACAGAACAGAGGACACAACTGCTGCCACTTGTGTGTGGAAAATGGCCATTCGCATGTGGCATAGCAGGAAACTGTGAGATGATAATGTACTAGTACAACCCCACATCCCTGATGGTGTAGTAATGCATGTATGGCCGTGACCCAGATAGGCAGTGAGACACACATTGTCATTCAAATCAACACTCATCACAGTTGAATACAAGTGAAGGTGCGTAGACTTTATTAGCATATGCGTGTCAGTATGGGCAAGATAAGTGCCACAACATGCAGACCAATGCAGCAGTATGTCAGAACGTGGAACGTTGCCAAGCATCGATGTCCACTCCGGGGGAGTGCCGCACCATTCACAGGTGTGTGTTTACCTGCGTTGTTGTCCGCTCATGTATTCGGAGTCCAGGCGAATGCAGCCATGTCCACTGTCGTCATGGGAGATGTGACAAGAGCCCCAAGTTCCAACAAGGTGTCGGGACATGTGCAATGTGTTCCAAACTGTTGTGTCTGCAGGTACGTAGTTACACGTCCATGAAAGCTAGAGCAGCTTCGTAGGCAATCATTTCCAACATGAGGTTGTTGTCGACTTCATCGAACAGGACGGTGAGGCTAACCATTAGCAGGTCCGGACAGATGTGCTGCGTCCACCCCCTTTCACCAATTAGCACTACAGCCCAATAGGGGAGCGGCTCAATTTGGTCACTGCACACGAGGAGTTCTGCAATCTCCCAGGTCCAGCTGCCAGCATGTATGCAAAGTAACCAGGCATCCCATAGACGGGTGTCACGGTGACACTCACGGTCGTGGGCCAACAGGGGGTGCACACACATGTCGAAATCCAGTTCGGCTACCCCTGTTGGATAGGCAGACATCCATGGACCACTCGAATATGCACGAGCGACAATGCAACACAGGCTGCACGCAGGTGACGTTGGCAAGGCGGAAGCTTAGCCGGTAACTGATCCACAGCACTACCAATGGCAGTGCCCCCAGTAAATGCAGCATACGTGGACGGTACAGTTCCACGTGACAGGGGTTGTGCATATGTCCGGGATGTTCTGCCATTGCATTAGTGGCCCTGGTTGAAGCGGCACTGTTCTGACCTGCGCCAGTTCTGTGGATGAAATGCCACAGCTCGGATCAATGAGTTGTTGAAGTGTGCAACGGTTGTACGCCTGGGATGGTGTGGGAGTAAGTGTGAAGGCCATTCCATGCAAGATAACTTCAAGCAAGGACTTCTGTGTGTGGGGTGTGTATACGTTGGTCTTTCGTCGGGCTGTGCGTAGTGTGGGAGTCATCATCAGCTGCTATAGTATCTGTCAGGGGGTGCCGGGCACATGCAATTCTGAGGTCGGAGGTGCAGATGTGCTTCCGCCTGATAGTTCAGACAAAGGAGCTTTCATCCCTAATGTTAGTTTCCCATCTGTTTCCATTCAGGAAATGTGAAGTGGCTTGTTGGGGGTGGGGTGGGATGTGTGCGACTTTGGGATTCATGTTTGACATGTCTTGCATGTGGCAAATGAGCGGCATCACTGTGTGTTACGTTGCCTCACAGCTGCTCCTCCCTCCACCGAGCCGATTTACTTGTGTGCGCTGCGCGGTTGCATCACTTGAACTCCTACGGCACACCATTGTCATGCCTGTCTGTGCATGTCCACAATCCTGACAACGACACTGTGATGTTGGCCGTTAGAGGTGGGCGGCCACGTGAGTGTAGGCCTGTGGGAAGGATAGGGTGGACACAGATGTAGAGTTCATGCCTGGCTGAACTCGTGCTGCGATTAAGGCTAGGCATTTGGCTCATGCTGCGGAAATACAGATACACACAACAATTGGTATGTATGAGCCAAGACCCCGAGCGGACTTGCGCTCCTTCATTTCCCTGTTCGTGCGAGCCTGCCCTCCGGGTGCATGCTACATTGCAACATTGTCGATTGCGGCCTGGGTTGCGCCAACACTACAACAGTGACACACTCATTAGTTACTTCCTTGTTCAGGCCAGAACTAAACCACGCCCAGAGCCCTGGGCAAATCCTTCACACCCCTACGCTGGCTTGGCATACGCTGGCCCAGCCCACTGCACTTACGCTTACAGGGGGGATGACACAGCTACATGTCCAAGGTCTTCCCCACTGCCTGAGGTAACATGTTTGCGTCCACTGTCCACAACACTACAAACCCCAGCAGTATATGTCCACATGGACATGTCTGTGCTCTGCATTCTGTGGTCTGTTCAGCACATCACCGCCACACTTGGCATTGTGTACATTCTTCTTCATGGGTGAGTTGCCTCCTTCACACATACTTGGTTCTCACCTCTCCCCACATTCTGCACTTGTGTGGTTGAGGGGCCATGCCATTTTCGAAAAGTCCGCTGTCTTGTCCTATGCTGCCTCGGTAGTAGTCCGGGGGGGTCCGGAGGGGGGGGTCCTGGTGGTGGTGGCGGTGGGTATAGTGGCCTTGTGAGCGTTGTGGGAGTGCGGGCCGGATAAACAGACACAGAGGCTGTATGTAGTGAGCAATCTTAAGTGGTTTATTGTGAACAACAGGCTGTCTGGGCTCGCGGGACGGGAATGATTCTTCTTTCGTCTTTGGTTCTTCTTGTCCAGCGGCCTCAGTCCCTTTTGTAGTCTGGTCTCTTCCCGCTTCCAAATCCATTGAGCGTCCCCGGAGGCTCATAAAGAGGGGAGAAACAAAAGGGAGCCGTCAGTCGCTGCTTTGACCGTATAGTCGGAGTATTAGGCTACCCTTCACCACACCCAATCGGTGCTTTGGAACAAAAATGTTGAGGGCGGGACAGCTAAAGGAAACGTGAAGGACGAAAAAGGGGTATAGGGTAAAGTAAGGTACAGCAGAGGAGATACGGTGCTTTTTGATGGGACGTGAGGGATGAGGTACTTCAGGGTTGCGTGTACGACATGCTTTACACCCACACCCTCCCCTATCCCACCCCCGGTATTCGCTCACCTCCTGCCTCCCCCTGACCCCGCTGTCTCTCTCTCTCTCTCACGGTGACTCACCAGCTCCGCCGCAACTCTCCTGAGTTGCGGCCGCTCTCCAGCCTCCTCCGGTGGGCACCACCACTCCTCGCTCCACTGCTCTTCACCGTCTCTTCCATCTGTCTCGTCCTCTTGTCTCGCGTCGTCCTCCGTCTTCTCCACGCTCTGGCTCTCTTGCACCTCCTCTTCGCCTCCTGCAAATGCGCCGCCTTCCTCTTCTCTTCGGGCTGCTTTCACGACCCATGTGTTACTGCTTCCGGGGTCAGACCCTCCCCCTTCCGCCACCTCCTGCCGCGTAGTTAGTTCCTGTAGGGATACACAACAGGGGGACGGGGTTATCCTTTCCGACGGCGTTCTAGGGGCATTGTACTCCCCTGGGTTTTGCGTGGACTGAGGACAGTTTTGGACATGGCACTCCGAATTAGCAGGTACAATACGGGTCCCCATTGGCACCGTCTCACATCCCCTTTCCCTAGCTGTCCTTCTTGTAGGGGTTATGTCCAGAGGGTAGCGTGACAGAAAGTCCACATTCGTCTGTTCTACACCCTTCCGATGTTTGGTAAGAAATCTATAGGGTTGTAAGGACAAGAACCACCGTAACACCCTTTTGTTGTGGCCTTTATTACGGGCTAGCCATTCTAACGGGCATGATCTGTATAGAGGGTGAACTCCCGTCCCTCTAGATAATATCGTAAGGTGTCAACAGCCCACTTTATAGCGAGGGCCTCTTTTTCAATGACCGCATAATTCTTTTCCCTAGGATACAGCTTTCTACCGATATACAGTATAGGTTTTTCTTCTCCCTGGGAGTTGCGTTGTGATAGTACAGCCCCTATTCCTTGGTCTGACGCGTCTGTCTGCAATATGAAGGGTAGTGTATAATCAGGGCTGGTTAACACTGTGTCTGTCGTGAGTGAGGCTTTCAGGGACTCAAAGGCCTGGGACAATTCAGGGGTGGGTTGTTTTAATTTGGCTTCGGTTTTCATATTTTTCTGTAACAGGTCCGTGAGAGGGGCCGCGGTTTGGGAAAAGTTTGGTATAAATCTCCTGTAATAACCGAGTAAGCCTAAAAAGGCTCAGAGATCTCGTTTCGATTGGGGAAATGGTATTTGGGCAATGGCGGCCACTTTGTTATTTTGGTGCCGAATGACTCCCTCACCCAACAGGAATCCTAAGTATTTGTCCGTTTGAGCCGCTAAGTGGCTTTTGGCTGGATTAATCGTGAGATTATAGTACCCCAAGGCATGAACCACCATATACAGATGCACCAGGTGTTGTTCCCAGGTCTCACTATAAATAATAATGTCGTCTAGATAAGCCCCGGCGTATTGCTCATGGGGTTGTAACACCAGATTCATGGCTCGCTGAAAAGTAGCCAGGGCCCCATGTAGCCCAAAGGGCAACACTGTGAATTGGTATAACCCGTCAGGGGTAGAGAAAGCTGTTTTCTCCCTGTCTTGTTCTCGTAGAGGGATTTGCCAGTACCCTTTGCACAGATCAAGGGTACTGATGTATTTGGCCTTGCCTATTCGCTCAATCATTTTGTCTACCCTCGGAAGAGGGTAGGCGTCAAAGTCAGAGATTTTATTTACTTCGCGAAAGTCTATGCAAAAATGGACTGAACCGTCCGGTTTCGGCACCAAAACAATGGGGGAGTTCCACTCGCTCGTGGACGGCTCGATTATCCCCATTTGCAACATTTGTTTTATTTCTTCTCTAATCGTAGCTCTACGGGCCTCAGGTATTCTGTATGGTCGAAGTCATACCTTCTTTTCTGGTTGGGTTTTGATAGAATGCTCTATCACCGCTGTTTTCCCTGGGATCAGCGAGAAGATCCCCTGTAGGGGACGGAGAGTATCTATGAGGGTCTCTTTTAAGTCAGGAGGTAGATCACGATCAATGCATTGGTACACCAAAGGGTTCTTATCTACCCCCACACCCACCAGGACGGGGAGGGGTCCTTCCCACTTCTTTAACAAATGTACGTGATATATTTGTGAGGTGCCTCTGTTCTGGTCTAGTTCTATTCTGTAGGTCACTGGAGTAACCTTGTCAAGCATGACGTAGGGGCCCTGCCACTGTCCTAACATTTTATGGTCTGAGGAGGGCATCATAAGTAGGACCGGATCTCCCACAGAAAATTTTCTTGCTTTTGTTCTATTGTCATATTGCGTTTTCTGGGCTGCCTGAGCTTCCTCCATATTTTGTCGGACTATAGTGCGGATCTGCCCCAAGTGAGTTTTAAGATTGTCTACGTATTCTACTAGGGGTTTGGTTTGGTTTGGTTCAGCCTCCCATGTTTCTTTGGCCATATCTAAAAAGGATCGGGGTTGGTGTCCATACAAGAGTTCAAATGGGGAGTACCCCGTGCTCCTCTGAACTTTACACCGGATAGCAAACAGTGCCACGGGTAACATGTCTTCCCACCTTCTGGTTTCCAAGGTCAGGAGTTTTTTTAGAGTCGCCTTCAGGGTGGTGTTGGAGCGCTCCACCAAACCATTGGTTTGGGGATGGTACACCGCCGTTCGTATTTGTTTAATACCTAACTGGGTACACACCTGTTTCATTAATTTTGAAACAAATGGGGTCCCTTGATCCGTTAGGATCTCTTTTGTAAACCCTACTCAGGAAAACACTGTTATCATGGCTTTAGCTATGTTAGGGGCATCGGGATGACGCAAGGGTATTGCCTCAGGGAAACGGGGGGTGTAGTCCACTAGGACGAGCACGTAACGACACCCGCTTCTGGATGGCAAAAATGGCCCTATGATGTCCATCCCAACCCTATAGAAGGGTTCGTCAATAATGGGAAGGGGTTGAAGGGGTGCTCGGGACGGTCTATGTCTACTATTTTTCTGGCATATAGGGCATTCACGACAATATGCTCGGACCTGTCGATAGATTCCTGGCCAATAGAACTTTTCCAGGATTGCTTGTTCGGTTTTCTCGTCACTGAAATGACCCCCCAAGAGATGACTGTGAGCTAGGTAAAGCACTTTTTCACGAAATGGGCCGGGAATCAGTAGTTGTGAGGCCTGGGTAGGACTACCCTTTCTATATAACAGTCTGTTTTTTTGAAAGAAGTAGGGACCTACTTGAAGAGTGTCTTTGTTTTCTAGGGCTTTATCCCAGGCTTCTTGCAGGACCGGGTCTTCTCTTTGTGCTGCATGAAAATCCCTATCGGTCTCCCAGGGATGTTCTTCTACACGGACAGGGTAGACAGCATGGGTTTTCCCTTTTTCTTTTCTTCTTTGGTTGCGACTCTTCTTCACCTTGGACAGGGGCCATTCATGATGCTCGTTCTGGGAGAAGGGCGCTTCCCTCCACCAGTCCTTCCCTTCTGATGCAGATTCTGTGAGCAGGTTGGACAGTTGTGGATAGTCGTTCCCAAGGATAACCTGTTTTGGCAGCCGGGGAATGAGACCTACTTTAAAAAAAGAACCAGGGTCGGTTGGATGCTGTATGCAAACCCGTGTCGTAGGGTATTGTTTGGTATCCCCATGAACACACTGTATGGCCACTGTCCCCTCAGTCGTTCCGATACCTTGTTCAAGGTCTTGGGGTTGTAGAATACTTTGGAGGCACCCCGTATCTGCCAAGGCTATCAAGGGTTGTCCATTCACTGTTACTTTACAACGATAAGGAGGTGGGACCCTCCTGTGTGGGGAACAATAATAGTTGCGAGCCATTCTCACCTCCATTGGCTCGTCCTTTTGAGGACAGACTCAGGCTATGTGACCCATTCCTCCACAATTGTAACTTTGAGGACCGGGAACAGGGGCTCTAAACAGGGTTGGTCCAGGTACTATGGTAAGAGGTTCTGGTTTTCGGGTTATGGGGGCCCGGGGTGGACGGTGTATTCCAGTGATTCCGGTTCTCAAGGGGGTCTCGTCTCGTCCCTTCTGGATCTCTTGTGCCTGCTAAAGGCACTAGCAATCTCCACCGCGGTTTCAAGGGTAAGGCGGGCATGTTGTCGAACCCATTTCTGAATAGGAGGATGTAACAAGGATAAATATTGTTCTAAGTACACCTTGGACATGATCTCCTCTTTTGATGAAGCGGAGGGCTTTAACCAGCGGTCGGCCAAGTCTTTCACACAAACATATAGCGCTCTTGGTGTTTCCTGGGGTCCCTCCTTTAGTTGTCGGAATCGTATTCGGTACATTTCATAATCCACACCCAGCCTTTCAAGGATACATTGTTTTATATCTGCATAGGGAGTAATAACTTGTATGTTAGCGGCTTGGTAAGTGGCTTGTAGTTCACCTGAAAGTAAGGGTCCTAAATACTGCCCCCACTTATCCGCTGGCCAGGCGGCTGCCATGGCCATCCTCTCGAAGTTATTGAAAAAATAATCAGGGTCCTCTCCACTCACATATTTTTGTAGCACCAGCGACGGAAGAGTGGTAGACCCCTTTTGTTGTCCAATAGCCTCGGTGAGTTTCCCCAGTGCCGTTTCATGGGTTTGGCTTTGTCCAGTGAGTGCTTGTTGTAGTTTTCCTCGGTCTTCTTCAACGACCATGAGGAACCTCTCCATTGCTTTTCCAAGGCTCTCCTGGCTTTCAGCCATCTTGGTGATTGCAGCCTTCATATCTCCGGCGCATCCCACTTCTGACACCACTTGTGAGCTTAGTGGGAGTGCGGGCCGGATAAACAGACGTGGAGGCTGTATGTAGTGAGCAATTTTAAGTGTTTTATTGTGAACAACAGGCTGTCTGGGCTCGCGGGACGGGAATGATTCTTCTTTTGTCTTTGGTTCTTCTTGTCCAGCGGCCTCAGTCCCTTTTGTACTCTGGTCTCTTCCCGCTTCCGAATCCAGTGAACGTCCCCGGAGGCTCATAAAGAGGGGAGAAACAAAAGGGAGCCATCAGTCGCTGCTTTGACCGTATGGTCGGAGTATTAGGCTACCCTTCACCACACCCAATCGGTGCTTTGGAACAAAAACGTTGAGGGCGGGACAGGTAAAGGAAATGTGAAGGATGAAAAAGGGGTATAGGGTAAAGTAAGGTACAGCAGAGGAGATACGGTGCTTATTGATGGGACGTGAGGGATGAGGTACTTCAGGGTTGCGTGTACGACGTGCTTTCCACCCACACTTTCCCCTATCCCACCCCAGGTATTCGCTCACCTCCCGCCTCCCCTGACCCCGCTGTCTCACTCTCTCTCACGGTGACTCACCGGCTCCGCCGCAACTCTCCTGAGTTGCGGCCGCTCTCCAGCCTCTTCCTGTGGGCACCACCACTCCTCGCTCCACTGCTCTTCACCGTCTCTTCCGTCTGTCTCGTCCTCTTGTCTCGCATCGTCCTCCGTCTCCTCCACGCTCTGGCTCTCTTGCACCTCCTCTTCGCCTCCTGCAAATGCGCCGCCTTCCTCTTCTCTTCGGGCTGTTTTCACGGCCCATGTGTTACTGCTTCCGGGGTCAGTCCCTCCCCCTTCCACCGCCTCCTGCCGCGTAGTTGGTTCCTGTAGGGATACACGACAGGGGGGCGGGGTTATCCTTTCTGACGGTGTTCTAGGGGCATTGTACTCCCCTGGGTTTCGCTTGGACTGAGGACAGTTTTGGACATGGCACTCCGAATTAGCAGGTACAATACGGGTCCCCATTGGCACCGTCTCACAGGCCCTCTTGGGTCTCCGAGCTGCATGTTCATTGGCTGCATGGCATCTGTGGGTCTTCAGATGTGGCTCTGGGCTGGGCTCCCTTTCATACTGCAGGTAGTTGTCCTGCTTAGCACCAGCAGAAGGCAGGTGTTAAATCCCTGCAGCTAACGTGCCTTATCGCCTGTTCTTGGTTCTCATTGCAGATCTGACTGGTCATTGAGAATCTCGCGAAGTGGTGTTTTCATGTGTTTTTGCATGGGAACGCCTACTCTGCATATCATTAGCGTTAGTTGTCGCACTCATCCGTGGCGATGTTTTTTGCGGTTGCTATCGCAGGAAAACTGGCGATGTCGGCAGTTTTCACCAGCTTGTGAATGGGGCGATGAATCTATCGCCACTTTTGCGGCGCTAATGTGCCGATAAATCGGCGATGACTCCTTGAGAATATGCCCCTAACTTTTAAAAAAATTCTTTGACAGACTGTCTTAAATAATCATGCAAATCGTGTTTCCTTCACAAACACATTATTCACAACTAAAATAAATCACAGTTTTAGACCATTGCATTCACATTTTTTTCTTTTTTTTTAACAGTTCTCTGAAACATGGAAAACTCAGAACAGACTGTTGAAATATGACGGCTATCTTTATTGTAAGGAGAGATTAACTGAGCCCAGGAGTCATTGGATGTGTGTGCAATATTTTCTTTCCCATTGCAAAGGCAGAGCCGTTACTCTGGGTGATACTGTTGAAAGGATTAAAGAACGTAACCACTCTGCGTCTGCAATGGAGATCAAAGTGAGAGAGAATATCCAGCAGATAAAAATGCTATCATCCACCTCAAGTGAACCCTGTGGCTCAGTTTTAAGGGAGGTAGCCCAAAACATCCCTGTGCATGTTGCTAGTAGCATGTCCACAATACCCTATTTGAGGAGAATGGTTCAGAGGCAAAAACAGGCAAGTAATCCCCAGATCCCCAGAGAGTAACACCACAATCCTGCTCTGAAATTAACATCCCTCCTTAACTAACAGTTTCTTATACTAATTAAACTTACCTCCAGTTTAAAAATTAAAACCCTCTCAAAAGAATAGTAATCTTTAGCATAACCCATAACTTAGTAACCACTGGGAATAGTGAAAATTGGATGATGAAAGGGATGTTTAAATCAACACCCCGTCGAGTCACCCACATTTACACTGTTCATGCTAATATAAACAACACAACTGCCACATTAGTGTACAGCTTAGTCCCTGAGGAGCATTCCTCAACATACACTGAATTTCTATCAGTAAAAAAAACCAAAACTGTGAATAAAAGTCCTAGGAAAATTATAATTGATTTTGAATTGCAAATGATGAATACTATTACTAAAATTTACGCTGAGTCCCAAATTCAAGAATGTTTTTTTCACTTTTCCCGGGCAGAGTGACGAAAAATTACAAAAAAAATCCTTATATGAGTATTACAAGTCAAGCAGGAAACTACAGCTTGAGCTGAAAAAAACTAACAGATATGGGGCATATTCACAAGAACGTGCGATAAACATCGGCAAAATAGGTTAACGCAAGTTCACATATCGCCATCCATCGCGGGAAAATAACCCAGTGTCAACGTGGCATTCCCAACACGGCGGTAACATGCGATAGTGTCCTGATAACGCGGAAAATGACCGCAATGAACCCACCGGGACGGCGAAAAAAATCCAACAGCGAACGTGAAAATAGGTGCGATGGGCCCAATCGCGATAAGACAATCAGCGAAAAGCAGCGCCAGGCCCGCAAACACACACGTCAGGCGGGAAAAACCACCATAAAAGCAGAAAAAAATAAACAAACTAAAACCGAACCACAGCGAGTCACAATGGAGGCAGCCGGAGCAGGCACAGAGGACGGCCAGAACCCTCAAGCCCCACAGAAGACCAGCCTGGGACCCCGGGGACAGGGAAGGGCAGTGACAAGAAGAAGAGGAAGACGAAGTTCAGTCCGCAGGAAAACAGGATCCTGATCACGGAGGTGATAGAACACCATCAACAACTGTTTGTCACCTCCACTGTGTCATTGGCAACAAAAAATGCAACATGGCAGTCCATCATGGACAAGGTGAATGCAGTTGGAGTGCTGAGGAGGACAATGGACTAGGTCAAGAGGCGCTGGAATGATGTGAAGCGCAAGACCAAGCAGAAACTCGCCAACAACCAGAAGGCAGCAATGCAGACTGGAGGTGGGAGTCCAGCGCCACAGGAGGAGCTGGATGAGATGGAGGAAATGGTGTCCACAGTCATCAGTGGGGAGACGGTGGCAGGAGTTGGGGGACCGGACACTGCTCAACATGACCCGACACAACAGCAACAGGGTGAGTAACCACCAGGGCTTGGGGGACGGGGAAGATGGGCACAATGGCACACATGCACAATCAAGCGGAGCACAGTGCACACCCACAATGACTCTGGATCATGTCCTTGATCCCCTTGGCACACTGCAGCACACATAGCAACAGCACATAGGCCCCAGTCCACTATGTGCCCAGTGAAGGCCCACCCACACATCACTTAACTCACAACCAACCCATGCACATGTGCTGACCCCAGCAAAGCTGCGGGTCCGTGAGCCACACTGACAATGCAAGTGGCACTGCATGACGATTAGCATGGCTGCAGTCCGAGCATCATGACATGGTGCACGCCACCACACTGAGGTGGCTGAGTGTGGACCACATCCTTAAAGGAGCAGGTCACACTCTGACACATCCACCTGCACGAACAACCCCTGACCTCAATAACACACCTGCAGACAAACCTTGCCCCACAGCCCCAACCCCCACCAAGAGCCCAATTTACCCAAGAATGCAACATCTTAGCACTGTAAAAGCACAGAAGTCAAGGCACACCGCCTGTAAGGGAGAAGGGCCAGCCACATCAGAGCTGCAGGGGCGACTCACCCAAAATGCGGCACACACACATGATATGCAGTGCATATCAACATTGAAAACAATGTGGTATGAACTGCAACACGTTCACAACAGAACAGAGCACCCAAGTGGTACCGCTTGTTTGTAGAAACTGGCCAATCACATTTGGCATAGCAGGGAAACATGGGACGAAAATGTACGAGTACAAACACACATCCGTGATGATGTCGGAATGTCCACTGTCCCGCATCAAGTAGGCAGCTCCTCCCAAACAGTAACAATGTACATTGTCATGCAGTCTGTATGTAAATGTGTACAATCCGTCAACATACATGTGTACACAATGTTAAACTGCATCTACCCTTCACATTGCAGAGGGAGAACCAACACCTCCTGCAGAGCAGACCCAACCTCTCTTCACTGATGACAAAGAGGACCACACCACCATCGACCCCGACGCCCTCCAACAGCTCATGGACGCCCTCAGGACCCCACGCCCAGGATCAGGGCAGCCCAGCTGCATCGAGGGAACCCCACACCCTGCACAGACCACACAGCAGGAAGCACCTACCACCACGGCTAACTCCCAGGACACCCACGACCAACACATGGCCTTCCAACGCCGTGTGTTGGAGTGCCAGGAGAAGGTGGCTGATCAGGTGCGGGTGGGGTTCGACCGCATGGCAGCGAGACTTGATGCCATACATGGGTGTCTAATTCCCATCAGGGACCACTTTCAATCCCTAACGGACACCCACAGTCTGCTCCATGCTCTCCAGCGATCCATGGCTGACATTGCTGGAGTCATGTTACTGAGACAAGAACAACTGTCCAGTTAGAGTGGCTCCAGTGAGGTCTGCCGGGAGTTGGGACAGATGCGGGGGCTCATGGAGACCATGGTGCGGATGATGGCGGACAGCATGGCTGCCATGGCTGCACACCAGCGGGATGTGGCTGGGGCCTTCAATGCCCTGCAGCACATCGTCATGGCATTGCTCCCTCAAGGCCTTGCTCAGATGAGTGCTGCTGCAGCTTCTACATCCACATCTTCACCCCTTGTTGTCTCAATGCCTCACAGTGCGGCAGGCAATCCAGCACCACCCACGTGTGAGGCACATGTGCCATCAGAGGACGAGGATGCGGGTGAACCAACCTTACTGGTAAGGAGGAGGCAGTAGCATCCATCTCCGCCATGTGGCCTGTTTCTGCTTGGTTCTGCCCTTTGCATCATCACCTTCCACTGTCCCCCGATACACTCTACGACACTCACCTTGGCCTCGACATGGACTGCCATGTTCCATTTGGTTACCAATGACACAGCAATCAGACTGCGGACTGAATTCTTCCTCTTCCGATGTACTTGTCATCCCCTGTGGAACTCTGGCTGGCCCTCTACGGGCCAATAATGTGAAGTGGGGTTTGCATGGCCCTGTACTGCTCCAGCTGCAACACTCCACTGATGTGTATTAAACATTCAGAATCGCACAGATGTGTCATGCCTTTGATCATTCACGTATGTGCGTATGGTTGAACGTAGGGTGGGAGAGTCCCCTAACGTCCATGTTGCTCATGTCTTGGAACTTGTGTGACAGGGTGCAACAGTGCTGATTGCGGTCCGGGTGGCGTAATCACTACAACAGGGACACATGCATCAGTAACTTCCATGTCCAGCACAGAACGGGAGCACGCCCAGGCTTCATTGTTCCCACCCCTACGCGGGCCTGCCATACGCCAGGCCAGTCCACTCCGCTTACGCTTACAGGGGGGGACAACAATGCTAAGTGTCCCAGGTCGTCCCTGTAGTGATCTGCTGATCTCTGGTCTAGTCGTCAGCATGCCACAGCCACTCCCTGAGGGCTCGTTCAGACCCACATCAAACCCATCCAGCACAGGCGTCATAGGACATGTGACCCTGCCAATCTAAGGGGCCTAGCACGTCACATACCCCACTGCTGGTGTGGTAGTCCAGGGGGCTCCTGGGAGGGTGGCGGTGGGTGTTGTGGCCCTCTTGGGGCTCCGGGCTGCATGATCAGTAGCTCCATGGCATCTGTTGGTCTTCAGGTGTGGCTCTGGGCTGGGCTCCCTTTCATGGTGTAGGTTGTCATCCGACTCAACACCAGGTAGGAGCAGGTGTTAGTTCCCTGCGGCTAACGCGCCTTATCACATGTTTTTGGTTCTTAACGCCGATCTGGCTGGTTGTTGGGAATGTTGCGTAGGAATATATGATGTTACAACGCAAACAAATACAACGCATGCTTTTACAACGCAACTTTTACAACGCAAATCACATTACGTCGCTAGTTTTTACAACGCATACCATTACAACGCAAATGTAGTAAAATACATTGAATGATCCATTACAACGCATACTACAACAACGCACACTTTTACAACGAGAAATATATATTTTTTGTATAATAAACACCTGGAGCGGGATGCAGGGAAAATAGGGGTTTTGGGTGGGGAAGTGTATTAAAACGTAGACATTAAAAATTAATACATAACTCTTAAAATTAATACTTGAGTACTAAAATGAATACTCGTGTATAATTATAATAAATTAATAAATAAAAATTATATAAATTTATTAAAAATATTGCTACAACAGATACTATATTATAACACAATATTTAATAAAATTACCCAATCGTAAAAATAATACTCGTGTAATAAAATTAATACTCGAGTACTTTTTCCACCAATGTTTTTTTTTTATCTAATTTTACTAAACGTTACCAAAATGTATAAAACACATATAAAAAAAATATCAAACTCAAATTAATAAAAAATAATTTATATACGATATTTTAACATAACATACATTTAATCAACATTTTCAAATATTTACTATCTAAACACAAAACAAATAAACAAACATTAGTACACTTAGGTGTCCATTCCGATAACCGGCGGTAAAAAATCCGCCATCTACCATAGCCTTAAAAAACCGCCCGCCTACACCGTGTGAATACCGACCGAGCAATCATGATGTTGCGAAGCGAACACCGCCCGCGGTGTAAAAAACACACAAAATATCGCCCGTTCATATCCGAGTAGAAAATTATCCGTCCGCCACGGATGCAAACCCGCAAGACAACCCAAAACCGCCCGCCCTGACGACCGAGACACCGGCCGTGAAATTATGATCTCCCCGACATGAGCGCGGTAAATCCACATATTCTCCGCCCACCATCGTTAACAACAGTGATGAAAACTGACACGGCGGAAGCCCTGGCGGCCACGTCCGTGCACGGAAACCATCTGCGGAGCCTAAGAAACACACACAACATGGCCAACAAGTCCACACAGCAACCCAGGCCCAAATACCCAAACACAGAACACATCCCAAAGACACATCCCCCTGGCAAAACAAAAAACTACAAATCCCAGAACACCAGCCACAACACACCTGAAAACAACAGCCCATCATGACACACCCACATAGGTAAGTACAAAAGCAGCCCCTTCACAGACCACAATCCCTTGCACCACTACAAAGCGAAGACGAGAGCAGAGAACACAGAGAGCCACAAAGGACAGCAGCACACCACACGCACGCACCCATCACACCCATCACCACCACCACCACCACCACCAAACACCGGCCCCACTAACCCCTGTACATCACACACCACACACACACCGCACCAGCACCACAAATACCAAACCACACACCATGGCAGCACAAAGAATGCCCAAGTACACTGCCACTGAGCCGACGGTCATGGTCGACGAGATCATCAAGGTGCACCCACAAATCTATGGCAACCAGGTCCAACAGACACCAGTAGCCACCAGAAACAGAATGTGGAGCAGGATCGTAGACCAGGTGAATGCAGTCGGGAACGTGCCACGCAACCGAGCCGAAATCACTAAGAGGTGGCACGACCTGAAAAGCGTGGTCAGGAAGAAGGAGGCCAAGAATCGGCAGCTGGCTGACAGGACTGGCGGAGGAAATCCCACGCTATTCAAGAACTTCAAGGCGTGGGAGGAGAAGGTGCGAGGCATCCTACATCCGGAGAGTCTCACCGGAATACCAGGGGGAGTGGAGGCTGGTAAGTACAAACAAATGTATACCAGCACATCGCTATGTACTGTCATGCACTACCAGTATGCCACAGCTCCGAGGGACAAACACCCCCATGTCCAGTACACAATCCACAAGACATCTCTCACACATGCAACAGACACTCCCACACACTCAGCCCAAAGCTACCAACTGACAAAACCATGGGGGCATGTGTACAGTCAGACAGCACCGCAACTCCCACCAGGTCCCCTTGTTCTCCAGATGCGCCAGAAGGAGCACTCCCCACACCCACACACATGTGTCAGCCATAGCTGCACTAACCAACAAGTAACAGGTAAGTAGCCTTACCACAAAGTCCGTGTGTCGGAGGGGGGACTGCAGAAGTACAACCCCCACCAGGCCCCTAGTCCTACAGCGCAGCAAGATGGAGCACTCCCCACACCCATGTGTCAGCCATTGCAGTGCACACCTTCACCCGACAGGTAGATATCTTTCCCTACATGGAGGGGTGTCTGTGGGTGGTAAGCCATCACCACAACTCACAACACGGCCCCCACTCCCACAGCGCAGCAAGATGGAGCACTCCCCACACCCATGTGTCAGCCATTGCAGTGCACACCTTCACCCGACAGGTAGATATCTTTCCCTACATGGAAGGGTGTCTGTGGGTGGTAAGCCATCACCCCAACTCACAACACCGCCCCCACTCCCACAGACCAGCAAGATGGAGCACCCCTCCCTCTCATAACCATGTGGCATCCATTGCATTGCGCCCTCCAAACCAACAAGTAGGTAGACTACTGTACAGGGCGGGGTGTCTGTAGGCATGAGGACTGTATTACGACTAACATTTGGGACATGTCACGTAGGAGAGAAACAGGCAGCACTGCTCCCTGTCATAATCATGTGACCAATGTGCACACGGACATGAATTACAGAGTCATAGCCCACATGAGCCATCTCAAATACCATAACACGTAAAGAGTCACGTCTGCATGCACAAGTCTCACTGGAGTACTGACCCACATGGCGTGCACTGTGCCACTCATCACACACATCAGCAACACCATCGAAGTCTTGTCCATGTAGTCGTGTCTGCTTGTTCCGTTGACATTGTACAACATCACCCATGTAAGTCTAACCTGTCTCAAAGTAACAGAGTGGAACCCCAGTAATGTAACATACACCACTGGACCCATGAACCACACAGCCACACAATGCACATTCAACATCTCATCCATCACATCTTTCAGCCCCAGTGTCATGAAAGGTATATCATCTAAACAGTTGTCCCTCATACAGTAGTTCAGCAAAGATTCCTGCCGATGACCAATAATGTGTCTGCAGTGACTAAAGCGCACGTCACACTGTGATTTACAACATACATAATATAGTCAACACCCCAAGAGCACTGCATTGCTGCACATGGCTGAGGGTAGCACGCACACCAAGGAATTGGCCCATCTGCAATACGTTGTGTGGCACACAACCATCACTCACTCACTACAATGCTTGCAGTGTAATGTCCCTAAATGATAACAGTGAGCAGATATGCTGGGTATGTCAGACATACACAAACCTCTGTCTCTGCAGTGTCGTGTGGCCAAAACACATCTCCCCTTCTGCACCAATATGTCACAGTATGTACCCCAAAACCATATCTCACCTCAAAAGCGTTCATGGGGCTGTACCCCTTTTGCCATTTGCGTTTCTAAGCATTTCATTTGAACCCCAAAACCATATTTCACCTCAAAAGCGTTCATGGGGCTGTACCCCTTTTGCCATCTGCGTTTCTAAGCGTTTCATTTGAACCTCAAAACCATATTTCACCTCAAAAGCGTTCATGGGGCTGTACCCCTTTTGCCATCTGTGTTTCTAAGCGTTTCATTTGAACCCCAAAACCATATTTCATCTCAAAAGCGTTCATGGGGCTGTACCCCTTTTGCCATCTGCGTTTCTAAGCGTTTCATTTGAACCCCAAAACCATATTTCACCTCAAAAGCGTTCATGGGGCTGTACCCCTTTTGCCATCTGTGTTTCTAAGCGTTTCATTTGAACCCCAAAACACTATTTCATCACAAAAGCGTGGATGTGGCTGTACCCCATTTTCAATCTGCGTGTCGAAGCGTTTCATATGTCCCCCAAAACCATATTACATCACAGAAGCGTAGATGGGGCTGGACCCCGCATACACCCAAGCCACAAAATGTAGGTTACAAAGCAACACACAGCCATTGGCATTCCAAATCCGTCCCATGCCATATGATCACATCACACAATTCCATTGCCTTGCCCACGCATACACACATTGTATATCTACACACACACGCATCTGGGAAATCTGTGCACGACAGTGCACAAACTGTGAATGTCAGACAACTAATACAAACTTTGCAAGGTGCAACACAATAACCTATCTTATCCGCCCCACAGGTGCCGAACAGCTTGATGCTGGAGAGGGAGACAGCAGCCGGCACAGCCAGTCCACAAGCCCCCGACCCGGAATCACGGATGTGGAAGACCTGGACACCTCTTCGGACGAGGACCCCCGGGCAGGCCCATCTGGTGTGGCAGGGCTCAACCGCTCCCCAGGCCCCCTCCTACCCATCAACCCATCACCCAGGGCTGCTGACCAGTCCCAGACCCCTGCTGCCACGGTCGGTGCGGCCACCACCACCGCCGCAACCACCACCACCACCACCACCAGGCCCTCCCTGACCACTCAACCTGCGCAAGGGGTGGTACGCCCGTCGGGCTCGACCCTGGGAGCCAGACCGAGGACCGGGGTGACCAATGTGGCGAGTGGGCAGGTCGGTGGCAGCAGTTCTGGTGGGAGGAGCAGGGTCAGGCTAACGCCATCTGAGCCTGGGAGCCAAGCCCTGCCGCAAATCGCCAGAGTCCTTGGGGCCTATGAAGAGGCCCAAGGACAATGGGCCAGGTCATCTGACGACATGCTGGAAGTCCTTGGGCTGTTGAGGTCCATGGATGCCCATATGGGCCAATTCGTGACCCATATGGACCAACTTGTCGACCTCATGGGCCAGCTGGTGGTGGTGGTGAGGGCCCAAGCAAGGCCAGCCACACCACCTCCGCCACCACGTGCTGTGGCGCAGGGTCGTGCAACATCCAGTTCCCCTGCGTCCTCAGCGAGTAGGCAGTCCTCAGCCACCACCAGCAGCCCACCAACACAACCCCCCCTCCCAAACGTGGAAGGGGCCGTCCGAAGAGGAAACAGGTGTCCAGAGAGGACTTCGCACGCTCCAAACGCCAGTGAGTCAGCCAGCCATGGTGGCCACCTACTGCATTCACTTGGACTACAATCCTACCACACACTGCCATGTGAATGGCATGTGTCTGTTGGACTGTGGACATAGAACAACATGGGTACACCTTGACCATCACGCAGTCATGACCGTCAACTCATTGTTTCAGCATGCACCACTTTTGTGATCACCTTGCCCACAATCACATGTCACCGCTGTAAATAAATACACCTGGATCACATTCTGTTTTATCTGCTCTGTGTTTAATCAAGGATGTGCAACCGTCACCATGATCAGAAATGCATCTGGAGTGTGGTATGTCGATAGGCCAGGAGAGGCTGTAGGGACCTAGGGGTGAAAAACAGAACAAGAGTCCATTGAATGTGTGTGTCACACACTCATCACACAGTACTTGTCAACAAGTTTAAGCAATGTACACACATCTCACAGAGCAAAAGGGCACAATGCTACAGCCACTGTCAGTGGCATACTACCCTGGACATGGACCATTGCCACACAGCACTCAGTGAACAATAGGCCACCGTGACAATGCACACATACACCTACACAACTACAGCAACATCAGCCGTCGTACATGGTCACTCACCGTCAAGTGAAGTAGCGGGCGATGAGCTGCTGACGCACATTCACAGCTTCCTCCTCTCCACTGTCCTCGTCACTGGACCCGTCCTGGTCTGCAGGCGGGGGCCCTGGCTGATCACCGTCATCCACTATTAGGGGGATCTGCTTGCGAATAGCCAGATTGTGCAGCATGCAGCATGCCACAACTATCTGGCACACCTTCTGTGGTGAGTATGCCAGTGCACCCCCGGTGCGGTCCAGGCATCTGAATCTGGACTTCAAGAGTCAAAAAGTCCGCTCCACCACACGTCTGGCCCTCCCATGTGCCTCATTGTATCGGACATCAGCTGGTGTCCGAGGATGACGTAATGGGCTCAGCAGCCAAGCCCCGTTAGGATATGCCGAGTCACCTGGGTGTGAGGAACACAGAGAATCGTTGCAATTCCAACAGGATACAAGACAGCATGTCACACCCAGCACGCTACACGAGTATGCATACTCACCAACAATCCATGCACGGTCCGGTTGCAGATTGGTCATCAGACGTGGAAGGATGCTGTTGTGCATGATGTGCGAGTCATGTGCGGATCCTGGAAACTTCGCACACACGTGTGTGATGACCATGTCCGCCAGGCACACCACTTGCACATTCACGGAGTGGAAATGCTTGCGATTGCGATAAATGTGCTCCATGGCCTGTGGTGCAACAAGGCCAACATGGGTGCAGTCAATTGCACCAACAACGTGGGGGATCCGTCCAAGGGCATAGAAAGCACCCTTCACTGCCGCCAAATAACGAGCCCTGGGGAATTGGATGTACCGGTTCCTGTACAGCATCATGGCTGACAGGACATCCCGTAGCACCATGATGAACATGGGTTGGGACATTCCACCTCCACTGCCCACTGTGTGTTGGAATGATCCTGTGGCGAAAAAATGCAGTGCAGCCATCACCTTAGCCGTGGGGGTGAATGCAGTTGGATACACCCTGCGAGGACGAAGGTGGGGTTCCAACAAGGCACATAGGTGATGCAGGGTGGGTCGGTCCAGACGGAATTTCCGGATTACGTCCACATCCTCCATGTCTGACAGCAATTGGTAGGGGCGATGTATGTTTGGTCTCCTCCAAGGACAGATGGAAGTGGACACATGTCAATGCAACACAACACATGGCATTTTCACATACACAAAACTAAAATTACAGACAAAGCAATTGTATCACAGAAGAGCTGACAAGTAGGGACAGCACAGCCACAATACACTTACACAGGTCCCCTTACCAATAGCAATGACCAGTGACACAAACCATTGCTATGAGCATGCACATGTGGATTTACGCCATAATAACTTGTAAGGCATGATGATAATATCAGACTGCATATGTGGGAAGCGGCAACACCACGGCAATATACCTAGCTGCTGTGCCTGACACAGCTTCCGAGGCTGGGTGAGTATGGCACACACCAATAACACAATGTACACAGGCTGAGCGGCCCAAACAAGTGGGTCCTGTTGCACAACGGGATATGAGACAGTCAATGATGTCCCTACTTCACCCAATGTACAGCACTGTACGTATCACACCTCCAACACACATTGACAGGTGTACACATTGACAACTCCATGACAACACAGCTGTGTGAATGCAAATACACATCACAAGTGACACGTAACGTTGCACGTGCCAAGTGGGAGATGTACATAGAGAAATATGGCATGTGTGTGCATATGCACATCCCATGCTCCCATGCTAATGTGTGCATGATGATGTGCCAACAGACATGTGGAGGCTGAGCACTGGCCGTCCCTGCCTATGCACACAGCATGAAGTGGCCCTGTCTAGTGTGGACCTGCTCCCACACACAAGTCATGGCCACACCTGCAGATGCATGGCGCACATTAAACTGTGGAGTCCACATGGCACCAGCGGACTGTACCCGCCATGGACCAGGCCCTTGAGGCCAACTCCAATGGCACTCGCGGTTGCACCCTGCATGTTCGACTATAGAGGTAAGTGTCCCGGGACAGCTCGGAGCAGGCCATTGTGTGCATTTGAAGCAGGCAGACATGGTACACCAATTGCAGCAGCTTGGACCCACTGAAACAGCCCCAGGGGGCTATATGAGTGTGGGAGGGAGACCGGCATAACCACAGCTACCAGGGACTGCAGCCTGGAATCCCTCAACAACACCTGCTGCTGCTGCCACCTGTCCACCTTCACGTCGACGACTCTGAAGATATGTCCAGGTCCACTCACCAGCGAGGAGCTGGAGATCCTGGAATCCGAGCTCCACGCACACTGCCCATATCTATTTAATGCAATAGTTGTGTGTGAAAGACAACTACAGTGTGTGTGGCAGTGCATGTGGGGGGGACACATGTCATTGATCCGCAGCACTATGAGTCATTGCCTGTGGGGTTCCAACATGCACTGCTCACCATGATTACTACAGGTGGAAGGGGTATGTAGGCTCTCTGGCGCTTAGCCATGCATGTCCCTCCCGAGTGGTGGTACATGGCATCTTCATGTCAGACATCCAGTGACGCAGCCACTTGGCAATGCAGGACTCAGGGCAGTTATTGCTTGTGAGAATGGCAGGCTGGGTCCCTGCTGCCCTACTCAGTCTCAGCAGACCTGGGCTGCACATTGACCGCACAATCCTACAAGGAGACAACACTGACTGTACAGTGGGTCTTTTGTTCAGGACCCTCCTGAAATGCGCTAACTCAGCACTGTCAATTGGACACACCATGCCTTGTGATAGGAAAGTGTGTGAGAGATGGTGGCACTGAATGTGACCTCCATTGCGGGGTGAGCCATGCACAGGGCGAGTACGTTGTGGGCTGCGCAGTGTTGGACACAGTGGGTACACCCACAAAGATGTGTTGCCTTGTGATCTTTGTGTTGGTCCACCTGACAATGGACAGTAGATGTGGGCAGACTACACATTGCTCAATGTGTTGGCAACCTGCATGTGAATGGGTTGGACAGGGACTGTGTACACACTCCCACCAGCATGCATTCACGTGTGGTGTACACATGCTGTTAGGCCATGTCCGATTACTTCATGGCTCTGTTGCACGTCTCTGAGTATTTGGGATGGGTCAGCAGCATGCCACTGTGATTGGTGGATGTGGGTGATGTTGAGAAGTGTATGAGTGATATTCCAAGCCTCCTGTGTACCATCCCTTAAGTTGGAAGTCCTCCAGCCCAAGGGCTTGTGATGAGCCATTGCAACCAAGTTGATTCCCCTGTGTATGTGTGACCGTCAGTGCAGCCAATTCCACAAAGGGTGTGACGTCATCTGCCGGATGAGCTACTACGTGGCGATGACGAATCAGGGGATGCCCCCTCGTATTGTCAGATCAGCATGGCGCTGCATTACACCAGTAATGGTCTGCATCTTGACAGTCACACAGCCTGTGCCGGATGCATGTTCGTAGGGGCATCAGCAGCAAGCAAGTGTACAGTATTGTGGGATGGTGTCTTTTGGTGTGAGAGGCAGCATGTGTCCACAGCCTACACTTAATCTGGGTAATGTGATGTTTGTTGTGTGATGCAGTGGGTTGTAAGTGCACTCTGTGCTGTGTGCATCTGACATGCATATGCTAGTCCTGAGGCTCAAGATGTAATTTGAACACTCTGCATTCTCAATGCACTCAGAGTCGTAGCCCTCAGGAACAACCTGTAGTAGGCTGGAGTGGCAATTCACATGTATGTTAGAGGCACTGTGCCTACTCTGATTTCATTCGGTTATATGTGTGCGATGCCTCACCTCATATCTCTGGTACTTACACATCCGGCACACTGTGCAACAGCAGTTGTGCTCGTGTGAACGACAGGTGGATGGCATGGGCTCATGGCCATTGTGGCCTGTCATGTTGCAGTCTGTGTGAGTGGTTTCCCATTCTGCTCCATGCAGGTATGTCTTTGGCCTAATTACGTAGTGGTCATCCTTGCCACCATCAGGACAGTGGGTGTGCACACCGCAATTTGTGGCTATGGTCGCAGGGTGACACAGGCCGGGTGTAGTGCTATGTGCACAACACATGTGCCACTAATTTGCGGCTTCATTTACTGTATGCCAGCCATTACGTGTTGATTGTGGTGGCTGTATACAATTGCACAGGTATCGTGCAACATGTGGATTTGGGTATGTTCTGTGCTGCTTCCCTTGCACATGTCTGTTTAATTGATGCCAGATGAGTGAGGCCACCTCGCTCTCTCTCATGTGGCATCTCCCCTGGGTGCTGAGGGACAGGGGACGCTCAACAGTGGGGTGGCATCGGATGTAGCAGCTGCACAGGTGCTGAGTGAGACAGATGTGACCAGCGCCTCGGAGGGGCCAGACGTGTGCTGGATGAATCACAGGCCGAGACAGCAATTTCTGAGTCATCTGAGGACAGAGATGATGCATCCATGTTTGCTAACTAAAATAAATCACAGTTTTAGACCATTGCATTCACATTTTTTTCTTTTTTTTTAACAGTTCTCTGAAACATGGAAAACTCAGAACAGACTGTTGAAATATGACGGCTATCTTTATTGTAAGGAGAGATTAACTGAGCCCAGGAGTCATTGGATGTGTGTGCAATATTTTCTGTCCCATTGCAAAGGCAGAGCCGTTACTCTGGGTGATACTGTTGAAAGGATTAAAGAACGTAACCACTCTGCGTCTGCAATGGAGATCAAAGTGAGAGAGAATATCCAGCAGATAAAAATGCTAGCATCCACCTCAAGTGAACCCTGTGGCTCAGTTTTAAGGGAGGTAGCCCAAAACATCCCTGTGCATGTTGCTAGTAGCATGTCCACAATACCCTATTTGAGGAGAATGGTTCAGAGGCAAAAACAGGCAAGTAATCCCCAGATCCCCAGAGAGTAACACCACAATCCTGCTCTGAAATTAACATCCCTCCTTAACTAACAGTTTCTTATACTAATTAAACTTACCTCCAGTTTAAAAATTAAAACCCTCTCAAAAGAATAGTAATCTTTAGCATAACCCATAACTTAGTAACCACTGGGAATAGTGAAAATTGGATGATGAAAGGGATGTTTAAATCAACACCCCGTCGAGTCACCCACATTTACACTGTTCATGCTAATATAAACAACACAACTGCCACATTAGTGTAGAGCTTAGTCCCTGAGGAGCATTCCTCAACATACACTGAATTTCTATCAGTAAAAAAACCCAAAACTGTGAATAAAAGTCCTAGGAAAATTATAATTGATTTTGAATTGCAAATGATGAATACTATTACTAAAATTTACGCTGAGTCCCAAATTCAAGAATGTTTTTTTCACTTTTCCCGGGCAGAGTGACGAAAAATTACAAAAAATATCCTTATATGAGTATTACAAGTCAAGCAGGAAACTACAGCTTGAGCTGAAAAAAACTAACAGCTATGGGGCATATTCACAAGAACGTGCGATAAACATCGGCAAAATAGGTTAACGCAAGTTCACATATCGCCATCCATCGCGGGAAAATAACCCAGTGTCAACGTGGCATTCCCAACACGGCGGTAACATGCGATAGTGTCCTGATAACGCGGAAAATGACCGCAATGAACCCACCGGGACGGCGAAAAAATCCAACAGCGAACGTGAAAATAGGTGCGATGGGCCCAATCGCGATAAGACAATCAGCGAAAAGCAGCGCCAGGCCCGCAAACACACACGTCAGGCGGGAAAAACCACCATAAAAGCAGAAAAAAAGAAACAAACTAAAACCGAACCACAGCGAGTCACAATGGAGGCAGCCGGAGCAGGCACAGAGGACGGCCAGAACCCCTCAAGTCCCACAGAAGACCAGCCTGGGACCCCGGGGACAGGGAAGGGCAGTGACAAGAAGAAGAGGAAGACGAAGTTCAGTCCGCAGGAAAACAGGATCCTGATCACGGAGGTGATAGAACACCATCAACAACTGTTCGTCACCTCCACTGTGTCATTGGCAACAAAAAATGCAACATGGCAGTCCATCATGGACAAGGTGAATGCAGTTGGAGTGCTGAGGAGGACAATGGACTAGGTCAAGAGGCGCTGGAATGATGTGAAGCGCAAGACCAAGCAGAAACTCGCCAACAACCAGAAGGCAGCAATGCAGACTGGAGGTGGGAGTCCAGCGCCACAGGAGGAGCTGGATGAGATGGAGGAAATGGTGTCCACAGTCATCAGTGGGGAGACGGTGGCAGGAGTTGGGGGACCGGACACTGCTCAACATGACCCGACACAACAGCAACAGGGTGAGTAACCACCAGGGCTTGGGGGGACGGGGAAGATGGGCACAATGGCACACATGCACAATCAAGCGGAGCACAGTGCACAACCACAATGACTCTGGATCATGTCCCTGATCCCCTTGGCACACTGCAGCACACATAGCAACAGCACATAGGCCCCAGTCCACTATGTGCCCAGTGAAGGCCCACCCACACATCACTTAACTCACAACCAACCCATGCACATGTGCTGACCCCAGCAAAGCTGCGGGTCCGTGAGCCACACTGACAATGCATGTGGCACTGCATGACGATTAGCATGGCTGCAGTCCGAGCATCATGACATGGTGCACGCCACCACACTGAGGTGGCTGAGTGTGGACCACATCCTTAAAGGAGCAGGTCACACTCTGACACATCCACCTGCACGAACAACCCCTGACCTCAATAACACACCTGCGGACAAACCTTGCCCCACAGCCCCAACCCCCACCAAGAGCCCAATTTACCCAAGAATGCAACATCTTAGCACTGTAAAAGCACAGAAGTCAAGGCACACCGCCTGTAAGGGAGAAGGGCCAGCCACATCAGAGCTGCAGGGGCGACTCACCCAAAATGCGGCACACACACATGATATGCAGTGCATATCAACATTGAAAACAATGTGGTATGAACTGCAACACGTTCACAACAGAACAGAGCACCCAAGTGGTACCGCTTGTTTGTAGAAACTGGCCAATCACATTTGGCATAGCAGGGAAACATGGGACGAAAATGTACGAGTACAAACACACATCCGTGATGATGTCGGAATGTCCACTGTCCCGCATCAAGTAGGCAGCTCCTCCCAAACAGTAACAATGTACATTGTCATGCAGTCTGTATGTAAATGTGTACAATCCGTCAACATACATGTGTACACAATGTTAAACTGCATCTACCCTTCACATTGCAGAGGGAGAACCAACACCTCCTGCAGAGCAGACCCAACCTCTCTTCACTGATGACAAAGAGGACCACACCACCATCGACCCCGACGCCCTCCAACAGCTCATGGACGCCCTCAGGACCCCACGCCCAGGATCAGGGCAGCCCAGCTGCATCGAGGGAACCCCACACCCTGCACAGACCACACAGCAGGAAGCACCTACCACCACGGCTAACTCCCAGGACACCCACGACCAACACATGGCCTTCCAACGCCGTGTGTTGGAGTGCCAGGAGAAGGTGGCTGATCAGGTGCGGGTGGGGTTCGACCGCATGGCAGCGAGACTTGATGCCATACATGGGTGTCTAATTCCCATCAGGGACCACTTTCAATCCCTAACGGACACCCACAGTCTGCTCCATGCTCTCCAGCGATCCATGGCTGACATTGCTGGAGTCATGTTACTGAGACAAGAACAACTGTCCAGTTAGAGTGGCTCCAGTGAGGTCTGCCGGGAGTTGGGACAGATGCGGGGGCTCATGTAGACCATGGTGCGGATGATGGCGGACAGCATGGCTGCACACCGGCGGGATGTGGCTGGGGCCTTCAATGCCCTGCAGCACATCGTCATGGCATTGCTCCCTCAAGGCCTTGCTCAGATGAGTGCTGCTGCAGCTTCTACATCCACATCTTCACCCCTTGTTGTCTCAGTGCCTCACAGTGCGGCAGGCAATCCACCACCACCCACGTGTGAGGCACATGTGCCATCAGAGGACGAGGATACGGGTGAACCAACCTTACTGGTAAGGAGGAGGCAGTAGCATCCATCTCCGCCATGTGGCCTGTTTCTGCTTGGTTCTGCCCTTTGCATCATCACCTTCCACTGTCCCCCGATACACTCTACGACACTCACCTTGGCCTCGACATGGACTGCCATGTTCCATTTGGTTACCAATGACACAGCAATCAGACTGCGGACTGAATTCTTCCTCTTCCGATGTACTTGTCATCCCCTGTGGAACTCTGGCTGGCCCTCTACGGGCCAATAATGTGAAGTGGGGTTTGCATGGCCCTGTACTGCTCCAGCTGCAACACTCCACTGATGTGTATTAAACATTCAGAATCGCACAGATGTGTCATGCCTTTGATCATTCACGTATGTGCGTATGGTTGAACGTAGGGTGGGAGAGTCCCCTAACGTCCATGTTGCTCATGTCTTGGAACTTGTGTGACAGGGTGCAACAGTGCTGATTGCGGTCCGGGTGGCGTAATCACTACAACAGGGACACATGCATCAGTAACTTCCATGTCCAGCACAGAACGGGAGCACGCCCAGGCTTCATTGTTCCCACCCCTACGCGGGCCTGCCATACGCCAGGCCAGTCCACTCCGCTTACGCTTACAGGGGGGTACAACAATGCTAAGTGTCCCAGGTCGTCCCTGTAGTGATCTGCTGATCTCTGGTCTAGTCGTCAGCATGCCACAGCCACTCCCTGAGGGCTCGTTCAGACCCACAACAAACCCATCCAGCACAGGCGTCATAGGACATGTGACCCTGCCAATCTAAGGGGCCTAGCACGTCACATACCCCACTGCTGGTGTGGTAGTCCAGGGGGGTCCTGGGAGGGTGGCGGTGGGTGTTGTGGCCCTCTTGGGGCTCCGGGCTGCATGATCAGTAGCTCCATGGCATCTGTTGGTCTTCAGGTGTGGCTCCGGGCTGGGCTCCCTTTCATGGTGTAGGTTGTCATCCGACTCAACACCAGGTAGGAGCAGGTGTTAGTTCCCTGCGGCTAACGCGCCTTATCGCATGTTTTTGGTTCTTAACGCCGATCTGGCTGGTTGTTGGGAATGTTGCGTAGGAATATATGATGTTACAACGCAAACAAATACAACGCATGCTTTTACAACGCAACTTTTACAACGCAAATCACATTACGTCGCTAGTTTTTACAACGCATACAAATGTAGTAAAATACATTGAATGATCCATTACAACGCATACTACAACAACGCACACTTTTACAACGAGAAATATATTTTTTTTGTATAATAAACACCTGGAGCGGGATGCAGGGAAAATAGGGGTTTTGGGTGGGGAAGTGTATTAAAACGTAGACATTAAAAATTAATACATAACTCTTAAAATTAATACTTGAGTACTAAAATGAATAATCGTGTATAATTATAATAAATTAATAAATAAAAATTATATAAATTTATTAAAAATATTGCTACAACAGATACTATATTATAACACAATATTTAATAAAATTACCCAATCGTAAAAATAATACTTGTGTAATAAAATTAATACTCGAGTACTTTTTCCACCAATGTTTTTTTTTAATCAAATTTTACTAAACGTTACCAAAATGTATAAAACACATATAAAAAAAATATCAAACTCAAATTAATAAAAAATAATTTATATACGATATTTTAACATAACATATATTTAATCAACATTTTCAAATATTTACTATCTAAACACAAAACAAATAAACAAACATTAGTACACTTAGGTGTCCATTACGATAACCGGCGGTAAAAAATCCGCCATCTACCATAGCCTTAAAAAACCGCCCGCCTACACCGTGTGAATACCGACCGAGCAATCATGATGTCGCGAAGCGAACACCGCCCGCGGTGTAAAAAACACACAAAATATCGCCCGTTCATATCCGAGTAGAAGATTATCCGTCCGCCACGGACGCAAACCCGCATGACAACCCAAAACCGCCCGCCCTGACGACCGAGACACCGGCCGTGAAATTATGATCTCCCCGACATGAGCGCGGTAAATCCACATATTCTCCGCCCACCATCGTTAACAACAGTGATGAAAACTGACACGGCGGAAGCCCTGGCGGCCACGTCCGTGCACGGAAACCATCTGCGGAGCCAAAGAAACACACACAACATGGCCAACAAGTCCACACAGCAACCCAGGCCCAAATACCCAAACACAGAACACATCCCAAAGACACATCCCCCCTGGCAAAACAAAAAAACTACAAATCCCAGAACACCAGCCACAACACACCTGAAAACAACAGCCCATCATGACACACCCACATAGGTAAGTACAAAAGCAGCCCCTTCACAGACCACAATCCCTTGCACCACTACAAAGCGAAGACGAGAGCAGAGAACACAGAGAGCCACAAAGGACAGCAGCACACCACACGCACGCACCCATCACACCCATCACCACCACCACCACCACCACCAAACACCGGCCCCACTAACCCCCTGTACATCACACACCACACACACACAGCACCAGCACCACAAATACCAAACCACACACCATGGCAGCACAAAGAATGCCCAAGTACACTGCCACTGAGCCGACGGTCATGGTCGACGAGATCATCAAGGTGCACCCACAAATCTATGGCAACCAGGTCCAACAGACACCAGTAGCCACCAGAAACAGAATGTGGAGCAGGATCGTAGACCAGGTGAATGCAGTCGGGAACGTGCCACGCAACCGAGCCAAAATCACTAAGAGGTGGCACGACCTGAAAAGCGTGGTCAGGAAGAAGGAGGCCAAGAATCGGCAGCTGGCTGACAGGACTGGCGGAGGAAATCCCACGCTATTCAAGAACTTCAAGGCGTGGGAGGAGAAGGTGCGAGGCATCCTACATCCGGAGAGTCTCACCGGAATACCAGGGGGAGTGGAGGCTGGTAAGTACAAACAAATGTATACCAGCACATCGCTATGTACTGTCATGCACTACCAGTATGCCACAGCTCCGAGGGACAAACACCCCCATGTCCAGTACACAATCCACAAGACATCTCTCACACATGCAACAGACACTCCCACACACTCAGCCCAAAGCTACCAACTGACAAAACCATGGGGGCATGTGTACAGTCAGCCAGCACCGCAACTCCCACCAGGTCCCCTTGTTCTCCAGATGCGCCAGAAGGAGCACTCACCACACCCACACACATGTGTCAGCCATAGCTGCACTAACCAACAAGTAACAGGTAAGTAGCCTTACCACAAAGTCCGTGTGTCGGAGGGGGGACTGCAGAAGTACAACCCCCACCAGGCACCTAGTCCTACAGCGCAGCAAGATGGAGCACTCCCCACACCCATGTGTCAGCCATTGCAGTGCACACCTTCACCCGACAGGTAGATATCTTTCCCTACATGGAGGGGTGTCTGTGGGTGGTAAGCCATCACCACAACTCACAACACGGCCCCCACTACCACAGCGCAGCAAGATGGAGCACTCCCCACACCCATGTGTCAGCCATTGCAGTGCACTCCTTCACCCGACAGGTAGATATCTTTCCCTACATGGAAGGGTGTATGTGGGTGGTAAGCCATCACCCCAACTCACAACACCGCCCCCACTCCCACAGACCAGCAAGATGGAGCACCCCTCCCTCTCATAACCATGTGGCATCCATTGCATTGCGCCCTCCAAACCAACAAGTAGGTAGACTACTGTACAGGGCGGGGTGTCTGTAGGCATGAGGACTGTATTACGACTAACATTTGGGACATGTCACGTAGGAGAGGAACAGGCAGCACTGCTCCCTGTCATAATCATGTGACCAATGTGCACACGGACATGAATTACAGAGTCATAGCCCACATGAGCCATCTCAAATACCATAACACGTAAGGAGTCACGTCTGCATGCACAAGTCTCACTGGAGTACTGACCCACATGGCGTGCACTGTGCCACTCATCACACACATCAGCAACACCATCGAAGTCTTGTCCATGTAGTCGTGTCTGCTTGTTCCGTTGACATTGTACAACATCACCCATGTAAGTCTAACCTGTCTCAAAGTAACAGAGTGGAACCCCAGTAATGTAACATACACCACTGGACCCATGAACCACACAGCCACACAATGCACATTCAACATCTCATCCATCACATCTTTCAGCCCCAGTGTCATGAAAGGTATATCATCTAAACAGTTGTCCCTCATACAGTAGTTCAGCAAAGATTCCTGCCGATGACCAATAATGTGTCTGCAGTGACTAAAGTGCACGTCACACTGTGTTTTACAACATACATAATATAGTCAACACCCCAAGAGCACTGCATTGCTGCACATGGCTGAGGGTAGCACGCACACCAAGGAATTGGCCCATCTGCAATACGTTGTGTGGCACACAACCATCACTCACTCACTACAATGCTTGCAGTGTAATGTCCCTAAATGATAACAGTGAGCAGATATGCTGGGTATGTCAGACATACACAAACCTCTGTCTCTGCAGTGTCGTGTGGCAAAAACACATCTCCCCTTCTGCACCCATATGTCACAGTATGTACCCCAAAACCATATCTCACCTCAAAAGCGTTCATGGGGCTGTACCCCTTTTGCCATCTGCGTTTCTAAGCGTTTCATTTGAACCCCAAAACCATATTTCACCTCAAAAGCGTTCATGGGGCTGTACCCCTTTTGCCATCTGCGTTTCTAAGCGTTTCATTTGAACCTCAAAACCATATTTCACCTCAAAAGTGTTCATGGGGCTGTACCCCTTTTGCCATCTGTGTTTCTAAGCGTTTCATTTGAACCCCAAAACCATATTTCATCTCAAAAGCGTTCATGGGGCTGTACCCCTTTTGCCATCTGCGTTTCTAAGCATTTCATTTGAACCCCAAAACCATATTTCACCTCAAAAGCGTTCATGGGGCTGTACCCCTTTTGCCATCTGTGTTTCTAAGCGTTTCATTTGAACCCCAAAACACTATTTCATCACAAAAGCGTGGATGTGGCTGTACCCCATTTTCAATCTGCGTGTTGAAGCGTTTCATATGTCCCCCAAAACCATATTACATCACAGAAGCGTAGATGGGGCTGGACCCCGCATACACCCAAGCCACAAAATGTAGGTTACAAAGCAACACACAGCCATTGGCATTCCAAATCCGTCCCATGCCATATGATCACATCACACAATTCCATTGCCTTGCCCACGCATACACACATTGTATATCTACACACACACGCATCTGGGAAATCTGTGCACGACAGTGCACAAACTGTGAATGTCAGACAACTAATACAAACTTTGCAAGGTGCAACACAATAACCTATCTTATCCGCCCCACAGGTGCCGAACAGCTCGATGCTGGAGAGGGAGACAGCAGCCGGCACAGCCAGTCCACAAGCCCCCGACCCGGACTCACGGATGTGGAAGACCTGGACACCTCTTCGGACGAGGACCCCCGGGCAGGCCCATCTGGTGTGGCAGGGCTCAACCGCTCCCCAGGCCCCCTCCTACCCATCACCCAGGGCTGCTGACCAGTCCCAGACCCCTGCTGCCACGGTCGGTGCGGCCACCACCACCGCCGCAACCACCACCACCACCACCACCAGGCCCTCCCTGACCACTCAACCTGCGCAAGGGGTGGTACGCCCGTCGGGCTCGACCCTGGGAGCCAGACCGAGGACCGGGGTGACCAATGTGGCGAGTGGGCAGGTCGGTGGCAGCAGTTCTGGTGGGAGGAGCAGGGTCAGGCTAACGCCATCTGAGCCTGGGAGCCAAGCCCTGCCGCAAATCGCCAGAGTCCTTGGGGCCTATGAAGAGGCCCAAGGACAATGGGCCAGGTCATCTGCCGACACGCTGGAAGTCCTTGGGCTGTTGAGGTCCATGGATGCCCATATGGGCCAATTCGTGACCCATATGGACCAACTTGTTGACCTCATGGGCCAGCTGGTGGTGGTGGTGAGGGCCCAAGCAAGGCCAGCCACACCACCTCCGCCACCACGTGCTGTGGCGCAGGGTCGTGCAACATCCAGTTCCCCTGCGTCCACAGCGAGTGGGCAGTCCTCAGCCACCACCAGCAGCCCACCAACACAACCCCCCCCTCCCAAACGTGGAAGGGGCCGTCCGAAGAGGAAACAGGTGTCCAGAGAGGACTTCGCACGCTCCAAACGCCAGTGAGTCAGCCAGCCATGGTGGCCACCTACTGCATTCACTTGGATTACAATCCTACCACACACTGCCATGTGAATGGCATGTGTCTGTTGGACTGTGGACATAGAACAACATGGGTACACCTTGACCATCACGCAGTCATGACCGTCAACTCATTGTTTCAGCATGCACCCCTTTTGTGATCACCTTGCCCACAATCACGTCACCGCTGTAAATAAATACACCTGGATCACATTCTGTTTTATCTGCTCTGTGTTTAATTAAGGATGTGCAACCGTCACCATGATCAGAAATGCATCTGGAGTGTGGTATGTCGATAGGCCAGGAGAGGCTGTAGGGACCTAGGGGTGAAAAACAGAACAAGAGTCCATTGAATGTGTGTGTCACACACTCATCACACAGTACTTGTCAACAAGTTTAAGCAATGTACACACATCTCACAGAGCAAAAGGGCACAATGCTACAGCCACTGTCAGTGGCATACTACCCTGGACATGGACCATTGCCACACAGCACTCAGTGAACAATAGGCCACCGTGACAATGCACACATACACCTACACAACTACAGCAACATCAGCCGTCGTACATGGTCACTCACCGTCAAGTGAAGTAGCGGGCGATGAGCTGCTGACGCACATTCACAGCTTCCTCCTCTCCACTGTCCTCGTCACTGGACCCGTCCTGGTCTGCAGGCGGGGGCCCTGGCTGATCACCGTCATCCACTATTAGGGGGATCTGCTTGCGAGTAGCCAGATTGTGCAGCATGCAGCATGCCACAACTATCTGGCACACCTTCTGTGGTGAGTACGCCAGTGCACTCCCGGTGCGGTCCAGGCATCTGAATCTGGACTTCAGGAGTCAAAAAGTCCGCTCCACCACACGTCTGGCCCTCCCATGTGCCTCATTGTATCGGACATCAGCTGGTGTCCGAGGATGACGTAATGGGCTCAGCAGCCAAGCCCCGTTAGGATATGCCGAGTCACCTGGGTGTGAGGAACACAGAGAATCGTTGCAATTCCAACAGGATACAAGACAGCATGTCACACCCAGCACGCTACACGAGTATGCATACTCACCAACAATCCATGCACGGTCCGGTTGCAGATTGGTCATCAGACGTGGAAGGATGCTGTTGCGCATGATGTGCGAGTCATGTGCGGATCCTGGAAACTTCGCACACACGTGTGTGATGACCATGTCCGCCAGGCACACCACTTGCACATTCACGGAGTGGAAATGCTTGCGATTGCGATAAATGTGCTCCATGGCCTGTGGTGCAACAAGGCCAACATGGGTGCAGTCAATTGCACCAACAACGTGGGGGATCCGTCCAAGGGCATAGAAAGCACTCTTCACTGCCGCCAAATCACGAGCCCTGGGGAATTGGATGTACCGGTTCCTGTACAGCATCATGGCTGACAGGACATCCCGTAGCACCATGCTGAACATGGGTTGGGACATTCCACCTCCACTGCCCACTGTGTGTTGGAATGATCCTGTGGCGAAAAAATGCAGTGCAGCCATCACCTTAGCCGTGGGGGTGAATGCAGTTGGATACACCCTGCGAGGACGAAGGTGGGGTTCCAACAAGGCACATAGGTGATGCAGGGTGGGTCGGTCCAGACGGAATTTCCGGATTACGTCCACATCCTCCATGTCTGACAGCAATTGGTAGGGGCGATGTATGTTTGGTCTCCTCCAAGGACAGATGGAAGTGGACACATGTCAATGCAACACAACACATGGCATTTTCACATACACAAAACTAAAATTACAGACAAAGCAATTGTATCACAGAAGAGCTGACAAGTAGGGACAGTACAGCCACAATACACTTACACAGGCCCCCTTACCAATAGCAATGACCAGTGACACAAACCATTGCTATGAGCATGCACATGTGGATTTACGCCATAATAACTTGTAAGGCATGATGATAATATCAGACTGCATATGTGGGAAGCGGCAACACCACAGCAATATACCTAGCTGCTGTGCCTGACACAGCTTCCGAGGCTGGGTGAGTATGGCACACACCAATAACACAATGTACACAGGCTGAGCGGCCCAAACAAGTGGGTCCTGTTGCACAACGGGATATGAGACAGTCAATGATGTCCCTACTTCACCCAATGTACAGCACTGTACGTATCACACCTCCAACACACATTGACAGGTGTACACATTGACAACTCCATGACAACACAGATGTGTGAATGCAAATACACATCACAAGTGACACGTAACGTTGCACGTGCCAAGTGGGAGATGTACATAGAGAAATATGGCATGTGTGTGCATATGCACATCCCATGCTCCCATGCTAATTTGTGCATGATGATGTGCCAACAGACATGTGGAGGCTGAGCACTGGCCGTCCCTGCCTATGCACACAGCATGAAGTGGCCCTGTCTAGTGTGGACCTGCTCCCACACACAAGTCATGGCGACACCTGCAGATGCATGGCGCACATTAAACTGTGGAGTCCACATGGCACCAGCGGACTGTACCCGCCATGGACCAGGCCCTTGAGGCCAACTCCAATGGCCCTCGCGGTTGCACCCTGCGTGTTCGACTATAGAGGTAAGCGTCCCGGGACAGCTCGGAGCAGGCCATTGTGTGCATTTGAAGCAGGCAGACATGGTACACCAATTGCAGCAGCTTGGACCCACTGAAACAGCCCCAGGGGGCTATATGAGTGTGGGAGGGAGACCGGCATTACCACAGCTACCAGGGACTGCAGCCTGGAATCCCTCAACAACACCTGCTGCTGCTGCCACCTGTCCACCTTCACGTCGACGACTCTGAAGATATGTCCAGGTCCACTCACCAGCGAGGAGCTGGAGATCCTGGAATCCGAGCTCCACGCACACTGCCCATGGCTATTTAATGCAATAGTTGTGTGTGAAAGACAACTACAGTGTGTGTGGCAGTGCATGTGGGGGACACACATGTCGTTGATCCGCAGCACTATGAGTCAGAGCCTGTGGGGTTCCAACATGCACTGCTCACCATGATTACTACAGGTGGAAGGGGTATGTAGGCTCTCTGGCGCTTAGCCATGCATGTCCCTCCCGAGTGGTGGTACATGGCATCTTCATGTCAGACAGCCAGTGATGCAGCCACTTGGCAATGCAGGACTCAGGGCAGTTATTGCTTGTGAGAATGGCAGGCTGGGTCCCTGCTGCCCTTCTCAGTCTCAGCAGACCTGGGCTGCACATTGACCGCACAATCCTACAAGGAGACAACACTGACTGTACAGTGGGTCTTTTGTTCAGGACCCTCCTGAAATGCGCTAACTCAGCACTGTCAATTGGACACACCATGCCTTGTGATAGGGATGTGTGTGAGAGATGGTGGCACTGAATGTGACCTCCATTGCGGGGTGAGCCATGCACAGGGCGAGTACGTTGTGGGCTGCGCAGTGTTGGACACAGTGTGTACACCCACAAAGATGTGTTGCCTTGTGATCTTTGTGTTGGTCCACCTGACAATGGACAGTAGATGTGGGCAGACTACACATTGCTCAATGTGCTGGCAACCTGCATGTGAATGGGTTGGACAGGTACTGTGTACACACTCCCACCAGCATGCATTCACGTGTGGTGTACACATGCTGTTAGGCCATGTCCGATTACTTCATGGCTCTGTTGCACGTCTCTGAGTATTTGGGATGGGTCAGCAGCATGCCACTGTGATTGGTGGATGTGGGTGATGTTGAGAAGTGTATGAGTGATATTCCAAGCCTCCTGTGTACCATCCCTGCAGTTGGAAGTCCTCCAGCCCAAGGGCTTGTGATGAGCCATTGCAACCAAGTTGATGCCCCTGTGTATGTGTGACCGTCAGTGCAGCCAATTCCACAAAGGGTGTGACGTCATCTGCCGGATGAGCTACTACGTGGCGATGACGAATCGGGGGATGCCCCCTCGTATTGTCAGATCAGCATGGCGCTGCATTACCCCAGTAATGGTCTGCATCTTGACAGTCACACAGCCTGTGCCGGATGCATGTTCGTAGGGGCATCAGCAGCAAGCAAGTGTACAGTATTGTGGGATGGTGTATTTTGCTGTGAGAGGCAGCATGTGTCCACAGCCTACACTTAATCTGGGTAATGTGATGTTTGTTGTGTGATGCAGTGGGTTGTAAGTGCACTCTGTGCTGTGTGCATCTGACATGCATATGCTAGTCCTGAGGCTCAAGATGTAATTTGAACACTCTGCATTCTCAATGCACTCAGAGTCGTAGCCCTCAGGAACAACCTGTAGTAGGCTGGAGTGGCAATTCACATGTATGTTAGAGGCACTGTGCCTACTCTGATTTCGTTCGGTTATATGTGTGCGATGCCTCACCTCATATCTCTGGTACTTACACATCCGGCACACTGTGCAACAGCAGTTGTGCTCGTGTGAACAACAGGTGGATGGCATGGGCTCATGGCCATTGTGGCCTGTCATGTTGCAGTCTGTGTGAGTGGTTTCCCATTCTGCTCCATGCAGGTATGTCTTTGGCCTAATTACGTAGTGGTCATCCTTGCGGACAGTGGGTATGCACACCGTGATTTGTGGCTATGGTCGCAGGGTGACACAGGCCGGGTGTAGTACTATGTGCACAACACATGTGCCACTAATTTGCGGCTCCATTTACTGTATGCCAGCCATTACGTGTTGATTGTGGTGGCTGTATACAATTGCACAGGTATCGTGCAACATGTGGATTTGGGTATGTTCTGTGCTGCTTCCCTTGCACATGTCTGCAGATGAGTGAGGCCACCTCGCTCTCTCTCATGTGGCATCTCCCCTGGGTGCTGAGGGACAGGGGACGCTCAACAGTGGGGTGGCATCGGATGTAGCAGCTGCACAAGTGCTGAGTGAGACAGATGTGACCAGCGCCTCGGAGGGGCCAGACGTGTGCTGGATGAATCACAGGCCGAGACAGCAATTTCTGAGTCATCTGAGGACAGAGATGATGCATCCATGTTTGCTAACACAGGGGACGTGGACTCTGGCTCCTCTTCAGCCACGAGGAGGCCAATGCCCGCCCTCCCATCTACTTCCACTGGTGCAACACGTGTCGGCACAGGGATGAAGGATAGAGTGTCCTTCACACCAGGCACAGCTGCCCCTGCACATGTGACCCCTGCTGCCCTCAGTGCTGGGTCTGTTGAGCTGATGTGCCATCTCTGCGTGGGGCAGACAGCTTTCCTCAATAACGTCATTGCCCATGACATCACTTTGCAGCAGGTGACATAGTTCATGGAGGGCCCACATGTACGCGTGGGTGGGCTACACCATACTGTCCAATGGTTGTCCCCCCCAGTCAAGGTGGGCCTTCACCTGGGCCAATCTCAGGCTGACATTCTTGACCCTTTCTCCACCCCCCTGGGGAGTGGCACATCTGACAGCAGCAGTGCACGAGTCCGAAAAAGAAGAAGTGGGGGGACGCTGACGTCACGACAGGAAGTGACATCACGGAAGGTGGCTTGCACCGTCAGACTAATGGCCTCCCCTCGCTCACCCCAATATGCGTTTGCATCTGAGAAGCCAGCGCGTGCACAGGCAGCTCCGAGCTCGCCCCAGAGAGGCCAAAGAGTGAATGTGTGGGTCCATTTGCCCAAGTTATCTGTCTCGCGGTATGATCAGTGGTGGGACGCCGTCCACCAGCGTGGTACCCCGACTCGAGACCTGGACAACAGTCACAATGCATGACAGCCTCCGGAGTCCGGATACACCACATGCAACACACAGAGGCTGTAGCTGCCCTAGCGGCCCAGGCCACGAACACAATCCCAGACGAAAGGTGGTGCGACATGGGCCTCAGGGTGACGGGCCTCTGAGCCATCCCTCGCCAACGAGTGTCATGCAACTCACACATATCACTAAGCCAATAGGACACTTTGCCTGCAGACCAGGTCTCGATTCGGGGTGCCACGCGGGTGGACGGCGTGCCAGCAATAATTTTAACGCGGGCACGATAACTGGAGCTAATGGACCCACACATTCACTCTTTGGCCTCTCTGGGGTGAGCTCGGAGCTGCTTGTGCACGCGCTGGCTTCTCTGTTGCAATCGCATGTAACGGGTGGGGGAAGGGAGGCAATAAGTCAGATGGTGCAAGCCACCTTTCGTGACGTCACTTCCGGTCGTGATGTGTGCGTCCCCCCACTACTTATTTTTGACTTGTGCCATGCTGCACAATGAGGATGTGTTGCCTGCGAGATGTGACCAGGAGAAGGGCGCCATGACCTCCCACCCACCAAGCTCCACTGCCATCCTGTGCCCTGGGTAGCCTGTGCAGGTGGACAATGTTGGGGGTACACCTGGTGGACAGGGGATGTGAGTGCCTTGGCAAGGGCCTGGCAGACGCACAGCAGTATCCAGCATGTCCACAGAGGGTGGGCTAACGTCTACACCTGATGCAGCATTGATTGTGTGCCCGCCTGTTGTGCCCACACGAGTTCACATTCATCCCCAGACAGGTGGTCTTTCCAAATGCCCAAGACAGTGGAAATCTAGTGCTCCGGAATCCTCCCAACACAATCTGTTTCAACAATGCATGTGTGCACCTACCCGTCACACCCACCCACCTGGGCCAAGCGGAACTCCTGCTTCACATGACACATGTGTGTCTTACACAGTTGTGCTTCTCTCTCAGGGGCGGACCTGCAACTGTCCCGTAGCACACAAACAGCACCGAGTCGAACTGGCATCCTGTTTGAATGGTAGGCACACTCACACATCTACCTGTGACACAGTGGTGGCTGTAATGGCTATTGTGACTGCCATGGAGGTTGGTGGCCATGGCAGGGTACACTCACACACATTGCATACGCAGCTCTTCGTGTCACTACTTGGCACATCGAACTGGCCACTGTCCCTGGGGTTGATAAATTTTGCCGCCTGTCTATGTAATCTGTGACTGGATGCTGTTGTTCCTGTAGTTTGTTGTATCTGTGTAGTTGCTGATTGCAGTTGTTGCTGTGTGTGCATGGTTTAGTGAGGCACATGCCGTGTATGGTACCTCAGCAATTGCAATGTCTGGTCTCACATTCCAATGTGTTGTACACGTGGCAGGGACTTCACTTCTTTCAGACTCTGCTACTTGTGTGTGTGATGAATATGCTTTTTTGTGACACGGATTGACTGCATGTATTTGGTGGTATTTCTGGGGAAATGTATCCGTGTCATGTTTGCGTGCAAGCAATGCACAGGGTGTGAGTCTAGCCACAGGATGACAGACAGCATGCGCAGAGTATGCGGGTATGTGTGTGCTTACTTGCTGTGTGGCCAGCAGTGTAGGTGTATGTTAGTCTTGTGATGTACATTGTGCCTGGGCACATGGCTTACTTTCAATGTGTGCATATGGGAGGTGTAGATGTGTGAGGTGTGAGTGGTGTGACTTTGGGGTAGTGTTGGTGTGTGTGTGTGCTCTGGCAATGTCGACTACACACATGTGTTACCCAGGCCCATGGTGGATGTTTGTATCCGTGTTCAGGTCTGTGAATGTGATCACATGTGTGTGTTGTATGTTGCACAGTGTGCAGTGTGTGGGTGTGTCCTTGCAGTTCAGGCTGACTCCTACTTGATATGTTTTGGACGTTGTGTGTCTGCAGGGTGTGTGACTGTCAAGATTGTGCCTTGTTCAATTGAACATGTATGTGAATTTCCGCAGTTCTTACTCACTGTGCAGTCCTGCCCACCCACACTGATGTCGTGTGTGTGTTTTGTTAGGCATTGCTGTAGCATGCTTTTGCGTGGCTCCTACTTTTGCTTGCTGAGTGTGATGTCAGACTGTGAAGGTAATTGTAGACATATGTAGGACTGTGCTTTGTAGTGACCAGCCCGTCAGTGTTAATGTGATGATCTGTTGGGCCATGTCAGAGTCTGACAAGTCCTGGCCCACGAGCTGTAGTAGTTCACTATGTCCACTGTTGTGGCTACTCATATGCATTGACATCCAATGACACTGGACTACATGGTCATCTCACCACTGTCGTGTACTTCACACACTCTCATCCTCTCTCATTCGTACTTGTCTTCGTGAAATAATTCAGCAGAGTCACATATTTGCTTCAAGGCATGTATTTGGACTTATGTCCTCTGTGATGCAGTATAGTGGACACTACTGGCAGCGAAATGCATGTGGAGGATATACTTAGCATGATTACACATACAAAAGGGGGTACGGGTAGATGTGATTAGTTGTTGACTGTGGGATGAGGGCTTCAGAGTTACAACTGCCTTGCCCTTGCTATGCTAAAGTACATTTGCTAATTACTGAAGAGCTCTAGACTTTGACACAGACCGTATTCATTTTGCCTACGAGACAGCTTGACATCATGGGCACAGTTCATCTCAGTTCCATGGTACAGGTTTACTACAATAGTAACTTCGACACACCTGCGTGAGAGGTGACATCAGAGCATGAGCCTACATGCATGCAGCAGCGTCTCACTAGTTGTTGCAATGTGGTGGCTACTGAACATGACACAGTCACTGGGGTCATGTTGTTGGGGGTTGCATTTGTTGTCCATGCAATAGTCCTGGTACGGAAGTACAGACGATGGTGGGGTATCAGTTCTCACGTAATACAGCAGACAGATTAGTGTGCACTGACCGGTGCATGTGTTCAGGTGCGCTGAATACATATTATGGCATAGTTGTTCGTGCAGTATTGTCCATGTGGTTACTGTACACAAGTCCCATACCTCTGCCTCCCCCTGTTCATGCAGAGATACGGGATATGGTGAGGAACAGAGTGCATGTCCAGAAGATGTCCGATGTCATGGCAGTGGAGTTGATGGTGTGGTGTTTGTTGCAGGTTGTATGGTATAGTTGTACAGCTAACTGCCCAGTCCGTGCGAAAGCCAAGCATAGGTGCGGTGTTGAACATCATTGTTCAATTGGGGGTATTGAGTCGGGGCCCGATGAATTGACAAGTTGTCAGGTATGCGATACCTTCCAGCAGGGCATCAATGGCATTGGTGGTAAACATGGATGCCATCCAATGAAGTGGATGGTGGCTGGCAAGGTGTTCATCGTAAGTTGTCCCTTGTAGAAGCCTGATGGGACATGTTGGATGACATTCGATGAAACTGTGATCAAGAATACGTTGTGTGGAGGCACACTGGTCCCATTGCAGTGTGTGTCCGATTGCAGCCACATACGCCATGCCCCCATACACTGAACAGATCCTGTCGTGGGCGTCCAGGGGTGCAAACAAGTGTACCAAGTCCGCCTTTGGACATGCCGGGTTGGAGAGACATAAATCCACAGGACAGTGGAACGGACACCTCCAACAGTAGAAAACGGGGATGACGCAGCTGAACATTGCGATGCGGTAAGTTACTCGGTAACTTACGTTCAGCATGGCCAGATTTTCACAGCCCACTATATGTAGCAGGCTCTCAATGTACAGCTGCATCTGTCCGGCGTAGTTGGGAAGCAGTGGTGCAACAGCCATTTTGCTACAGGGCGATGTGATGACGTACTCCGACTGCCTGTGCAGTCAGCAGAGTGCAACCTCCGACGATGCTGGGAATTCTGGAATGGTTGTACGGAGGCAGGACTTGGGATATAGCTTGGGCGGAGGACACAGGCCCTCATCCCACATGCTTCAATGAATGGTCAAGGCCAGTGGTGTCTGACTCCTTCCAGATTACTTGCATTTGAGCCACATGGAGGAGTGGTATTATTTCTTTTTTTGTGTTATTAACTTTCTTTCATGTTGGGCGCTATCTGCCCAGTGGACGGTTTACTCTGCATGGCTCTGTTTGGCTTCTTGTTGGTACAATGGCTCCATTCTCCTGCATAAATTGTTGCAATGTGATTTCAGAGTAGGAATGGAAGGCCATTCAGTGCTATCTGCTCTCGCGTGTGTGGGCGGGACACTGCGTTTCCGCTATACATTGGGGCTTCTGTGTGGGTGTAGTAATTGGAAACACCTGTTCTCAGGCAGCAGGCTTTTTCAATGTTGTATATTGCATGTCTTGGTATTACGAGCAGGATGGTATAGGTATTTTTGGATGGTACTGGCGTGCCTTTTGTGGACGAGGTCCATATTCTGCGCTGTTATGTAGCAGCCGCTGTGTACTTCGCCATGTTTTGCACACAAGGGTGTGTCCTATTTTGGCATCACATCACTCCCCTGTTCGGGACACTTGTGTGACATCAGGTTGGCAACTGTGAGTTGTCGTTTGGGGACATGACTGATGCAGGAAGGCCACGTGACATGTGCCTTCAGGGTGGGGCTGGGGTGTGGGGTGTGTAGTTGTGACCCTGTGGTGTTTGTGTGCAGCCCATGCATGGCGCTGTCGTTGGCCTCTGCATTGTGCGCATGTGTAGCTGCGGCATCGACGCTGCGCTGAGGTGCCGTGACGGGGACGTCACTTCCTGGTCCCGGGTAGTGGGTGCCCAGGATGTTGCGAGTTGTTTTATTTTAACAGGTGGGACATGTGTGGGTACAGTGGTGGATGTGTCCTGTCCACACAGGGGTGTCTGGGGGGCCCTTGTATAGTTTTTCCGCCCTTGCATTGTGTGCACTGTTTGCGTGCCCTTGTTGTGTGTCTGCCTACCTGCGGCGCCGCGGCGCGTTCACTCCTAGGTGGTGCATCAGGTACAGCATGGGGATGGCCTGGAGTGCAGGATTCATGTCGGGGTGGGCCACCTTTTTGGTCTCCTTACTCAGCAGTCGAGTTTCCGCCTTGGTATCTCGTGCGGTTTCTCTTAGCCGGGGGAGCTGTTTGGTTGTGGCATCGTAATTTGTACGCCGGGCGGTACGTCATTTCGTCGGACGGTGTGTCTCCATTGGCTCGCGCCGCTACGTGGACGGGTGCACTTTGATGGCGGGCGGCGTCGCTGGCTTACGGGCGGTGTTTGGCTGACTTCTCACATCCTAATTTAGCGGGCGTGTGGCCCGTAGCTGGCGGACGGTAACTAGCGGTTTTTGCCTCCGATGGCACGGCGGTAGTGTTTCCGCCCGACATCGTAATGGGCCCCTTAATTACACAAACTAAACTACAATTAATAAATCATAAAGTTTCACATAAAAAAAACACTATAACACACAACTAATATCAATACAAAAAAGAAAACTTCCGTTTTTGAATTCCGGAAAACAAAAGTCCTACAACTCTTTCAATGAAAATACTTTGACCCGGAAATAGCCAAAACAGATGTTATAACATACAAAGATAAAAAGTTACGAAAACTAACATAACAAAATAATTATTTACATTCTCACACACCATTAAAAACACAAAGAAAAATTTTAAACAAAACATATTTTCCTTTCAAATTACGTTCAACACAACAAAACGTATAAAAGAAGCCGAACACCATTTTAAAAACTGTAGTTACCTGATTACCAGTTTTTCTACTGAGAACGATAAACCTCGGAGCGAGCCATCTAAAACACGAAGTAAGTACAAACTATAGAAATGTTTAACTACTTAACAATTTCTACATAAGCAAACACACTAAAATAAAATATATTAACTTTTTTTCAGTTTGTCCGAAAACTTTTCAAAATCCGACAAAACATTGCAAAATACTCTATTTAGGACAATATATATAAAGTAAGTGACTAAAACTATATATATTTTTACAGTTTTTAAATAAATGTATAATAGTGGGTTTATAAAAAATATTCCAAAAATAAAGTATACTATTCCAAATAAAAAAGACTCTTGCCTGAAGTAAGGTGCAGGATAGTGGTATGTTAAAATTACTATTCCTACTCCAAAGACTGTTTGCCTCCTGTAAAATGCTGGATAGTGGTGGGTTTAAAATTACTATTCCAACTCCAAAAGTTACTTACCTCTGGGAAAATGCTAGTTAATAGTGGGTTGAAAATTACGATTCCAACTCCAAAATATGCTGGCCTCAGGGAAGGTGCAGGATAGTGGTATGTTAAAATTGCTATTCCTACACCAAAAGATGTTTGCCTCTGGAAAGCTGCAAAATATTAAAATGTTAAAATTACTATTCCTACTCCAAATAGTGTTTGCCTCAAAGATAATGCTGGATAGTGGCGGTGTTAAAATTACTATTCCAACTCTAAAAGGTTCTTGCTTCAGGAAAGGTGCAGGATAGTGGTATGTTAAAATTACTATTCCTACTCCAAAGGGGGTTTACCTCCTGTAAAATGCTGGATAGTGGTAGGGTTAACATTACTATTCCAACTCCAAAAGGTGCTTGCTTCAGACCAGGTGCAGGATAGTGGTATGTTAAAATTACTATTCCTACTCCAAAGAATGCTTGCCTCTGAGAAAATGCTGGATACTAATGGGGTTTAAATTACTATTCCAACTCCAAAAAGTGCTTGCTTCAGGAAAAGTGCAGGGGTTTGCCTCCTGTAAAATGCTGGATAGTGGTGTATTTAAATATACTATTCCAACTCCAAAAGGTGCTTGCCTCAGGGAAAATGCTGGATAGTGGTGGGATTTAAATTACTATTCCAACTCCAAAAGGTGCTTGCTTCAAGAAAGGTGCAGGATAGTGGTATGTTAAAACTACTATTCCCACTGCAAAGGGTGCTTGCCTCAGAGAAAACGCTGGATAGTGGTGGGATTTAAATTACTATTCCAACTCCAAAAGGTGCTTGCTTCAGGAAAGGTGCAGGATAGTGGTATGTTAAAACTACTATTCCCACTCCAAAGGGTGCTTGCCTCAGAGAAAACGCTGGATAGTGGTATGGCTTAAATTACTATTCCAACTCAAAAAGGTGCTTGCTTCAGGAAAAGTGCATAATAATGATATTTTAAAATTACTATTCCTACTCCAAAGAGTTCTTACCTCAAAGAAAACGCTGGATATAGGTGGGGTTTAAATTACTATTCCAACTCCAAAAGATGCTTGCTTCAGGAAAGGTGCAGGATAGTGGTATGTTAAAATTACTATTCCCACTACAAAGGGTGCTTACCTCAGAGAAAATGCTGGATAGTGGTGGAGTTAAAATTAATATTCCAATTCCAAAAGGTGCTTGCTTTAAGAAAGGTGCAGGATAGTGGTATGTTAAAATTACTATTCCCACTCCAAAGGGTGCTTGCCTCAGAGAAAACGCTGGATAGTGGTATGGCTTAAATTACTATTCCAACTCAAAAAGGTGCTTGCTTCAGGAAATGTGCATGATAGTGGTATGTTAAAACTACTATTTCCACTCCAAAGGGTGCTTGCCTCGGAGAAAACGCTGCATAGTGATGGCGTTTAAATTACTATTCCAACTCCAAAAGGTGCTTGCTTCAGGAAAAGTGCATAATAATGATATTTTAAAATTACTATTCCTACTCCAAAGAGTTCTTACCTCAAAGAAAACGCTGGATATAGGTGGGGTTTAAATTACTATTCCAACTCCAAAAGATGCTTGCTTCAGGAAAGGTGCAGGATAGTGGTATGTTAAAATTACTATTCCCACTACAAAGGGTGCTTACCTCAGAGAAAATGCTGGATAGTGGTGGAGTTAAAATTAATATTCCAATTCCAAAAGGTGCTTGCTTCAAGAAAGGTGCAGGATAGTGGTATGTTAAAATTACTATTCCCACTCCAAAGAGTGCTTGCCTCACAGAAAACGCTGTAGAGTGGTGGGGTTTAAATTACTATTCCAACTCCAAAAGGTGCTTGCTTCAAGAAAGGTGCAGGATAGTGGTATGTTAAAATGACTATTCCCACTGCAAAGGGTGCTTGCCTCAGAGAAAACGCTGGATAGTGGTGGGCTTTAAATTACTATTCCAACTCCAAAAGATGCTTGCTTCAGGAAAGATGCAGGATAGTGGTATGTTAAAATTACTATTCCTACTCCAAAGGGTGCTTGCCTCTGAGAAAACGCTGGATAGTGGTGGGGTTTAAATTACTATTCCTACCCCAAAACATGCACACCTCAAAAATAGTACTAAATAGAGATAAAGATAAAAGTATTATTTCTAATCGAAATCATGCCTAACTCTGTAAAAATAATGTGAATTGATAAAAACTAAGGGGTCTATTACGATGGCGGTCGGATGTCCACTGCCGGGCCGGCGGTGGTGCCCGCCGGACCGGCGGTGGACATCCGCCCGCGATCGCAACCAAGAAAACCGCCGGTCAAATTAGGATGGCGGCGGTGACTGCGGCGGTGGGAAATTCCGACCGCCACTTTTCCGCTGGTTGCCATCCGCACTCCTGCCTGGTGGACGGAGCAGGACCGGGATAATGGTGGCGGTGCAGAGCAGGCTCCGCCGGCAGGATTATGATGCTGGCGGTAGCCAGCCTTTCCTCAGCGGTCAATCCACCATGGAAAGGCATGTGGAGACTGTCTTCCGGGGGCCCGTTCCGGGCCCCCAATGTGTTGGGGGGGTGCACTGGGGGGGTACCCATGGTCCCCCCCTACATTTCCCTGTACCAGGTGGCAGGCACTGTGCAGTGCCTGCCACCCCGTGCAGGGAAATGCAGGACATGCTCCTTTCGGCATCGCAGCGGTGCTGCGGGCAGCAGCAACCGCCGCAATGTTAAGGCCCGCGATCAGACCGCCGCGGTCGGATTTCAAGCACCGGTCATCGTAATTCGACTGGCGGTGATGTCGCGGTACATGCGGGTGGTCTTTTCCCGCTACCATGGCGGTCGGGGAGGTTTTCCGACCAGCATCGTAATAGGCCCCTTAATTCCTAATCCTACTAAAACATTAACTTATCTCAGTAAAACATGCTGTTGTATTTTTAACTGCCTAATAAATGTTATCAGAAACTAAACATATTTATACTTCTTTTTTACATATCAACAGGTTACTACTACATCCAACAACAAAAGACCAAGAACATTTGGACGGAAATACATATCAAATTATCCACAAAAAGTTGTGAAAAGCATATTGCAAGGTAATTTCCTTAAATATAAAAAACAAAAAACAAGTAAACAAATGATATAGTATACAAACACAAATTAAACAAATTAAAAAACATCATCAATACAAATTATAAACAATGTTCAAATATTTTTTCTTTCAGCTTTCAAAACTTTCAATGACCATAAAGAAGAAAAACATAACAAGGTAATTTTCACATCAATAAATTATTACATTAAAAATTGTACTTCTCTTATTATAAAGAAATTGATTTTTTTTCTCCAACAGAAAAAAACATATAGCAGGTAAATAGATTGTTTAAACTTGACCAAAGAAATGTAGGCAAATAAGCACAAATGTATCTCTTCAAATAAAAATGAAAGACTTTTGTCCAATTATAAAACCTGAACATGTTGTTCCTTAACCAAAAATATACTATTCTATTTCAGACAAATAATTTTAAATATTTTTAATAAACTAACAATACATTTCTTTCTACTTTTTCAGACCACAACACAACTCAAACTCACAAACAAAAGCAAGAAACAACCTAAACAATATTATAAAGGTAAGATTTCTGAAACAAAAACCAATACAAACAATTAACTATGGGGCATATTATCAAGGAAGTGCGATATTTATCGCTAACCGCGCTTAGCGCGTTTTCTTTTAACGCCGCCTATCGCTGGAAATTATTGCTGAGATAACACCCTATTAGTAAGGTTTATCTCCATAGCGATAATATTTCCAGCGATAGCGGCAAAATGCGAAAATATCGCTGGAAAACCAGCGATATTCTCGCATTAACGCTATGGTGGATTTAGCCTGACAATCCACCCCCTATGCTACAAACAGGTAAGTCACCCTCAGTAGCAGGTGTAAAGATCTAGCAATAAACGCGCTTACCGCGAATTATATTATCGCTTCGCCTGCCTTGCTAATAGGGGGTAGTTGTTTTAGCGACTGTTTACAGTCGCTTCTAGTGGGGAACGCCTACCTTGCATGTCATTAGCGATAATTATCGCTGGCATGCAAGGCGATGTAAAACCGCCCGCTATCGCCTGAAAGCTGTCGCTAATGCCTGTTAGCGACAGCTTGCTGATAGGGTGATATAATTATCACCGCTTTAGCGGCAAAAACTGCCGCTAAAGCGGCGATAATGGGCTTGATAATATGCCCCCTATATTTCTCTCCCTAGTAAACTTTTCCATAAATTATATATACATAATAAAACCCATTAAATATTTCTCATTTCAGAAACACCAAATCAATAAATCAATTTACCATACAAAACGAATCAAACAACATCTAATTGAAAGGTAAGAAAAATTTAACTTTTTTTCTATACAACAAATAAAAAAAAAATTCTCCCAATAAAGCATGATTCTTTATATAATAAACCAACAAAGATAGAAAAACAACACAGTTAAAACATTAAACAGAACTTGAAAATGCATGAATTGTAAACTGTTAAATTGATTATATAAAATATACTGTCATTTTTCCTCTAAACAGGTATACACAATAAAATATTAAATATAATAACATTAATTAATTTTTTTTCTCTTTTCAGAAAAAATAATGTCTACCCCATCCAAGGAAGCAAAATACCTGACATCAAAAAGAGGGAACAGACTACTGAACCATAGTGGGTATGTTTATTGTAAGGAGAGACTATCTGAACCCAGGTGTCATTGGAGGTGTGTGCAATATTTCTCAACCCATTTCACAGGCAGAGCGGTTACTCTTGGTGACACTGTTTTAAGAACCACAGACCATAACCACTCTGCCTCTGCAATGGAGATTGAAATTAGAGAAAGAATTAATGAAATTAAAGATATTGCATCCACCTCCAATGAAACCTGTGGTGCAGTTTTAAGGGAGGTATCCCAACACATTCCCCCACATGTTGCAAGTAGTATGCCCACCATACCTAATTTGCGAAGAAGTATTCAACGTCAAAAGCAGATAAGTAACCCACAAAGAGTAACATCCCAAACGTACTCTGACATAATAATTCCACCTGAACTCTCTGTTACTTATTCTAATGAACCTTTCCTATTGCATGACAAGCAAAACCCTCAAAAGAGAATAATAATCTTTAGCACACCCCATAATCTAGTAAGATTAGAAAACAGTGATATTTGGATGATGGATGGAACGTTCAAAAGCACGCCCCATCCATTCACCCAAATATACACTATTCATGCATACATTAACAATACTGTAATTCCCTGATAAACAATCCTCAACATTCACTGAATTATTGTCAGTGATAAAATCTAAAACATCCAACAAAAGTCCGAGAAAAGTAATAATTGACTTTGAATTAACTATGATTAATACAATAACAAAAACATACCCAGATACCCAAATTCAAGGATGTTTCTTTCACTTTTCTCAGGCATATTGGCGAAAACTACAAAAAACATCCTTAATTGAGGATTATATATCAGATAGCAAACTACAGTTTGAACTTAAAAAACTAACTGCCCTTTGCTTTGCTCCTCCTGACAGAGTAGACGAGTACTACACTTCAATTACAGAATCTGAATATTTTACAACAAATGAAGAAAAATTGGCACCTATACTAAATTATTTTGAAGACACATGGATTGGCCATCTAAGCAGGTTGGGTAACAGGAGGAGACCACGTTTCCATGTGGAGCGGTGGAACTGTTACTCGACCTGCTTAGAGGGTGGAGCAAAAACAAACAATGCCATAGAGGGATGGCACAACTCCTTCAACAAATCAATTGGAAAACCTCATCCTAATTTCCATCATTTTTTGGACATTTTGAAGAAGGAGCAAAGTTTCCAAGAAATGAGAATGTCACAATCATTATCAGGTAGTCTGAACCCACGTATTTCTACCAGAACTAAGGAAATGTCTGAAAGACTATTGGGCGTAATTCAACAGTTTACGTTGACAGTGGCTTCAGACTACCTTGATAATCTTGCTCAGATCCTACATTTCTAACACACAAAGGGGCATATTATCAAGAACGGCGTTAAAAATTATCGCCGGTTTAGCGGCAGAAAACTGCCGCTAAAGCGGCGATAATGGGCTTGAAAATATGCCCTTGAGAATTCCAATAGAAGTCCATGTTCTGGTGTGAACATGGGCTTCTATTGGAATTCTCCAGGGCATATTATCAAGCAAATTATCGCCGCTTTAGCGGCAGTTTTCTGCCGCTAAACCGGCGATAATTTTAACGCCGTTCTTGATAATATGCCCCAAAATCTTTTTACTTGTCTGTTTTGCCCTAAAACAACTCCCACTAATTCAATTGATTATTTCCAAACATTTATAAATTAATAATAAAAATCGGGTCTCCTTACCTTCAGATGTTTTCTTTCTTCAACTCTTGGACTTACATTCCATCCATTATTTCACCAAGAGTCCTTTATTTTTTTTTAAATCCATAGTAAATAACAGACAATCCATTCTAAAAATCCATAGACCGATGACAAATATATTAATATGCACACTAAAAACTGTGCATATCTAAAAAACGCACCCAAGAAAAAAATTCCAAAAAATAAAGATATTGTAAAAAAAATGCAACAAATTCCAACGTTGCAATCCAATTCTGATTAAATTACAATACCACTTCGATATCTGTAGAAATCCAAAATGAAGCGACCCAATAAAAAAATCCCGAAAATATTTTTTTTTGTTTATAGAAAAAACGCAACAAATTCCAAGAATTCAATCCAGCTGGACCAAAAATCCTGTTAAAAAATAATGATGAACACATCCCAAATGTATTACTTTAAATCACATTGTAAATATATGTAACTGCGACGATGATAAAAATATATATTTATTTAAAAGCGTGTCGCTAAACTAAAAAAGCACACCTTTCAAAACACTTTTGTTTCATGAAGTGTTCAATATATATCCCATTAACCACTTTATGAAGCAAAAATAGTTTGTAAAAAGAAAGAGACCCGACGTTGGCCTACTACTGCAACATGTAATGGCAGAAATTAGTTGGTAAACACACATCAAAAATACGTAAAACACATTTGCTACATCTAACTACCTCCCTCATCTCTCCTTACAATAAACATTACCACTACACTGTGTATTTTAATAATGTAAATTTGTCTTACCTTAACGCAGCTCTCCCTTGCTTCTGTTGTCTCCAGCGACGATCTCCGTAATGATGAAAGTTACGTTAACGCGTCGACGTCATTGCTTTCTGTAAAGATTAAAAAAAGGACATTTTCTGTCATTGAAAACAATGGAAAAGCGTGAGAAAATTTACAAAAATGTATTATAAAATGTTACTGTACATTATAAAATACAAAAATATTTTTATAAAATATGTATATGTCTACTCTGTTTTTTAATAATTTTTTCTTAATTTATTTCACTAATTATAAATATGTAAATTTATGATTACAAAATAGTTATAAATACATTACATAGGTTGTATTTATTTATACATGTTTATTTATATCCCCAAAAAATTAAAAATGCTAAATATTTTTATTTTATTTTACCCATTTAAAAATATATATATTATATTTTTAAAACATAAATAAATATGAATTTACATCTACTTTACATTAAATTATATTTTTAATTTTCCCATTAAAAATTTACCCATCATAATATTTAAACATCACAATACCTATTTTTCCATTACTAATTTTTTCATGTTTAGAATATTAAAATATGTTTTTTATAACTCAAAAGAATATTTTCTATTCATTTTTACATAACAAATAACTACTTACAATTAATATTAATAGCTGAATATTAATTTTTCAAAAATTATACCTAATCCATGAAATAATTAGTATCATTATCATCATAAATAGAAACTATTTAATAACAAAATGAATACCTAAAAATCAAACTAATATTTTCTATACATTTTTACCTACTAAATAACACTTACCAAAAAATATACATATTCCATAAAATAATTACTATGATTATTATCAGAAATATTAACTATTTAAAAACAATATTAATACCTAAATATTAATAACTTTCATTAAAAAAGTATTTATAAATTAATATTTGTTATATTATTAAACATACATTCTCAAAAAGTTAAACAAACACTTACCATACAATACTTACCAATGCGTTGTAAAAGCATGCGTTGTACTTGTACATGCGTTCTAATGGCATGCGTTGTAAAATCATGCGATGTAAGTGTATCTGTGTTTTAATGGTTGCATTGTTAAAGCATTGCATTGTAATGCCTGCGTTGTAAAGGATGTCTCCCGTTGCGTAGTGATGTTTCAGCGGTTTTTTGCACGGGAATGCCTACTCTGCATCTCATTAGCGTTAGTTGCCGGTGTCATCCGTGGCGATGTTTTTTGCGGCTGCTATCGCAGGTTGACTGGTGATATCGGCTGTTAGCACCAGCTTGTGAACGGTGCGATGGATTTATCACCACTGCGATAATGTGCCGCTAACTCGGCGTTAAGTCCTTGAGAATATCCCCCTATGTGTTTTGAACCTCCTGAGTGTGTTGATGAGTTCTACACATCAATTACAGAATCAGAATATTTTACAAAAAAAGAGAAAAAATTGGCTCCACTTCTAAATTACTTCAAGGACACTAGGATTGTCCATCTAAACAGGTCGGGTCACAGGAGGAATCTAAGGTTTCCCATTGACTGGTGGAAATGTTTCTTGACCTACTTATAAGGAGGTACAAAAACAAACAATGCCATAGAGGGAAGGCACAATTCACTTAACAATTCTATTGGAATATCTCACCCTAGCCTTTATCATACCCTTAAAAATTTGAAGAAAGAACAAAGGGGCCTATTACGATGGCTGTCGGAAAACCTCCCCGACCGCCATGGTAGCGGGAAAAGACCGCCTGCATGGACCGCGACATCACCGCCGGTCGAATTACGATGACCCGCGGTCAAAATCCGACCGCGGCGGTCGGATCGCGGGCCTTAACATTGCGGCGGTTGCTGCTGCCCGCAGCACCGCCGCAATGTCCAAAGGAGAATATCCTGCATTTCCCTGCACTGCGTGGCAGGCACTGCACAGTGCCTGGCACCTGGTACAGGGAAATGTAGGGGGGACCATGGGTACCCCCCCAGTGCACCCACACCCCTCCCAAAACATTGGGGGCCCGCAACAGGCCCCCGGAAGACAATCTGCGCATGCCTTTCCATGGCGGTTTGACCGCTGAGGAAAGGCTGGCTACCGCTGGCATCATAATCCAGCCGGCGGAGCCTGCTCTGCACCGCCACCATTATCCCGGTCCCGTTCCGTCTGCCAGGCAGGAGTGCGGATGGCAACCGGCGGAAAAGCGGCGGTCGGAATTTCCCACCGCCACGCGGTCACCACCGCCATCCTAATTTGACCAGCGTTTTTTTGGTTGCGATCGCGGGCGGATGTCCACCGCCAGTCCGGCGGGTGCCACCGCCGGCCTGGCAGTGGACATCTGACCGCCATCATAATAGACCCCAAAGTTCCCAGTAAATGATAATGGCACAATCATTGCCAGGAAGTGTGAACCCTCGTGTATCCAAAAAAGCAAAGAAATATCGAGCCATCAATTTCCATTAATAGGAGTGTCAGACTACTGAGACAATATTGTATACATCTTACACTTCTAACATAAACTAACAACCTGTAGAATTATTCGCCTACTTTGCCACCATTTACAAATTTAATTAACTTTTTTTAATTTTTTTTAACAAAATTAAACACAAGTTTGTGTTTCTACCTGTTGTCTTCTTTCTTCAACTCTAGGTGATATTTCATATCACTTGTCACCAAGAGTCTTGAGTAGTCCAATAATCCAAAGAGTGAAACTAACATTCATGGAAAAGGGCAACTTCCCAAAATAGATAAATAAACATCTCCTACACTCCAATAATTGGCAATCCACAATAAATAAATAAATAAATAAAGCAATCCCACAAATAAATTCCAGAAGAAAATGCAGTTATTTAATTATAGCAAAAAGTACATCCAATCTCCAAACTATGGGGCCTATTACGATGGCGGTCGGAAAACCTCCCCGACCGCATGGTAGCGGGAAAAGACCACCCGCATGGACCGTGACGTCACCGCCGGTCGAATTACGATGACCTGCGCCCAAAATCCGACCGCGGCGGTCTGATCGTGGGCCTTAACATTGCGGCGGTTGCTGCTGCCCCCAGCACCGCCGCGATGCAGAAAGGATGCATGTCCTGCATTTCCCCTGGTACAGGGAAATGTAGGGGGGGACCATGGGTACCCCCCCAGTGCACCCCCCAACACATTGGGGGCCCGCAACGGGCCCCCTGAAGACAATCTCCGCATGCCTTTCCATGGTGGACTGACCGCTGAGGAAAGGCTGGCTACCGCCGGCATCATAATCCTGCCGGCGGAGCCTGCTCTGCACTGCCACCATTATCCCGGCTCTGCACCGTCCGCCAGGCAGGAGTGCGGATGGCAACCGGCGGAAAAGCGGCGGTCGGAATTTCCCACCGCTGCGGTCACCACCGCCATCCTAATTTGACCGGCAGCTTTCTTGGTTGCGATCGCGGGCGGATGTCCACCGCCATCGTAATAGACCCCAAAATTCCCTGAAAACTTCTAGTAGTAATCTATTCACAAATCCAATGTTTCTCCTTCAACGATGTGGTCTTTGTCTTGAAAAGTCATGAAACAGTAAAAAAACAGGATGCAAACATTTTTAAATTTTTTTTTTATTTCAAATAGGTTTAAAAAATGTATAACGAGTTTTTCCCTACATTTTTAAAAACTAATTTGAAAAAAACGACCATTTCAATGTATGAACATGAACACAAACTGCATGGGGATGTAAAAGTTGTTAAAACAAATGATAAAAAAAAATTGTTTATTAGACAACCGCTATCCACCTCCCCCGTCTCTCCTTACAATAACTTAGCCACCTATTTGTTTAAAAAAGTATAGTACATTGTTCTTACCTGACCGCAGTTCTTCCTTGCATCTGATCTTGAATGCAACACTCCACCGATAGTCAAAACAAATGCAAAACAATGTATGTCAAGCCTGAAAGTAAAATAAAAAAGACATTTTCACCATTGAAGGCAATGGGAAATAGTGGGAAAATACTTTAAAAATTATAAAAATATATGTTATGCTCTTTGTAAAATTATGCTACATTTTTTTATGCTAATGTTTTTTTACTAATTATTAGAAATGTTTAAAAATTTTAAAAAATATGTTAATACATTTTCTTCAAATAACTATTGAGTGGATATTTATCTTTGACAAAAGAATAAATAAAAACATTTTGTTAGTACATTTTTTTAAATGTATTTAAAAACAATATTTTACATATTTTAAAAATGAATCCTACACATAATATCATTAACTATGGTAGCAAATAAATAGTTAATTAATGTTTAAATATACAGTAATACACTTCCCCACCTAATACTCCTGTAACCGTTGCATCCCATCCCTAAAGGATTGTGTTTTAGTCTTTAAAATAATTTAAAAGATAATATTATTACAAAATATCACATATTCTAATGTGGAAACATTAATGCTCAGGTATTACAATTATTGCCTGAGTATTAATACCCTTCCCCACCAAATACCTCTATATCCCTTGCATCCAATCCCTAAAGGATTGTGTTGCAGTCTTAAGAATATTTAAAATCAATAATATTTTTACTGAATCTTGAATTATAATGTCTTCTCATTAATACTTAGGCATTAAAATTAACACCTGATTATTAATCCACTTCCCCACCCAATACCCCTTGCATTCCTTCAGTAAAGGATTGTGTTACTGTCTTTAAAATAATTTAAAAAAAATAATATCATTACTAAATATCGCATAATACATTACAATTAATACCTGAGTATCAATACACTTCCCCACCCAATACCCCTATATCCCTTGCATCCTGTCCCTAAATGATTGTGTTGCAGTCTTTAAAATAATTTTATAGAAAAGCATTAGTACAACATTTCACAATGTTATGATGTTTAACCATTAATACTCTGGTTTTAAAATGAATGCCTGAGTATTAATACACATCCCCTCCTAATTCCCATATATCCCTTGTCTCCCCTCCCAACAATTCATAATTTTGAAATTATTATTCTAAACATATGTATACCACACACTTACCTATATACTTACCCAGTAATGCATATACCAAAACAGCGTGGTAATGGCACGCATGCTGATTGTAAATAGCTATAATGCATGATAAAGGCATGCACAGTAATGATATGCATGGTAAAGATATAATGCTTGGCAATGACATGCCGGGTAAAGACATATGTGTGGTAATGACTTCATTGTAAATGTATTGCATGGTAAAGAGCCATGGATTTTTCCCGTGGAAATTTGTGGAAGAGAATGTACTAAACTACTTGTGGGTATGATCAGTTGTTTTTTTTGGTCAACCAATTCTAGAATTGGAATCTCTGAGAGAGTGAACATTGAGGCATATTTACAAAGAAGTTTGCGTTGGCCATGTCTGAACTGGGGTGGTGGAGTGAGCTAAAGAATGATGATGGATTAAACCCAGATCAGTTGACTGGGGGTGAGTGTTTGATTGGCTCAAACGTTCCGTCCATCATCCTCTTTTGTATCGCTTTGGTCGCCCTAAGTTGGCGGGGGTATGCCCAGACGTGGGTCCCTTGCTCACTTTGCCACTGGATTCAAGCAAGCCTGGCTGATGATGGCTGAAATGCCAGAAACCGGTCCTAGGATGCTTGTTTCCGGTCCAGGGAAGACATGGCTTGGCAGTTCGGGCTGGACTGTTCCCATGAGGCACAGGGTCAGACTGATTTGCATATGGCCATGTCTGAACTGGGGTGGTGGAGTGAGCTAAAGAATGATGATGGATTAAACCCAGATCAGTTGACTGGGGGTGAGTGTTTGATTGGCTCAAACGTTCCGTCCATCATCCTCTTTTGTATCGCTTTGGTCGCCCTAAGTTGGCGGGGGTATGCCCAGACGTGGGTCCCTTGCTCACTTTGCCACTGGATTCAAGCAAGCCTGGCTGATGACGGCTGAAATGCCAGAAACCGGTCCTAGGATGCTTGTTTCCGGTCCAGGGAAGAAATGGCTTGGCAGTTCGGGCTGGACTGTTCCCATGAGGCACATGGTCAGACTGATTTGCATATGGCCATGTCTGAACTGGGGTGGTGGAGTGAGCTAAAGAATGATGATGGATTAAACCCAGATCAGTTGACTGGGGGTGAGTGTTTGATTGGCTCAAACGTTCCGTCCATCATCCTCTTTTGTATCGCTTTGGTCGCCCTAAGTTGGCGGGGGTATGCCCAGACGTGGGTCCCTTGCTCACTTTGCCACTGGATTCAAGCAAGCCTGGCTGATGACGGCTGAAATGCCAGAAACCGGTCCTAGGATGCTTGTTTCCGGTCCAGGGAAGACATGGCTTGGCAGTTCGGGCTGGACTGTTCCCATGAGGCACAGGGTCAGACTGATTTGCATATGGCCATGTCTGAACTGGGGTGGTGGAGTGAGCTAAAGAATGATGATGGATTAAACCCAGATCAGTTGACTGGGGGTGAGTGTTTGATTGGCTCAAACGTTCCGTCCATCATCCTCTTTTGTATCGCTTTGGTCGCCCTAAGTTGGCGGGGGTATGCCCAGACGTGGGTCCCTTGCTCACTTTGCCACTGGATTCAAGCAAGCCTGGCTGATGACGGCTGAAATGCCAGAAACCGGTCCTAGGATGCTTGTTTCCGGTCCAGGGAAGACATGGCTTGGCAGTTCGGGCTGGACTGTTCCCATGAGGCACAGGGTCAGACTGATTTGCATATGGCCATGTCTGAACTGGGGTGGTGGAGTGAGCTAAAGAATGATGATGGATTAAACCCAGATCAGTTGACTGGGGGTGAGTGTTTGATTGGCTCAAACGTTCCGTCCATCATCCTCTTTTGTATCGCTTTGGTCGCCCTAAGTTGGCGGGGGTATGCCCAGACGTGGGTCCCTTGCTCACTTTGCCACTGGATTCAAGCAAGCCTGGCTGATGACGGCTGAAATGCCAGAAACCGGTCCTAGGATGCTTGTTTCCGGTCCAGGGAAGACATGGCTTGGCAGTTCGGGCTGGACTGTTCCCATGAGGCACAGGGTCAGACTGATTTGCATATGGCCATGTCTGAACTGGGGTGGTGGAGTGAGCTAAAGAATGATGATGGATTAAACCCAGATCAGTTGACTGGGGGTGAGTGTTTGATTGGCTCAAACGTTCCGTCCATCATCCTCTTTTGTATCGCTTTGGTCGCCCTAAGTTGGCGGGGGTATGCCCAGACGTGGGTCCCTTGCTCACTTTGCCACTGGATTCAAGCAAGCCTGGCTGATGACGGCTGAAATGCCAGAAACCGGTCCTAGGATGCTTGTTTCCGGTCCAGGGAAGACATGGCTTGGCAGTTCGGGCTGGACTGTTCCCATGAGGCACAGGGTCAGACTGATTTGCATATGGCCATGTCTGAACTGGGGTGGTGGAGTGAGCTAAAGAATGATGATGGATTAAACCCAGATCAGTTGACTGGGGGTGAGTGTTTGATTGGCTCAAACGTTCCGTCCATCATCCTCTTTTGTATCGTGTTTGCACTTCGCAACGTTGTACATGTGCAACGCAAGCCTTTAGTAAGATTTAGGAAGCCATGCAAAGCCACTTTGCATGGCCCTGAGTAGCTTCTTAAATCTGGAGTAACGCAACGGAGGGCAAACTGCTGCATTGCGTTACTCTGCCCTGGGAAGGCATTCCATGGGCATTGCATGGGCGTTCCCACACAACTCCCATGGTTTCTGATGCATTGCCAGATTTACCAGAACTGGTAAACCTGGGAATGCTAAAAAAAAGTTATGCCTTCCCAGGGGAGGCATAACGAGGAGAAATATCTCTATTTCTTTTTTCTTTCTGTATGTGCTTCCTGCACAAAAACAATCTTTCATGCAACGGAGGTACCCGTGCACCATGGTGCAAGGGTGCCTGCATTTGCGCTAGGCAGCCCATTCTGTGCCAGCACATAGGAAAGGACAGGAATGAGCCATATTCCATTGAATACGGTGCATTCCTGCCCTTTCCCTGTGGCGAAGTACAAAAAGGAAACTTGCTGCTCTGCTCTGTGTCACATCTTCGTAAATATATTGCATTGTTTTTTCAAATCAGTTCGACTGGGCTCTGGTGAAAGCATTAAATTTGGCCACTGCCTGTAGCAAAAAATGAGCGCAAGAGTGGTTATTGGTAAATTTATTCCAGATAATGTACTATTTGGCCACATATATAATCATATATTTTTATTTACATCATGTAGAAGAAAACACATTTAAAGAGTTGATGCATACATTCTAAATAGAAATAGACATACAATTCTAATGCATAGTTTTGCACTACAACACATAATACTGAGAGGCGATTACGAGTTTGGTGATCCTACAGCGGACTGTGAAATGCGCCATCCACTGTAGGACTGCCGAACCTGTGGTGCGACTACCCGCCAAATTAAGACTTTAATCCTGCTCTGGCGGGCGGTTGTGCGGCAGTCTGACAGCTACGGTCTGCTAGGCTATAGAAGAGCCTAACATGCAGACTGCCAATCTCAGAGCATCGACTGCACCTTCCTGCACGGTATGGCATACATGCCACAACGTACAGGAACTGGGGTTGCAACTCCAAGGGGGCACTACATGTGTCTCCCCGCATGTACCCCCTGGGTCCCGAGGTGACATGTGGCCCTATTAGGGCCCCCTAGTTGCCTCACTGCCACCCTTTTCATTATGGATAAACCACCAAGCGAAGCATGGTGGTGAGGCAACTCGGAATGTGCTCGGCGATGCCGCAGCGGCACTGCCAGTATATTTGTGCCTCTGACCGCTGTGCGAACGCCACAGGATCCTGGATCCTTGGTGGTCGCAATGGTCCTGTGGTCGTCTGACCGCTGCATTCATAATACTGCTGGCGGTCCCACAGTGCAGCGGTGGTTGAACCACCACCACGGGTTCGACAGCCTATGAACCGCAAACTCATAATCAGGCCCTATGTACCCTAGGAAGGCATATTGCTTAATAATAAAGAATAGCAAAGTTCAACAACATGCTTCTCAGAATGTTACAGAAGAAGTGAAAGAGGGACCACAATGACAAACAAATGTTTCAAATTTTATATTTTGAAATGTGGGTCATTATAAAATGAACCAAAAAGAAGGGAGGATAGTTGATAAAAAAGAGTTTCAAAACAAAAGCCCGGACAAAGTGGTTCAATTAAAACCGCTTCCTTAAACACATTATACTGCCACTGGCTTAGGTTATTATTATAGTGCAAAACTATTGTAGTACAAGAGGCCATCTGAAGAAGATATTTCTTCAAAATTAAATCTTTGTTTAAGCAATAGGGTTTGATGACAAGTTCTCATTATGTACTAAAATTGCGTAGCCCAGGTTACTCAACGCAAGAAAGGTATTGGCATTTCTAAATCAACTTAATGCACAGTTATCTGCAATAAAACAGCTCAATGGTAAAATGTCATTAACTCGTTTGCTACAGTACAGTGAATTTGCCTTGCAGTGTTTTTCACCTAATGTCCAATAATGTTGATATTTTGCATACACAAATAAAATAAGGTGAGTCTGTGATAAACCGTCCAGAACTAGCAATAATATCCTTGGAGAAAAACACCATATAAAAGAGACTGATAGGAATAAGTAAAAGGAGCTAGAGAAAAGACAGTGATACAAAAGAGAGCTTGGCTGGTATTCATACCAGCCAGCACAGGCCTCCACATCACCAGATGACAGTGCCAATTTAAGAGATATTATGATGGCAATTCTGCAAAAGCCAGTTTCAATTCATGTGTGTCTTTCATAGTTTTGGAAGCCACTAGCTTGACATTTTACAGGGAGTTTTTTGGGCCCGAGATTTCTTTGTTTTAGGGCCGACTGTGAGTCCTCAGGGTAAAGCATGGAGTCAACTAGGAGCTTTTTCATTTGTTCTTGTATCGTCTCTTGGTCTTTTCCATAAATGGAATATTTTGTCATACTTTAGAGTTTTAGGGATAGTTCCTTATTGAAGGGCTGCATTGATTGTTGCTAGTATGATGATGTAAACTTTCCTCTTTTAGTCAAAAATGTGAGGTTTTTGTTTGCCACATTGAGGGCTAGTGTCAATGATAAAAAGACAATAAAAGTGATAATACAATCAAACACATCGGAGACATCTCTGTGGCAATACAATGTAAGTTATTTTCTCTGAATATCCTTTAATGAACTTCCAATGAATAGTTACATTACACATAGATAAGAAGCTAATAAAGACTTGCATTTTACTGGTTATTCACTGAGAAAAAAACAAAGGTTACAGGGATGTTATAGTTAGGCTCACCTTTCGCTCATACAAAACCAGTGAAATTTAGCAGTTATAGTTGGCTGAGCTAACTATAATTATGCCCCCACAATGCACTGCTTATGACCTTACATATTACCAGTAGTGGCGATGCAGCAAATGCAAGGTAGGTGCTTTTATTTATTTATTACTCATCCCATCGTCTGTCGACATCCACCACCCCCCACCCTGGCCCGCTCCTGTCTTACCGCCTCACCGCTCTTACCTGTGCAAGCCGCTACTGCATATTACATCACTCATGACATGCTCAGTGAGGGGATGTGGCCTAACGGCTAGAGTGGTCAACCTCAAAGCTGGGGAATGAGGTTTGACTCTAGGCAGGGATGTTCAACATTCTGTGATTCTGGGCAAATCACTTAATATCCCCATGCCTAACAAAATGAATGTGTCTGTCCGTAATGCAACTGGTGTTCATGTAAAGCACTCTGATACCTTAGGGTCAAGGTTGCACTATACAAAAACCTACAAATGGCATCACTGAAGACATCACTGACGACATCATCCAGTGAGTGTAAGTAATTTCCAAGAATTTATGATTGTTAAACATATATACTAACCTACTACAAAAGTCAAATTACTCTAGTAGGTGCACTACTACTGAGTGATACTGCTTCTAACATATATTACGGGAGTGGATGTGTGACTGTATATATCCTTGTGTGTATGGGTGTGTGAGTGGCTGTATGGGTGTATAAGTGGGTGTATGAGTAGCTGGTGGGTGAGTGAGATGCTGTGTGAGTTGCTGTATTGGTGAGTGAGTGGGTGTGTCAGTGGCTTTATGGGTGAGTGAGTGGCAGTGTGAATGGCTATATGGGTGGGTAAGTGTGTGTGCAGAGACTGTATGGGTAAGTGAGTGGGTATCTGAATGGCTCTATGAGTGAGTGACTGGGTGTATAAGTGGCTGTATGTGTGAGCGAGCGGCTGTTTCAGTGGAATTTTGGTTAAGTGAGTTAGTGTATGAGTGGCTGTATTGGAGAGTGAGTGTCCGTGCGAATGGCTGTATGGGTGAGTGAGCGGATGTGTGAGTGCCTGTATGGATGTGTGAATGGGTATTTAAGTGGTTGTGTGGGTGTGTGAGTGAGTGTGCAAATACTTGTGTGAGTGAGTGAGTGACTGTGTTGAGAGGCTATATAGGTGAGTGAGTTGGTGTGTGAGTGATTGTAGGTAAATAAGTGGTGTGTGAGTAGCTGCATGGGTGAGTGTCTGGCTATGTGAGTGGCTCTATAGAGGAGTGAGTAAGTATGTGAGTACTGGTATGGGTCTATAAATGCGTATGTGATTGGTTGTGTGGGTGTATGAGTGAGCGTACGAGAGGTTGTATAGGGGTATGAGTGTGTGTGAGTGGTGCTGTAGATGATGTCATCAATGATGTCATCAGTTATGTCATTTGAGATGTCATCAGTGATGTCACTGATCATGTCATGAGTGATGTAATATGTGAAGTATTTCCTAACTATAACATCCCTGTAACCTTTGATTTTTTAAGTGAAATTCTATGTTTTTTCAAATTCTATTTGCTCGAAAACTGCTTTAACTAACCTTATCTGCTGAGCCTGGATAGGTATTCACGAGGAGTTATGCTCGATTGTTTTCCTTGTAAGAGGCACTTGTGCTTCTCTTTTTAGGAGGTGCCTGACTCTTAAGTATGGGCATCATCTTGGAAGGGTTAAATTGTCTTTTTCTGTTGACACAATTTTAACTAATATTTGATTTACCAGTAGACCATGCAGCAGGGGGGCCTGCCTGTATGAAATAGGGTTGCTGGACCCCAGTTAACATTTGTTTTATCCCACCAGTTTTTACTGCTGGCTGACTCGCGCAAATCATGCTTTAGCTCCGCCCCCTGGCACACCTCCCTTCATTGAGGAATATTTAAATGAGCTGGCATTGCGTCAATGCAGCTCAAAAACTGCTTAAACTAACCTTATCCTATTATTTTCCTTGTAAGTTGCACTTGTGCTTCTCTTTTTAGGAGGTGCCAGGCTCCTAAGTACGGGCGCCATCTTGGAAGTGTTAAAGTCCCTTTTTTATTCATTTTATGGTTTCTGTTGCCACCATTATTTTAACTAATATTTGATTTACCAGTAGACTATGCAGCAGGGGAGACTGGCTGCATGGTTAGGGGTTGCTAGACCCCAGTTAACATTTGTTTTATACCACCAGTTTTTAACAGCAGGCTAACTCTCATTAATCGCACTTTAGCCCCACCCCCCCGGACACCCCCCTTCATGGAGGGATATTTAAACGAGCTGGCAGCACGTCTGCATTGCTGGCATGCCAAAGGTGCACCAAAGGCAAGTCCATCTACGTCCGTCCACGCCCGAACCCTTGCCAATTTTCCTTCAGACCTACTCACTAGAAAGGTCTACACGGGGGAAGAGCTCAACGCCACATGCAGAAAAATGAAGTCTCATCACTACCCTAAATTTGATCTAGTTGCAGAGGCTGCGTCTCAGAAACACTGCTGCAACACCTGCATGTTACAATTATATATAGAGGACCACTTAAAAGCGGTTAATAGACAGCTTAAAACACTGCAACACCCATAGGAAGCTGGAACCAAAAAGAGTAGCTGTGTGCTCATTAACACAAGATCCTTAGTAAAACATAAAAAAGAAGTCGCAGACTCGTTAGACTCTCAAAACTTGGATATCTTGTTTGTGACAGAAACCTGGGGTGATCAGGCAGCAGGCCCAGACTTTGTAGCAGCTACACCACCAGTATATACCTGCTACTGGTTAGATAGAGAAATCAAAAGAGGCAGAGGCCTGGCCATTTTTTATTCTATTCACAACAAAGTGAGTTTTAAACCTGCCCTGTTATCGCATTGCGAAGCCCTTTCATTTAGCATAGAACTAACCAAAACCCGGACTTTTAACGGGCTACTTCTTTGGTGCCTCCCGGCCCCCAGACAAGCTTTTTTTCAAGATCTGAATGGAATCGTGTGCTAGCTCCACTGATTATACTGTCCTGTTAGATTTTCAATTTTTATCTTGAATTATTATGGATAAAGATACGGAAACCTTACTTGAGAAGACAACAAATTGTGGATTGAGCCTGATTGAGTTAGGACAAACACATTCTGCAGGTCACTGTTTGTTTTTAATGCCCGTGAGTAGGGTGGCGAGCTTTGTAGATTATCCATGAGAAGATGCCTAGTGTTTTTAAAAAAAAAGGCCCAATGATATAATTTAAAATCTGGCAGGGCAATTCCCCCATCCACTTTCTTTTTGCGTAGTTTCTTCCATGCTATTCTTACTGCTTTATTTTTCCACACGAAACTGTTCAAGTCACTTTGCAGTTTCTGCAACCATTCTGATTTAAAATGTAATGGTAAAGCATTAAAAATGAAAGTGAACTTCGGGAGAATCATCATTTTAATCAAATTCGCTCTACCCAAAAGAGATAACGGCAAGTGCGACCATGATTCCAATATAGCCTTTGTTTCCAGCTGTATACTCTTAAAATTTATGAAGGCTATGCTATTCAAATCTTTGGTTATTCTAACTCCCAAGTATCTAATCTCTGGCTTTTCTAATTGAGAGTTTGTAGGTCCATTCCACGTCATGGTTTCCGTTTTTTCTTTATTCACTAAGTAGCCAGATATTATTCCAAATTTTTCCATTATTTCCATTATTCGTGGTAGTGCCGTCCTAAAATTCGGTGTATATATCATCAGATCATCCGCATATAAAGCTGTTTTTATTTCCCAATCTAGATATCTAAAAGGAGTAATCTCAGTTTCTAATCTAATTCTCCTGGCCAAAGGTTCTATATACATGTTGAATAATAAAGGGGACAAGGGACAACCTTGCCGAGTCCCACGCCCTATCTTAATCGACGGTGAAAGTGAACCATTTACCACTATCCTAGCTGTTGGGGTTTCATAAATTGCTTTTATGGTATTTAAGAAATTTTCCCCCAAATTATTTTGTTTCATGACTCTATACAAGAACGGCCAACTTACTCTGTCGAAGGCTTTAGCAGCATCTATCATTATTACAGTTAGTGGTGTTTTTGTAGTTGTAGCTACATCTATGGCTGTAATTAATTTGTGTGTAAGATCCTTCAACTGTCTATTTTTCATAAAACCCTTTTGGTTAGGATGGATAATGCTCCCCAATGTCCTACCTAATCTTGCCGCTAAAATTTGAGTAAAGATTTTATAGTCACTATTTAGTAGCGAGATTGGCCTGTATGAATCACATCTTGACGCATCCTTCCCAGGCTTTAATATTAAAGTAATTACGGCTTCATTCCATGAGGTTGGAATAGCGGCCTGGTGACTATGTATACTATTGAATAATTTGTGTAGGTGTGGGATTAAAACCTCCTTTAAAACTTTATAAAGCTCATTAGGGATGCCATCCGGACCCGACGCCTTCCCCCTCTTTGAACTGGAAATTGCTTTTTCTATCTCAAGGGAGGTAATTTCCTGATTTAACATTTCTTTCAAGTCTGTGTCTATCTCAGGTAGGGGGTCCTGATCCAACCACCTATCTATCTCAAGTTGGGAGACTCTCTTCTCTTCAGTATATAATTCTTGAAAGAAATCTCCAAATGCCTTACCTATGCTTGCGTTATCCTCGCATGTAATTTGGGAACCATTCTCCTGTATTTTTTTAATCATGTTTCTCAATTGATCTTGTTTTACCTTCCACGCGAGAAATTTCCCGCACCCTTCCCCATATTCATAGTGGGCCATTCTGCTGGCATCCCATCGTTCTTTAATTTTCCCTTCCAAAAACTCTGACAACTGCCCTTTAGCTTCATTTAACTTATTCTGTAGTTCAGGCCTAGAGAGATTGTTTTGGCAACCTATAAAGGTTTCCGTGCTATTTTAATTTTGTCTTCATATGCTTTAATTTTTTTTCTCTCCTCTTTTTTATAAAAAGCAGCCTGACTAATCAGTCTCCCCCGGAGATAAGCCTTGAAGGTGTCCCAAACTATATGTGGTGCTGCTGAGTTTGAATTTATTTTAAAAAATTCGACTACTTCTTCTTTTAATTTATCCCCCACTTCATGTTTCACTAGTAATGTTCTGTCTAGTGTCCATCTATTTTCTGTTGCATTTCCTCTAATAGTCATTTCTAGCCTCACTGCTGCGTGGTCCGACAAGTGCTCTGGTAAATGTGTGACCTTGATGTTATTTTCTCTTAATCTTTCACTCACCAGAAATAAATCAATTCTTGAGGCATGAGAATATTTTTTATTTTGATATGTATACTCTTTTTTGTTGCCAGCATTTGATCTCCATATATCTATTAGCCCTAAATTCTTTATCAATTGTTGTAAGCTCTTTCTCATTTTAGGTGCACTTATAATATGTTGTGGTGATGATCTGTCTAGTAAAGGATTCATCAGAATATTGAAATCTCCTGCCATAATAATATTATATTTAGATTCTAATAAATGTCTATATAGTTCATTAAGAGGAGCGGGGTCATCTATGTTAGGTCCATAATATCCTACCAACGTAAGGCCTAACTTTTCTATTTTGATGTCCACAATTACCCATCTACCCCCTTTATCTACTTTGGAATCCTCTATTTTGACATTAGCCAGCTTTTTAAATAATATAGCTACCCCCTTAACGTTACATGATTGCCTAGAGCATACCATATGTGTTATCCATTTGATCTGTTTAAGTATGTTTCCCCACTCGTCTTCTCGTAGGTGTGTCTCCTGCAAAATAATTATGTTGTTGTCAGACAATTTAATTAGTTCTAAGATCTTCCTCCTTCTTTTCTGCACTCTCAGCCCATTGACGTTCCAGGATACTATCCTAAGATCATTCATTTCCTTCTCTCCTTTGTCCTCGCCTTGGTTCTTGTTTCTTTAAGTCCTTTTTTCTGATATCTATTTATGTCATGTATGAGGATATTTTTTTTGATTTTTCCCCCTAATGCTCCCCACCCAGTGCTCCTATTTACAAATAAAAATGTACATTTTCCTTCGTGAAGTCCTCCTCCCACCCTGGGGAACCCTCCCTTTTTCCATATGGGGTGTCGCATTGCACCCCTTGAAGCTCCGGCGTTCCTATATCTTCTAGTTTTTTAACATGAATTTTTTTGACTATTTATGAATTCTATCAGGTTCTCAACCTCTTTAACTTCTCTAAAGTTATACATTTTATTTTTCCACATGACTTTCAAAGTGGCAGGAAATTTCATTTGCGCTGTTGCCCCTAGTGTCTCCAAATTCTTAATGTGCTTCCCTAACTCCCACTGTCGATTTAATGTGGTCCCACTGTCGATTTAATGTGGTGGTGGATAAGTCTGATCTTATGTAGAAGGACCAGTTATCTTTTTGAAATGTCTTTGCTTTAAGTGCTGCTGAGAGTATTGCCTCCTTGATGACATAAGTGCGAAAATTTATTAATATTTTCCTTGGCTTGTCCCTTTTGGATCCCGTCTGAAGGGATCCCTATGAGCCCTCTGTATATCTTGTTCCAGATCCCAAGTTTTAAATTCTGGCATAGCCTCCTTGATAACGGTCACCACAAAATCTTTCACATTCCCTTTTCCAAACCTTCTGGTACGTTCAAAAGTCTTAAATTGTTCCGTCTGGAATTATTTTCTAGTACTTCCAGTTTGTCCTTAATTTCCTTTTCACTGCTTTTTAATGTTTTTATTTCTCTTTGATTGTCCTTTACCTCTTCTTGTAGTCCCTCGAACACTGTCTCCATTGCTGTCATTCTTGCTGTTAAATCAGCCATTTTAGTTTCCAGATTCGCACAGGATTTTTGTATTCTCATTTGATTATTCTCTGATATGGAAAATATATCTCTTATCTCCTTTGAGAGCTGAACCAATATTGAGCTTACATCAAGAGGGTCTCCCTTTGTTTGTGCATCTGCTTGTTTCTCTGGACGTACGTTCGTTTTGATGGTATTTAAGGTACATTCACTTCCTGAAGAGGCAATCAACAAATGCCCCCCCACATGTTCCCCCTCAGGTATAACTGTGTTGTTTGTGTCATTTGTATCATGTTGTTCTAATACAGCATATTTGTTTGAGGTGATTAAGTCAGTTTCCATCACTGTCTGCTTACTCCCAGATACAGTTGCCATAACTGCCGCAGAACTTTCTGTAGATTGATTCCCCAGTGATGCTGGTATGTCTGTGGATTCTGCTTGTTTCAATTTAAAGTATGATCTCAGGGATGGCGTAACTCTCGGTTTTCCTGCGTAGATTTTATTTCGCCTTGTAGTTTTCTTCAACTTATTTGCGAAATCCTGTTGTTGATTTAAGAGTGTTTTTGTTGCCATGGAGGGTGAAACTCGAATCAGTACTGCACCACTACCTATCTCCTTGTCTTTATCTTTGCCCCCTCCTCCTTCAGTTAACAACTGAATACACTCCGCATTCCTCAAAGAATATCTGTTTCTTGCTGAATCCGTAATTCTGTGCGTTAAGTTAAGCCCTCTTTAAAAAACACTTTGTGAGAGCTGTTTAATGCTTCGGTGGGCAATTCAATAGTTGTTTTACAAATTGTACTACCTTCCCCCTTAGCTGACTTATCTGTTCTGCCTTGCCCTAACTTATCAAGACCAAGACCCACTACTCCTCCTTCCTCTTTTATTTCACGCAGTCCATCACCATGTCCTACTATAGATTCTTTCTTCTTTTTCGACACAATTCTACCTCCTTTTTTTGGGGTCATATGGTATTCCACACAGTGATTCAGGTATTCTCTCTTACTAATATTTTGGCTTTCAGTGATTGTTCTTTTATTTTGTAAGCAGTCCTTCCCCTCTCCTGAACTGATAGTCACACTCTTCTGTTCATTTACCTTTTCACCGTTGCTCTCCCTGTGCGGTGCTCCTGTCCGTTCCTGGGTCCGTTCCAGAGTTCGTGGCTGCCTCAATCCTGCTCTCACCCCGTCTCCGCCTCCACCGATCCCATCTGTTCCAATTCCCGACACCCGGAAGACCCGGCAGCCCAGGTGCACCACCGCGCGCCGACTCCCACACAGCAACTGAGCCGCGCGCCACCACAGCAGACCGCCTACGGTCGTGACCACCGCACCAAGGCCAGGAGAAGTCGTCAACGCCACCATGAACCGCTCCCGGACACCCGACTCTGTGGTCTCACAAAATCCGCCGTGAGCTGCCCCCGCTTTGCTCTGGAGAAGAGCCGCACTGCCCACTGTCGTTCCGCCAAAGGAAAACCCGGAAGAATTACCGGTAAGACCTGGTAGTTTCCTTATCTTTTCCCCATGTGTTACGGAACGCTGGAGCTCCCGACCGTGCTGTTAGCCGGCCGCCATGTTCCCCCTGGATGCATACTCTTACCAAGTATGCAGGTCACTGTTTGGATGACATTCACTGACAACTCTTTTTTAACCAATGTAAATGTATTACCTGTGACCTGGTCAGACCATTCAGTAATAACATTTGACATTAACTTACCACAGTCCCTACAACAAGATAGGATGGGCCCAAAAAACCTTACCTCCCGACCTTGGGACAAAATCTTGCATGATAAACTGCAGCAAACCTTGCAAGACACATTACCTTCTCTTGCAACTGAGATTGATAGCATGATTGATAATCATAACTCCTGGCTAATGTCTACCATTATTCTGCATGCCCCATCTAAGGGATCTCGTAGCAAGAGATCACAACCTTGGTTTACAGATTCTCTCAGAGCCCAAAAACAAAAATGTAATAGGTAAGAGCGCACCTGAAGAATGAAGTATTGTGACTTTGAGAAAAAAAGTATGAACTAGAATTGCTCACCTATAAATTACTGATAGGGAAAGAAAAGGCCACCTACTTTACCCCAAAAATTGAAGTAGCTAAAAACGCTACAAAACATTTTCAAACAGTAAGGAAACTTACGTCATTACATACAGAAACAAATAGCCATTATAGTCAAGTATTCTGTAACAGTCTGGCTACTTTCGTTCAAAATAAAGTCAAAGAAGTATATGACAAATTTTCTCTCATCAAGCCACCATCTGAAAGTGTCTCATTTGACTCCCTTCAGAATAATTGCAAACTCCTTACTAAATTTATTGAGCCTTCTCAAGAGCAAGTGATCACACCCTAAAAACCTACAAAACTGGATCCCCACTTGACCCTTGTCCCCCCACCATAGTTAAGATGGCACCAGAACAAATTGCCCTTAACCTTACTGAAATTTACCAGCCCATGTTTAAGACAGCCCTAATCAATGGAAAATTGTTCCATATTGCCTCTTATTAAAAAGCATTGTTGGATCCAACAGACACATATAACTACAGACTCATCTCAAAATTACTAGGTCTGGGCGGTAAACTCTGCTCAGCTCGCGGAGTTTGCGGAGTTTTCCGCACTCCACGTTACGCGGAGTTACCAAAAACTCTGCATCGCGGAGCGGAGTTTTTTTCCTCACTCGCATTCGTCAACATCAAGTTGGTGATCGCGAGCGTGGAAAATCAACCTCCCGGCGAGATTTCTCAATGCGGGTGGTCAGATTTCTCATTGCGAGTGGTCGCATATCCTCGCGACCGCTCGCGTTGTGAAACTGTCCGTTCGCGTTGAGAAAGCTGCTGCTCGAGTAAAAATCTGCTCGAGTTGCCCACTTGCGCTGTGCATGGTGCCGTTCGCGATGATTCCAAAAAAATAATGAACCAGCAATTAGCTGTATTCATATACGAAAATAATTTTGGGAATCCACTCAATCCATTTTTAGAAGTGGGCACAGCAGTGAAACAGCCTTAATTAAGGCAACAGAAGAGATCAGAGAAACATTAGATCAAGGGGGTAGGGCAGCTCTTATACTACTCGACCTGTCAGCAGCATTTGACACAGTGAATCACAAGCAGCTGATAGGTCGATTAACGGACCTAGGTATTAGAGGAGAGGCTCTTTCTCTCCTAAAATCCTTCCTGACTAACCGGAAACAGCATGTTTCTCTAAAAGATTTTACATTGGATTTCTTCTCACTACCTTGTGGCGTGTTTAATGTCTACGTTTCCAAATCAGTGATTTTGATCAGACAGTGTGGGTTCTCGTTAACCTCTCACACAAATGACACACAAATTGTCCTCTCACTAACAGAGAGTGATTTCAACATGGATTCGCAATTCAGAGAATGTATGCTAGTTTTATTGAATTTGAATAAAACAGAGGTCATTGTTTTCAGAAAATTAGCCTTTTTCTGTTCCCAATCATGGTGACCCTCTGAGCTAGGGACCCCTCCCATTCCAGTCACATCAACCCGCAATCTGGGAGTGATTATTGATGAGAGACTCAACTACAAAAGAACAGGTAAATGCGGTCTCCTCCTCAGTCTTTTACACTATAAAAACCATAAAAAAATTCTGCCTTGCCTACCTCCTTCCTTACACTATGATAGTGCTTTCGAAGCTTGACTACTGTAATGGCCTCTATTCCAACTTGCGACAGAAACATATGAACAAACACCGGACCTTGCAATGCAGCTGCCCGACTGCTACTTTGCATTCCCAAATTCAAATACCTTGGAGGTGCTCTCAAAAAGCTTCATTGGTTGCCACTAAGACAGAGTGGTTTTCAAGTCGGTCTGTATTGTATTTAAAGCTCTGCATGGTATGGGCCCTGACCACTTGAAGAATAATTTCAAGTGGTACAAGCCATCAAGAATCCTGAGGTGCTCAACAGCACACAATGTCCTGATCCCCAGATTCAAGTGCACCTCGTGGGGAGGAAGAAGTTTAATGTTCTGAGCATCAAATTCCTGGAATAACCTGCCTACACATTTAAACATTGAAAAATCTTTTGGTCTTTAGGAAAGCCTTAAAAACTTGACTGTTTAACTGTACCTAAAGGGCTCTGCCAGAAGTAGTTTTTAACCAAGCTAGCGCCAAGACTAAGGGTGGGCAGAGTTTGCGTAGTAGTACTCCATGGAATTTCACAGAGTTACTAGAAAACTCTGTGAAATTCTGCGGAGTTCCGTGGCTAGTGGAGTTACTCTTTACCCCCATCCCCCCACACTCCCCTGTCCCCCCCGCACACCCTGCTAAACCCCTGCCCCACTGAACCCCTGCCCTCCTGCTCCTCCTCTTGCTAAACCACCCGCTCCCCCTCCCGCTGAACCCCTCACCCCCCCCTCCTGTGTAGTAAGGCCTGCTGGCTGGCTGGGAGACTTACCTTCTTCCTCCAGCCCAATCAGTGTCCTTCCTGCTCCTGCTGTGCTGCTCCGGTTCAATTAAAATTAACAGGAAGAGCTGCAGTGTGCATGCATACTGCGTGAAGGCATGCCTAACGCTATCATGGGATTTGATAGGGTCAGGCATGCCTTCACGCAGTACACCATGCGCACTGCAGTTCTTCCTGTTAATTTTTATTGAACCAGAGCAGCGCAGCTGAAGGAGAGTGGAGCCACAGGCAGGAGCAGGCAGGACACCAATTTGGCAAGAGGAAGGTAAGTCTTACACCGCTCCGCTGCGATTCTGGAGTTTTGGAAAACTTCGCACTCCAAACAGAGTGCCGAGTTTTAAAACTCTGCAAACTTCGCTGGCGGAGCGGAGTTATCCGCCCAGACTTAGCCAAGACTCCTCCGGGTAAATGCTACACTTTATAAAATAAATGAACATAACATATTTCCTAACAATAATGTCCCTGTAATCTTTGTTTTTTTCAGATAATTTTTATGGTTTTTTTAACTAGTATTCGCTACACAAGAGTGGTGGAGAAGGGGGTGGTGCTTCCGACCAGCTCTCAGGAATCCCACTGTGTTAAACTTACTGGAGTTAACAGGAGAGCTTCTTGGCCTCCAAGGTCCCTCAGCAGCCATGGGAACTTCATCCCCCAACAAGTAGTGAACAAGGAGGCTCGTTTGCAGAGTGGTGGAGAAAGGGGGCATGACCTCCAACGACCTCTCAGCATTCCCACTGTTTGGGACTTAATTAAGGTAACAGGAGCATTTGTTGGCCCCCAAGGCCCTCAGCATCAAAGGTGACTTCATTCCCCAACCAGTAGGGCACCAGGAGGTGCATTTGTAGAGTGGTGGAGAAAGGTAGCAAGCCTTCAATGACCTCTCAGCAATCCCAATCTGTGGGACTTACTTGAGGTAGCAGGAGTTGTAGTTGGCCCCCAAGGACCCTCAGGACCCAAGGGGACTTCATCCCCCAACTAGTATTGTGCCAGAAGGCATGTTTGCAGATTGGTGGTGACTTGCCGTCCGTCGTTTTTCTTCTTTAATTTACTCCTTAATTAGGGAAGGGGGACCACATAGCTTCCTTCCATGGGCCAGTTTTGGCCCCAGAAAACCCATCTCCCGGGGCTCGGCCTTTTTTAAATTCTTTTTTTATTGAGGAGAGGGGGGCCACGCGGCCCCCCTCCCTGTGCTGATTTATGCTCCGGGGACCAAATCCCCTTGGGCCTGGCCTTCAATTTCGAAAACAGGTGGGGGGCTGCGTGGCCCCCCTCCATGGGTCGATTTTCACCCTGGGGACCCCATGCCCCGGGGCACAGCAGCTCCACCGGGGACAGCAGGGGGAGCCTACTGGCTCCCTGTTTCCCGCCAGAGCTGCATTGCTTTGACACACAGGGCTGCGGCAAAAAATGATGGACGGAATGCTGAATGAATCAACATTCACCCCCAGTCAAGAGGTCTGGGTTAAATCCATTGTTCTTTCGCTCAATACGCCACCAGAGAGATTCATTAAACGACACCCGGAGGTGGAACACTGTAAAGAATCAGAAGTAAAATGTCTTACCGAGTTTCACTGATGTTGAAGCTCGAAATGGCATGGGAGCGGTGGCGGCTCCCTGTAGTCAAACACTAATAATATTGGGAGATAGTGTAGATAGTCATGATACTAGTAACCGCATGTAGAGCTCGACTTATTTTTCTTATTTAAAAAAAAAAAACACCTCCGGGTGTTGTTTGATGAATCTCTCTGAATTAGTGTAGAAGCTATACAGAATACAGGGAATGTTAGTAGAAATATATAATTAAACAGAGAAAAAAAGAAAAAATGAAAAGAATGCGCCTATGTATGGGTTACCTAAAATAAATGCACATTAGGTTTCTCTTCGCTTGAAAGGTATGATTAAGTGGCCTCAATGCTTACATATGTGAAATGATGGATGCATGCTTGTTTTCTAGTATCATATAACTCATTATCTGTTAAGATTTAATAACATTTACAATACTTACATCCACAGATATTACCGGAGTGTGACTAAGCACCCTTTGCGCCCTGAGAAGGTTTATCCTCGTACTACAAAAGATAGGTAGGAAAGGAGGGTTAGTAAAGGGGATCTGTTGGTCCTGACGAAAGCCATAAAAGACACAGGAAACGGCTGAAACATGTTGACAGACGCACGTAGGAGGTATGAAGGGCCACTAACCAGCCCTATCACCACCATCCTACGTTCTCTCTTTTTAATCCTGAGCGGGTAGCCCAGAAATACAGTATTAGCAGGGATATCCCCAGTCAGTTTTAAACTTCATATTCTGCATTTACTTTTTTCTTTTTGATCCTCACAATTGTATGTTTGTATTGTCTTCCCGCTCCGCTTTGCTCTACAGGAGTCTGCGCAGGAGTGTGTCTAGCAAGCCCCATGATGAAGCACCCAACAAAATCTTGGGACTCAGGCCTCAGCCTGAGTCTCAAAAAATGCACACTTGTTGTTATTAGCCCCATGGGTAGGCCCAGGGGTAATTATTTAGCATTTTAATTGGGGAGCGGGGCACACGCGCCCCCCTTCCTGGGCCAATTTCGGCCCCAGACCCCATTCCATGGTGCCCAGCCTTTTATAATATTGGGAGGGGGCACGCAGCCCCCCACCTCGGCTGAATTTGGCTCTGGGGACTGCCACCCCCCAGGAGCTGGGCCAAATCAATGAAGGGGAAGGGGCACACAGCCCCCTCGCTGAGCCGTTTTCAGCCCTGTAGACCCCAACCCCCGGGGCCAAGCTGTGCAAACAATTGGGAGGGGTCCCCGTGGCCCGTCCTCCCGGGGCCATTAATGTCCATCGGATCCCATCCCCCAGGTCCGGCTCCAGGTATGTCCTGGGTTGCCCACCCCCACAACATATTGGTTTAGGGAAAACTGTGTTTGATTTTGCTTGGCGAGAACAATATTAAAGCTCCCACCAAGCAAGAGCAAACATTACATCTGCTCCCAGTGGGTGGGAGCATCAAACATGCTCCCACCATCTGGGAGTGGACATTTCATCTGTTTCCCTACCCGCACTGAAGCAGGCAGGGAAACAGATGAAAAAATTGATCCTGTCTGCAAGGAGCAGTATTTTTAGGTGCGTCCTGCAGGCGGGAGAAATGCTGGCTCACACCGGAGGCATGGTGCCGGCTGGAACTGTGGGGGCATTTGGGACCCTGTGGCCTCCAACAACCATATAGAGGGTGCCCTGGGTGCACTCCAGTTCACCTATCCTTATCTGGCTAAGTCCCAGGAGATGGGATCCCTGGGACTAATATTGGCCTGGGGGGCTACATGCACCCCTCCCATGTCAAAATGTTTCCGTACCCTGGGAGATGGGTTCCCTGGGCCAAAATCAGCCAGGGAGGGTGATTGTGTGCCCCCTCCCCTTCTTAAAATGGCTGGGCCCAAAGAGATTGGGTCCCCAGGGCCAAAATTGGCCTGGGGAGGGGGCTGCATCCCCCCATAAATTGAGTGATGGGCCACAGGGGATGGTGTCCCTGGGGCCAAATACAGCCCAGGGAGGGGGGATATGTACCCTCTCCCCTAAATAAATGTGACTGACCCCGGCATATGGGCTGAATACCCACTTCCCGGGTTAGCTGTCTTTGCGGGGTTGGCAGGCTCCAGGCCAGCCCTGCAGCCAACCTTCACTGTGGACAAACAAAGGCCATGTGCTGCTGCAGTTAGATTAACGTATGGTAATTAAATATTACTTTAAATTAAAAAAAACCATAGAAATTCACTGAAAAAAACAAAGGGGGCAGGGACTTTATAGTTAGGAAATAGCTTTAAAAAAGTAGAAATTCACTGAAAAAACTAAAGGTTACAGGGAGGTTAGAGTTAGGAAATAGAATGACAAAAGATCTTAGAAATTCACTAAAAAAACTTAGGTTGCAGGTACACTATATTTAGGCTCAGATTTCACACACACAAAACCATAGAAATTCAGCAGATATAGTCAGTTATCTCAAGTAACTATAACTCGTGCTCCGAGGTAACTATAACTCGCACCCTTGACATGCACTGCTAATTACCCCACATATCACATCTCTCATGATATCTTATATCACATCATTGATAATATCACTGCAACGTTTGCTGTAAAATTATTGATGAGAAAAATGTGCATGATGGGGGCACAAGTTATAGTCGTTTGATATAACTAACTAGAACTGCTGAATTGCGATGGTTTTGTGTGTGTAAAATCTGAACCAAACTATAATTTTCATGCAATGTACATGTTTTTTAGTATATATATATATATATGTGTGTGTATATATATATTATCTACTGGCGATCGCCAGTAGATAGTTATAGTTAGGACCTATTTTCCATAGGAAATCCACAACATTCTATTTGAAATAACTTTGGCGCCGGTTGACGAATCTTCGCGAAATTTTCAAAACTTATGGCCCGCTCTGGTCCGCTCCTATCCTGAAAGTGTCGTGGTGATTCGGCAAGCGGGGGCCTAGAAAAAAGGGGGGGTCCCAAAACATGTTTTCCCCATGCAATTTTCCATAGGAACCTTTCATCGCAGCTACAGCCCGAACTGCTGAACGGAATTACACCAAATTTGGCAAAAAGGTAGCCCTTGGTTCAGAGTCATGCCTTTTGGTTAAATGGTGTAAATCCGATCTGTAGTTCCTGAGAAATTTGAAAAAGAAAACACATATATATCTGGGCGGAGCCTAACCACACATGTCATCGTGAGATCTGATTGGCTGTCAGCACTTCATCCTGGAATTGCTGGCAGCCATCTTGGGACCAATATAAATGATAGTACCCCATTGAAATGCATTGTAGTGAATAGAAGATTTTAAAGGTTATCAAAAGGAGAACTATAAAGGGTGATAACAGACTTTAGTTACATTAGAATTCATTTGTTGATGGTACCATACTAATTTCAGGAATTGTGGTGTGTTCTAAGGGATTTTACCCTGTGAAAAACCTTCTGCTGGGATATCATGAATCATGTTTGAGAGAAAACTATTTTCACATGCTTGTCCCATACAGTTTTGGAAGGTGCTCCTGAAGCTAAAATGAGAGCATATTTTCTGTAAATTCACATTATCTTTCTCAGTCATTTGAGAATGAAGTCTGACATTCTCAGTAAAACATGTACATCCAACAAGGGCAGAGACTGTCAGTTGATTCCTTTGTGTTCTACTGCAGCTTCCCAGAGTGTTCTAAAGAACAACTAGAGTGCTAACAGCCTTATTTATGACAAAAGTATGGCACGCCTGAAGCCATCTTGATTGGAATAAACTGGTAACACTTAAAACATTTAATTTAAAAAAGAACAAAATGATGGGGTTCAATTTGTCATAGAAATTATGGTTAGTGCTGTAGAAAGAAAAATTAGGACATGTTTCAACTGTGATCTCAAATATCTTCATGTTATATTTCAACAGGAGCAGCCTGTCAGTTGATGCCTTTGTGTTCTACTGCAGCTTCCCAGAGTGTTCTAAAGAACAACTAGAGCGCTAACAGTCTTACTTATTACAAAAGTATGGCACACCTGAAGCCATCTTGATTGGAATAAACTGGTAACTCTTAAAACATTTAATTTAAAAAGGAACAAAATGAGGGGGTTCATTTTGTCATAGAAATTATGGTTAGTGCTGTAGAAAGAAAAATTAGGACATGTTTTAAGTGAGATCTCAAATATCTTCCTGTTATATTTCAACAGGAGCAGCCTGTCAGTTGATGCCTTTGTGTTCTCCTGCAGCTTCCCAGAGTGTTCTAAAGAACAACTAGAGAGCTAACAGTCTTACTTATGACAAAAGTATGACACACCTGAAGCCATCTTGATTGGAATAAACTGGTAACACTTAAAACATTTAATTTAAAAAGGAACAACATGAGGGGGTTCATTTTGCCATAGAAATTATGGTTAGTGCTGTAGAAAGAAAAATTAGGACATGTTTTAAGTGAGATCTCACATCCTCTTCTATTTCATTAGAAAATTCTGACATGCAGACTGAAACAATCACTTTCAATACCAGCAGTAGACTTCCACTTAACTCCCTGGTGAGCAGTAGCTTTACTACAGTGATCTAATGAACAACTAGAGTGCTAACATTCTGAATTTATGGCAAATGTGTGACACATCTGAATGCCTTCTTGATGGAATCAAAGTAAAAACTGAAAGCATTTCCTACTGAGGCGACTGCAGTAAATGACGAAATTAGGAAACTTCATAACAAATAAGTCTCCCAAGATGGCCACCAGAGAAAAAAGAGCCCAAATGTAGCACAAATATCACCCAGATGTAGCCCACATATAGCCCAATGACAGAAGTGTGCAAAACACTTTTTATTTTTAGTTTTTCTGCAGTTTTATATAGTGCAAACTAGTCAGGTATTGGAGCGTTACATCTTACTTGGACCCCTTATTGCGTATTTTGCACGAAGTACATGAGATTGATCTTGCGAAACATTGAACTTTACGATTCTGTTAACCTGAAGTTGCTCTGAACCGGGCTTTGTAACACCCGTTTTTACCTACTGGTTTTAATTAATTCTCACTGTATTGTATTAGGAAAGAGGATTTACTGTTTTTATGTACACTTTTATGATCTATGTTTCTAAATCAGATCAAATAAAGTTTAATGCATTCTATGGCAGGACGGAGGCGAGGATTATGCATATCTTTCCTCACTTTATTTGCATAGCAGTTCAAAGAAAACGTAACACAACAATCATTAAACAAAAGACTACACAACCCATGAACCATTAGGGGGGTAGTCTCCAAGGCAACTATAGTCCAATCATATCACAGTCCATCGTATATAATATTGTGACGTCCCTTCCGCTTCCTCTTTCTTCACTGCTCGTCATTTAAGTGCATTCCTTACATTCTTGGCTTAATCTGACGTTGTTGCTGTTTGTATAGCGGTTTCTTGGGCACGTTATTAGCATTATTGCCTTGGTATTGTTTCATATTCACTGCACAGCAGGCTCTTGCCCGAGCGCGTTCTCCCCCTCGCAGTTTCTCCCGCTGTGTGCTCTGCGCGCGGTGAGATCCTGTCAGGCGCGTCTGGTCCGAGCGAGGCAGCTCCGTCGAGCGCTCCCGCTGGTCTTTACGCGCGTTTGGGAATCCGGTCACTCCTTTAGTGTCCGCTTTATTCCCGACCAACCCTCGCCTAATTTTGACACCGCTATGCGGTGATTTCCCCCACACGGCCAGGTTAGTGACCAGCGCCACCTGGTGGTGGTAATTGGTATTGCGCCTCAGTCTATTCTTATAACAGCGTCGGGGAAAGCCCAGCTGTTGGAGCACCGGCGAGGGGGCTGTCTTAAGGATTTTAAGGGCATTTGTTCTGTGCTCACACCCTCTGCTATCATGTCTTCTCCAGAAGACCATTTTTACTCCTCCTACCAGGAAGTGGAGAAGGGGGTGGTGCTTCCGACCAGCTCTCAGGAATCCCACTGTGTTAAACTTACTGGAGTTAACAGGAGAGCTTCTTGGCCTCCAAGGTCCCTCAGCAGCCCTCTCTCTGGCTATTTCTAGGGCGCTGGCTCCTCTTAGGGATCAGGTTGATAAGCTGGCGAAAAGCATCCCTGGGGTGTTCAGTGACCCAGATCTGGTGGTGGCGGGTCCAAGTAGCTCCCAGATGAGGAATAAAAGGGCTGTTAAGCATAACGCGGGGCACTTGGAAGGATTTGATAAACTTACGGAGACCTTCCTCAAGAGTGCTCTCAGTCCCCGGTTGGGGACGGGGTCCACTCGGACATGTTCGAGCCTACGCAAATTTACCATCCTAGGTCGGCAGAGTGGACACCTGAAGCCAAAGTGGCAGAGTATGTGGTGGGGAAAATCCATCAACCCCTTGAAAAGGAGGTCAGGAATAGGATGAGGGGAGAATGCCCCAGGCCCTCACTGAAGGAGAAGGTGGCACACACGCCTGAAATTGATGAGAAATTATGTACCTTTTTCTCCAAGTATATGAGGGATCCCAAGAAAGGAATTGATAGGTCTTGGACGTGGTAGGGCCCTTGACCCAAATTATTCAATTGACGGAGCGTTCCAAAGAGTCAGGATCCCCTTTGTCCACGGATATTGTGGCTGGTTGGGCGCACTACCCTAAACCCTAAAACACTACCCCCTCTACTACCCAAACACCACTGCACTACCCTAAACCCTAAAACACTACCCCCAGCCCGACACCCTACACTACCCAAACATAACTGCACTACCCTAAAACACTACCACCAGCACGACTCCCTACACTACCCAAACACCACTGCACTACCCTAAACCCTAAAACAATACCCCCAGCACGACTCCCTACACTACCTAAACACCACTGCACTACACTAAACCCTAAATATACCCCCAGCATGACCTCCCACACTACACAAACACCACTGCACTACCCTAAACCCTAAAACACTACCCCCAGCACGACCCCCTACACTACCCAAACACCACTGCACTACCCTAAACCCTAAAACACTAACCCCAGCATGACCCCCTACACTACCCAAACACCACTGCACTACCCTATACCCTAAAACACGACCCTCTACACTACACAAACACCACTGCACTACCCTAAACCCTAAATCTACCCTCAGCACAACCCCCTACACTACCCAAACACCACTGCACTACCCTAAACCATAAAACACTACCCCCAGCATGACCCCCTACACTACACAAACACCACTGCACTACCCTAAACCCTAAAACACTACCACCAGCATGACCCCCTACGCTACTCAAACACCACTGCACTACCCTAAACCCTAAAACACTACCCCCTACACTACCCATACACCACTGCACTACCCTAAACCATAAAACACTACCCCCAGCATGACCCCCTACACTACACAAACACCACTGCACTACCCTAAACCCTAAAACACTACCACCAGCATGACCCCCTACACTACTCAAACACCACTGCACTACCCTAAACCCTAAAACACTACCCCCTACACTACCCATACACCACTGCACTACCCTAAACCCTAGAAAAGAAACCCCCACCCCATGCCCAATCCCCCTTACCTCTCACTCCTCATGGTTCCCCTCTCCTCGTGGTTCCTGCTTCACGTCATCTCTGAGGGGCGGTGCACGTCGTTGTGAGGAAACGGAACAGCCTCTGTTTCCTTAGAACGACATGGATCGTCTACATGTTTTTTAGAACGCATAATCATTTACCATACATACCTTTACAACAAAATTTGTTGTAAAGGCATGCATGGTAAATGACCATGCGTTCTAAAAAAACTGCGTAGTAATGACTTCGTGATGTACAACGCATGCGTGGTAATGCATGCATTGTAATGGTATCGCAAAGTAAAAAAGTCGTTGTAACGGCTGTTTACCGATCGAAGCTGGCCCCTGTTCTTCAGTGAGACGTTTATTTGATTAATTAGGAGGAAGGAATGTGGTTTTTTTTAACCAAAAAGTGCATTCCCGGCTGTTGTATTGTGAAAGTGTCCGCGTGGCCTGGTTTCACTTCCAGTGAGAGAGTGGAAGAGTCTGTTTGGATCTAAAGGAGTTCTGTTGTTGGACGGGGCCGGCGAGACATGTCATCAGAAAACATAGCTAATGGAAAGCGTCCTCCCTGAAGTGTGGAGCAGTGCCATGAGAGGTCAACGAGTGTGCGTCCCACCGCAGTATGACCATACCGCGTGACCCATGTGCCGCCTCCAGGGTACGGGAGGCAGAAGCGGCATCGCAGGTCCTCTTGAAGACCGTTGTAGCACTAATTCTACATTTTGGTACTAGGGCATTTTAACTTCGTTGTTCCTGCCCGATACAAAGAGAAGATCCTGTGTTATTCAGTGCCCTCGTTACCTTTTTTGTGGGTTGTGGTGCTTGTCACTTCGCTGCCCTGCCGGTGCACACGACTGGGCACCTCACCTCATGTGCCATCTGCAGGGCCTCTGCCCTCGGATCACTGGTTTCGGTTTCTGGAGTGGCAACATAAACAGTTGCTCCCAAAGGACTAGCCTGAACACTTAGGTGAATATCCCCTGCACCAGCATTCCACGGAAATTCTTTCCTAGCTCTCCCACGTCAACGAGCACGGCTCCGCTCGCGACACCGTATGACGTCATCGGAGCCATAAGAGGACCTCGTCGGCGTGCTGACGTCAGTTCCACCCATTTTTTCATGCCACCGAGGCAAACAGGGGACCGAGACATTTTCACATGTATACATAGTATAATAAATATATACATATTCACTGAAAAAACCATAGGTTTCAGGCACGTTATAGTTAGAAATTAGCATTTAAAAACCTTAGAAGTTCACTGAAAAAACCATAGGTTTCAGGCACATTATAGTTAGAAATTAGCATTTAAAAAACCTTAGAAATTCACTGAAAAACCATAGGTTTCAGGGGCGTTATAATTAGTTGGACATTTCACTCGTACAAAACCATAGAAATTCCCCCGTTATAGTTAGTTCAGCTAACTATAACTCACGCGCCCGCAATGCTCTGCTGATGATGTCACATATTACATCACTCATGACATGGTCAGTGACATCACTGATGACATCTCAAATGACATCACTGATGACATCACTGATGACATCATCCAGTGAATGTGTGTTTTTCTGAAAATTAAATATGTTTTATATATGTATATCTCAAGGTCGATGGAAGAATAAATGGGTATATAAGTGTCTAAATGGATGATTTTTTTTTGTAAAATTGATTGTATAACTGACTAAGTGTATCTTAGTGAATACATGGGTTAGTGAATAATATTTAAATATGAAAATATCTGTATCAGTCTCTCACTTTGGGTATAAGTGGCTGCATGGGTTGGTGAGTAGCTACATGAGTGTCTATATGGGTTATTAGTTGGTTTTTTGAGTATCAGTATGAGTGTCTGAGTGTCTGTTTGGTTCGGTGGGGGGTATTACGTAGTGCATAGATGCATGAATGAGTGACTCCCTGTTTGTATGTGTTGAAGACAGCATGTGTGCAGGACTGTATAGGTGGATGAGTATGTGTATGGGTGTGTTAGTGAGTGAATGACTGTCTCAATAGTGTCTTTATGAGTAACTACATATGTTTTAAACTAGTATATGTGAGTATTGGTGTTTATAAGTGAGTATATGTGAGAGTGAGAGATTGGAAGAGTTCCTGTACAAATAAGTAGGTGTTTCTATAAGTGATTGTTTAAGAGAGTAAGTATGTGTAAGTTTCTGTAGAAGTAAGTGTGGTAGTGTGTGTATAACCGTATATGCAAGTAAATGGATGTTTGATACTTTGTTTGCATGTGTGACTATGTGTGTGAGTAACTCTATGGATGAGTGGCGGTGTGTAACAGGATGTATAGGTGTATGAGTACATATGATGAGTGAGTACATGTATGAGTGACTGTATAGGGACTGTTGGTGAATGAGTGGATGTGTGTGTAGATCTTGGAATTACTGAATAGGTGTGTTGTAACTGGTATTGGTATGTCCATTGTTTTGAAAATGTTAGTTTGTATTTTTGAGTGTGTGTATCAAAGGTTATATTAGGGTGAGAGGAGGTCTGCCACTCTATCACAAGGATGATGTCATCAGTGATGTCATCAGTGATGTCATTTGAGATGTCATCAGTGATGTCATGAGTGATGTCACTGACCATGTCATGAGTGATGTAATATGTGACGTCATCAGCAGTGCATTGTGGCGCGTGAGTTATAGTTAGCTGAACTAACTATAACGGGGGAATTTCTATGGTTTTGTACGAGTGAAATGTCCAACTAACTATAACGCCCCTGAAACCTATGGTTTTTTCAGTGATATATATATATATATATATATATATATATATATATATATATATATATATATATATATATATATATATATATATATATTCACTGAAAAAAACATATGTTTCAGGGACGTAGGAAATTAGCATTTAAAAAACCTTAGAAATTCACTGAAAAAAAACACAGGTATCAGGGACGTTATAGTTAGTTGGATATTTCACTCGTACAAAACCAGAGAAATTCAGCCGTTATAGTTAGTAGAGATAACTATAACTCGCGACCCCACAATGCACTGCTGATGACGTCACATATTACATCACTCATGACATGGTCAGTGACATCACTGATGACATCACTCATGACATCTCAAATGACATCACTGATGACATCATCCACTGAATGTCTGTTTCTGTAAAGTTTAAATATGTTTTATATAGATATATGCTAAGGTGTTTTGAAGAATGAGTGGGTGTATAAGTGTCTGAATGGATGATTTAGTAGGTGCGTGACTGACTGTATAAGTGAGTGACTAAGGGGCCGATTCCGATCTCGGTCGGAGGCGCACCCAATACCATTCGGTCGGGAAAAAAGCCATGCGAAAGCCAGTTTCCCGACCGATCCGTACAGCACACCGAACGAGCAAGTACGATGCGCACAACAGCAAAAATTCCGGCCGAGCCGTACTCACCCAAACCAGGTCCTGTTCTCCGACCGAGGCGAATCCGGAAACGCCGAATCGAGTCGCACGGAAGGGAAAATGCAGCCCCGTCCGGCCGGACAAGTACGATGCGCTTTCCGTACGCGCCGAACCCGTCGCTACGCACGGCACGTCAAAGCATCCGGGAGAGGCGCACATAAGCTCCGAATCGCGCCACAACACGATCCACGGCTACGAGACGAACACAGCACAGACGAGGACGACGCGAAGCGACGAGGACGAAGCGAAGCGACGAGGACGAAGCCAAGCGACGAGGACGACGCGAAGCAACGAGAAGGACGAACGACACGAACCAACCATGAATCCCTTCGTCCCGATCATACCAATATTCTACATCTACTACCGGAACAGGCACGGACGCGTACGGCGCAGAAGGTAAGTCAGACACCAACCACAAAACACATACAACACGTACACGACACATCACACACATACACTGGGAATCTGAATATACTTGCAACAGCAGCACCATAGGGGCGGGATGCCCATCACCAATGCCACATATGCACACAGGGGCCTGAATGCGCGCCACCACCCCAACCCAGGGGGGCTGGATGCCCACCACTACTACCACCCTCACCCAGGGGGGCTGGATGCCTACCACTACTACCACCCTCACCCAGGGGTGGCAGGATGCCTACCACTACTACCACCCTTAGCCAGGGTGGCAGGATGCCTACCACTACTACCACCCTTAGCCAGGGGGCAGGATGCCTACCACTACTACCACCCTTAGCCAGGGGGCAGGATGCCCACCACTACTACCACCCTTAGCCAGGGGGGCTGGATGCCTACCACTACTACCACCCTTAGCCAGGGGGCAGGATGCCCACCACTACTACCACCCTCACCCAGGGGGGCTGGATGCCTACCACTACTACCACCCTCACCCAGGGGTGGCAGGATGCCTACCACTACTACCACCCTTAGCCAGGGTGGCAGGATGCCTACCACTACTACCACCCTTAGCCAGGGGGCAGGATGCCTACCACTACTACCACCCTTAGCCAGGGGGGCTGGATGCCTACCACTACTACCACCCTTAGCCAGGGGGGCAGGATGCCCACCACTACTACCACCCTCACCCAGGGGGGCTGGATGCCTACCACTACTACCACCCTTAGCCAGGGTGGCAGGATGCCTACCACTACTACCACCCTCACCCAGGGGTGGCAGGATGCCTACCACTACTACCACCCTTAGCCAGGGGGGCTGGATGCCTACCACTACTACCACCCTTAGCCAGGGGGCAGGATGCCCACCACTACTACCACCCTCACCCAGGGGGGCTGGATGCCTACCACTACTACCACCCTTAGCCAGGGGGGCAGGATGCCTACCACTACTACCACCCTAACCCAGGGGGGGCAGGATGCCCACCACTACTACCACCCTTAGCCAGGGTGGCAGGATGCCTACCACTACTACCACCCTTAGCCAGGGGGGCAGGATGCCTACCACTACTACCACCCTTAGCCAGGGTGGCAGGATGCCTACCACTACTACCACCCTTAGCCAGGGTGGCAGGATGCCTACCACTACTACCACCCTTAGCCAGGGGGGCAGGATGCCTACCACTACTACCACCCTTAGCCAGGGGGGCAGGATGCCTACCACTACTACCACCCTTAGCCAGGGGGGCAGGATGCCTACCACTACTACCACCCCAACCCAGGGGGGGCTGGATGCCTACCACTACTACCACCCTTAGCCAGGGGGGCAGGATGCCCACCACTACTACCACCCTCACCCACGGGGGGCAGGATGCCTACCACTACTACCACCCTTAGCCAGGGTGGCAGGATGCCTACCACTACTACCACCCTTAGCCAGGGGGGCAGGATGCCTACCACTACTACCACCCCAACCCAGGGGGGGCTGGATGCCTACCACTACTACCACCCTTAGCCAGGGGGGCTGGATGCCTACCACTACTACCACCCTTAGCCAGGGGGGCAGGATGCCCACCACTACTACCACCCTCACCCAGGGGGGCTGGATGCCTACCACTACTACCACCCTCACCCAGGGGTGGCAGGATGCCTACCACTACTACCACCCTTAGCCAGGGTGGCAGGATGCCTACCACTACTACCACCCTTAGCCAGGGGGGCAGGATGCCTACCACTACTACCACCCTTAGCCAGGGGGCAGGATGCCCACCACTACTACCACCCTTAGCCAGGGGGGCTGGATGCCTACCACTACTACCACCCTTAGCCAGGGGGGCAGGATGCCCACCACTACTACCACCCTCACCCAGGGGGGCTGGATGCCTACCACTACTACCACCCTCACCCAGGGGTGGCAGGATGCCTACCACTACTACCACCCTTAGCCAGGGTGGCAGGATGCCTACCACTACTACCACCCTTAGCCAGGGGGCAGGATGCCTACCACTACTACCACCCTTAGCCAGGGGGCAGGATGCCCACCACTACTACCACCCTTAGCCAGGGGGGCTGGATGCCTACCACTACTACCACCCTTAGCCAGGGGGCAGGATGCCCACCACTACTACCACCCTCACCCAGGGGGGCTGGATGCCTACCACTACTACCACCCTCACCCAGGGGGGCAGGATGCCTACCACTACTACCACCCTCACCCAGGGGGGCAGGATGCCTACCACTACTACCACCCTTAGCCAGGGGGGCTGGATGCCTACCACTACTACCACCCTCACCCAGGGGGGCAGGATGCCTACCACTACTACCACCCTTAGCCAGGGGGGCTGGATGCCTACCACTACTACCACCCCAACCCAGGGGGGCTGGATGCCTACCACTACTACCACCCTTAGCCAGGGGGGCAGGATGCCCACCACTACTACCACCCTCACCCACGGGGGCAGGATGCCTACCACTACTACCACCCTTAGCCAGGGGGGCTGGATGCCTACCACTACTACCACCCTCACCCAGGGGGGCAGGATGCCTACCACTACTACCACCCTTAGCCAGGGGGGCTGGATGCCTACCACTACTACCACCCCAACCCAGGGGGGCTGGATGCCTACCACTACTACCACCCTTAGCCAGGGGGCAGGATGCCCACCACTACTACCACCCTCACCCACGGGGGGCAGGATGCCTACCACTACTACCACCCTTAGCCAGGGGGCAGGATGCCCACCACTACTACCACCCTTAGCCAGGGGGCAGGATGCCCACCACTACTACCACCCTCACCCACGGGGGGCAGGATGCCCACCACTACTACCACCCTCACCCAGGGGGGCAGGATGCCTACCACTACTACCACCCTCACCCAGGGGGGCTGGATGCCTACCACTACTACCACCCCCACTCATAGGATGGACAATGCATGACACAACAAGCACACCACAACCTAGGGAATGCAAGATTAAGACATCCCCCCACCACCATGACAAGCGTGTGTAGGCTGTGTCAAATGCCTACAACACCGAACATGACTTTCAACATACAATGTGACCCCCTAGCACATGTGCCACACATATATGTGTGTGGCACCCACAATGCAAGCAGCCCATGACCATTGTGGCAATGGGGCCTAAACCCCCATCATCACAGTGACCAAAAGGTAAGTGTGGGGTCCATAGCTGAAGCACATTTTGACCATTGTGGCAATGGGGTCTAAACCCCCATCATCACAGTGACCAAAAGGCAAGTGTGGGGTCCATAGCTGAAGCACATTTTGACCATTGTGGCAATGGGGTCTACACCCTCATCATCACAGTGACCAAAAGGTAATTGTTGACAAAGAAAGAGCTGCAACTGCCAAACTGCATGGATCATTCCTGCTCACAGAACCAAAAACTCATCTGTGGCAAAGTAGTGTATGTGTCCCATTGCAACATAAATTGGGGGAGCCAAATACTGCAGTGCAAATGAAACATTCCTTTGGCCATGTGCAGACAAACAACACCCATGGGGGCTGAGACCGTCAACAGTCATCAATGACACAATGACAGAAGTGACCATCAGAATGCAGAACCACATATTTGCACCAATGGGCACACAAATGCAGATACCCTGTGGAGACAGCAGATGTGAGGTGAACAGATACCATACCATGGCAGCAATGGGACACACAAACCATGATCACTGTGCTGACCGATGACCTAGGAGTCCCAGGGACAGCAGGGGAAACACACCAAACAACATACAGCCAATGGCACACCCAAGATATGCCAATGCAGTGGTGCAGATGCACAAACACAAACAGGCAGACCAACACTGTCATCATACACAGCAGGTGAGGGGTGGGGGTGCCAGTGTCCCCAGGCAACCACACAACACATGAGGAGAGCTGAATACCAATCATACAGATGTGCATACACTGCCACACTAAGGTAACTCATGGATCCAAATCCCCTATGTGGGCAAGCAGGCATTGTCAGGTGAGAGGGAGCACAAAACACACATGTCACACAGGCACGTAGGAACAACAACTGACACAGCAAGTCACAGACACACCACAGCACCACCCCCAGGGCCCCCACAATGTGGTGACCCTGGGCTGAATAAAAATACCACTGTGATGACAAAGCTAAATGTCGTTCACACTATGAACCACAGTCAGGTGTCCTGAGCAACAAACTACCATCACACCTACACAAGCACAAATCAATCAGCATGGCCAGTAAGCCAAGGCCAACATGGAGGCAGGGGCCTAGCCGGGCAACAACTCTCATCTGCACACACTCAACACCACACCCCTCGACCTCCAACAATGTGCAGCAGTGAAGTACACATGCACTGGTGACATTGCACATGCACCCATGACTATTCCAGGGTGGTGGGTGGGAACCAAGGTGTAGAAACACATCACACATGGACACTCAACAAGACTCCTGAATGTCTGACACACTGCACACTACGCTGTACATGGACATGACGGCAATACCACACCGACCAATGGGATCCCAGCCACAGTCACACACCAATGAAGAAGCCAAGGTCACCCACAAAGAACACACATAGACAACTTCCAACATTGCAGCTCTGACCCTGAGGAGTGGCAGCAGTCACACACACAACATGTCACAATCACTGAAAGATAACACAAACTGGAAATCACATGACAGGGGCAAACAACAAGTGCCAAGGGGAAACCTGACTGTGACCCATCTGCGTCTGCACACAAACTCAGCCCTGACAGCAAACACACCTATGGGTGACACCCTGATGACCAGTAATGTGCCATGCACCCACATCACAGAGAACACAGGGAGAAGACTTTGGGGGAACATAGCTCAAGTCAGCAAGCATCACAAACAGGTACAACACTAGGGATCACAGCATGCGCAGATGAATGGAAGTGAACACACAGACATGCACATACAACACACACCTTGGGTGCAGGCAATGTCACACGTGTACACACTGCCATGAGGGGACTCCACTCCTGTGTGAGGAAAGCTGTGCCATATGTTGCCTCAGTAGGGCCCCATCATGTCAGCTGAGCACTTGGTCACACAATCAACAATTAGCACCAAATGAGGGCTCCCATCACATCAGCCTGGTCATGGATGTGCCAACGGAATCATCAGCACAGATCCAACACACTTGTATAGCAATGTTGCACTGACTACACGGATGAGTCCCTCCCCATTGATGCCCAAACCTGCATGTCCACTGGAGATGGCAACACGGTCAGGGAAGTAGACAAATGCAACGATGGCAGGCACAACAGATGTGCAGGGGTGGAAGCCACAGATATGAAATTGCCAATGTAAGTAGGAAACCCATTGCCAAATACTGAACACATGACACCCTCAGATGCTGCTATTGATGACATGGATACACCACATGATAGGACACATTCCCCCTGGACCACATGGGTTCCTGCACAGTAACACTTCATAATCATGAGACCAGATATCACCATCACTGCAGCAAGGGCATGGTTAGCTGCACCAACAACATGTACATCTGAAGCATGAGCACTAGAGAAAAGAAAGTTGCTTTATTCAGCATATGTGTTGAGGCCAAACGAAGTCCTGAAAAAGAGCAAAGGCCAATGGCCAGTCCATTGTCAAAGTTCAAACAGGGTGACACTGGCAGATGTCACCCTACGCATGCCTGCACAATACCAGGGACAATCCACTAGGAGGGGCAACCGGGGGCAGGCCAGGCACCGCAGGGACAGGATCAGGGCTCACCAGGGGGAGTCAGGGAAGGGGTGGTGGGTGCAGGAGAGCCACTGACAACTGCAGTGGAGGTGTCTGACATGGTGTGTGCCGGCACAACTGGGGGGCATGACACAGATGTCGTGGGTGCCGGCACAACTGCAGTGGACCCTGCAGATGGGGTGGACAGGTCCGCCACTGCAGTGCCCAAGTCAGACAGGGCGGTAGTGGACTCCACTGCAGTGCCTACCTCCAGGGGAGGAGAATGGGGAACAGGCAAGGTGGGTTGGACAGAGGGGGGACACCCTCACCACATCAGTGGCACAGACAAGCGCAGCGGGGGGTGTGGTGCTGGGAGAGCAAGTGGCAGGGGGAGAAGGCCGGAGCATCTTGGGGATGGTATATCTGTGGGTGGGGGAACCTGGGGCAGGGTGTGGTGGGGGCACCTGTGCAGTGGGGGCCTGAGGGATGGAGGACGGAGACCTTGTGCCTGAGCTGCAGGGTGGTGGCGGGGTCTTGCTCTTAGCACTCCGGGGGACTTGCGGGTGGGGGCCTCAGTCCGTCTGCGCCTGGGGGAGGGTGTCCGGGGGCGAGGGGCACTCTGCTCCGTGTGGGTGGGCTTCCTCTTCCCCCGGGATGCTGGAGCAGCTTCATCGGTGGGGAAGAGGCCGAGGTCACAGAGGAAGAGCTGCTGTGACTTTGGGGTTGCAGGTGAGGCAAGGGAGGGTGCTTTGGAGGGAGAGGGAACTGAGGACTGCGCAGTGCATGTGGATGCGTGTGTGTGTTCCAGGGCCCCATCCCCTGTGAGTCTGGCTTCAGTCCCCTGAATGTGCGTGCGTGTGCGTTTTGTCATTGGCGTGTGTGTCAGTGTGCTGGATGTGTGTGTGCTGGTGTGTGCCTGTGCCAGTGTGTGTGTGCCTGGGATGGGTAAGGTGCTGGGGAGTGTGGATGGAGCAGAGGCAGGAGGGGTGAGGGACCGTTTGAGGAGGGACACTGCTGCCGTCAGGGAGGAGTCCATGGACCTATTGCCCCTCTGTAGGTCAGACATGCCCGATGAGATGCCCTCCATGAACGACACCAGCTGAGTCAACAGCGCGGTGTGCGCATGGAGGACACTCAGCATGGCTGTCTGCCCTACATGGAGCTGGCGAAGGAGGTACACAGACTCCTCACTCAGGGCAGCAGGGGACACAGGGGCAGGGGGTGCGGTGCCTGGCCCAAAGGAGACACGCTCCCGGACATGGGAGCCTCCACGGACCTGGGGAATGGGAGCCGATGGGAGGGCGGTGGTGGTGCTGGTGGTGGCGGGGACAGCAACACTAGCTGGGGTGTGGTGGCTGCTGACACCCGCCTCCACAAGGGAGTCATCCTCCGAGTTGCTCTGGTCCTCAGCTGAGGTGGATGCTGCTGAGGACTCCTCGGTGTGGCTCCCCTCGCCCTCCGTGCCACTGGGTCCCTCCGACCACTCCTCGGCTGCTGACCCAGTCTGGCTCTCCGGCTCCTCCTGGTCCGTGGAGCTGTCCCCTTCCGTGGCCGTGGATGTATCTGCAAACAATGGGGAAACAGACAGACATCAGTCACCTGCACCAAACGCACACACCACTGTGAGCACAGCACATTACAGAGCAAGCCCTGGCATCATTAGTTGTACATTGCTAAAAGTGCCCTAATTGAACAGGAGAAGTCAATTGTCAGTCTGATGCCAAGCATGGCACTCACATCCCACATGGCCTTGCACCCATCTGTCTGGTGTCTGTTGGATTGCAACACCCCAGTGTTGACACATGCACCAAGTACACAGTAGTTGGACAGTGCAGAGGACACGGTGTGGACACATCACAGCTCTTGCCACTGAGTCAGTACAGGTTTACGGATGTAAGGGATGCCCAGAGTCAAATAGGAAATGCATGTGATGCATTCCAGCGACAGACACCATGATGCACCCATGTCCTGATAGCCAGCGCCACTATGGTGTGCATGTAGCACATGTCACTCCCCTGCAGGATCACCAATCAGTAGACACATGCCATGGCGGAGGCATGACTGCAAAGTCATACATCACTGTCTCAGTGATGTATGACTTTGCAGCCAGACAACAACACTCTGCACTGTGTCACAATAGTAGGTCATGGGGAATGCAAGTCCTGGAGCTGCACAAGTGCACATGTACATCCCCCCCACAACACATCCTCTTAACCCTCATCTGTCCAGGTCATACCTATTGGACATATGGGAGACCTGTGACACTACCCTCTGAACCTGAGCCCCTCACACTCTGCTGTGCATGGGGAACAGCTGCCTGAACTTCACATTTACATGCCCCAGTCTGCATGGGCAGCTGATCAGACACCTATGTGTCACACAAGTATCGTCTCCTATGGTCACATCTCCAGTGGCATGCTGAGCCCCTACCAAGAAACTCCACAGCAGTCCTGGCGACTAATCCACAGCACACTGACACAGAGGCAGACACCTGAGGGGTCAAATCACTGTGCACAATGTGTCCTCTGATACACGGGAGTGGGAGTACAGAGTGTATTGTATGGCCTGGAGTAGGCATGACTGTCCAGCCCCACATGAATGAGGGATGAGCCCTGGACTGTAGGCAGCTGGCTAAGTATGTGTGACACACGTCATATACATACTCCTGGGGCCCAAACATTGTTCCCACCCGCAGCATGGGTGTGTGCCAGGTACCCCAGCCACATGTGGTGGATCAGCTCAGCAATTGGACCACAGATCAAAGTAACACGCTGAATACATGTCAGAATACAGGCATTGTGTAAGCAATGGACCCACCCATGATGCCCACCACAGAGTCAGGGAAACAGATGCTGTCTCCCACCTTGAGTCAAGCAAACTGCAAGGACACAGTCCTAAGTGACAGAATTCCCTGCATGTAAGGGCCACACCTGGGTATCAGATGAGGAGTGGGCAGTGCACAATAGAGGGACATGGCTCCTGGACAACATGACTGCTGTACTGTGGCAGTTCAACCTGGCCCGAGGAGGGCACATAACATGTTAGACAGAGTACACAGTGCAGTCTTTGACTCACCCCCTCCTTGCTGCTCTCTGGCCTTCAGCTGCCCATCCAGGTCTGGAAAGACCACCGCCAGGATCCTGGAGCATGTGGGGGGTCAGGGTCCGTGTTCCGCCCCTCCTGCGAGGAGGCGACAGCTTCAGCTGGACCCGTGCAATCCTCCGGGTCCAGCCCCGAAGGTCCTGCCACCTCTTTTGGCAGTTGCGGATCCGGCGCTTGTAGACCCCCACGGACCGGACAGCCCGGACGATGTCCTTCCATATCTCATGCTTCCGATGGGCAGAAGCCTGTCAGGATGACAAAGTGATAAGGCCATTACTACACATGCAACATATCCGTGCATGACACAGTTGCATATACATGTCGCAATCACAGGGGCACATGGTGTACCCAGGCAGTGCACGGCTGCCCATGGACAGTTTTCCAGAAGTCACTACATGGTATCATAGCATGGGGAGTAAAACCCTGTTCAGAAGCACTGTCACTGCACCATACCTGTCCAGTGCAAGTCACTACACACTATGGGGGGTGACAACTACTCAGTGAGCCTGCTAGCCAGTGGTGTGCTGACTCTCAGCCTTGCTAGTCAGACAAAATGCACATTCAGAAAGGCAGTGCACAGAACACTCACCTGCTCCCCTGGTGTCCCATACAGCTTGCTGTACTGTGGAAGTAGGCTGTCCAGCAGGGCCTGGTTCTCTTCAAGGCTGAAGGCTGGGGCTCTCTCCACAGTACGTGCCATTGCAGGGTCCAGAGGGGCAGAGACAGCAGCAGTGCAGTGGCAGATGTCGTCCTGGAGCATGTAGTGCAGGCAAGTGGGCTCTCAGGGGAACATGCAGCAATATATATGTGCTGGAGAGGCAGATACTGTCCCTTGTGTCCAAAGTGATAGGTCCAAGTCGTTTGCATCTTCTGAATCTGGCCAATCCATGGAATAGCAGCACCAAAACACGCCCACAGCATCCTTCAAAATTTCAACTTCATGACATACATGATTTTGCAACATTGTTGTGGGTGACCAACTGATTTTCCAGCAACCGACTCGTTCGAATATTCGAAAACGCGTCCGTTGCCAGGCAAGCCCATTGTCAATGGGTGCGCACCGATCGGTCCATTGAGGTACAACGCGCACAGGGGTACAACGCGTACCCGCACACATTGAAAGCAATGGGCCGGCCGGAGGCACCGATCGGTCCATTGCAGTACAACGCGCACAGGGGTACAACGCGTACCCGCACACATTGAATGCAATGGGCCGGCCGGAGGCACCGATCGGTCCATTGCAGTACAACGCGCACAGGGGTACAACGCGTACCCGCACACATTGAATGCAATGGGCCGGCCGGAGGCACCGATCGGTCCATTGCAGTACAACGCGCACAGGGGTACAACGCGTACCCGCACACATTGAATGCAATGGGCCGGCCGGAGGCACCGATCGGTCCATTGCAGTACAACGCGCACAGGGGTACAACGCGTACCCGCACACATTGAATGCAATGGGCCGGCCGGAGGCACCGATCGGTCCATTGCAGTACAACGCGCACAGGGGTACAACGCGTACCCGCACACATTGAATGCAATGGGCCGGCCGGAGGCACCGATCGGTCCATTGCAGTACAACGCGCACAGGGGTACAACGCGTACCCGCACACATTGAATGCAATGGGCCGGCCGGAGGCACCGATCGGTCCATTGCAGTACAACGCGCACAGGGGTACAACGCGTACCCGCACACATTGAAAGCAATGGGCCGGCCGGAGGCACCGATCGGTCCATTGCAGTACAACGCGCACAGGGGTACAACGCGTACCCGCACACATTGAAAGCAATGGGCCGGCCGGAGGCACCGATCGGTCCATTGCTGTTCAACGCATCACTGTACATGTGACTGGCATATGTCAGCATGCCTGTCTCAGATGGACATATGCCAGCCACAGATAGCTCCCAGGGAGTGAGGGGCACACCTACATCACGACAGCCTGTCCAAACCTTATCATAAGGCATGTAAGGCTGCATTTCCTATTGTGTGTATGTTGGTGTACATGTTGTCCTGTGGGTGTCACCTGTGGGCAGCCACCCCCAGGCTGTGCACGTGTTAATGGGGACAGGATCCTGGGTGTTACGTGTACGTGACCACTGTGATGTGCAACTGTTCATATCTGTGCATGTGCCATGGTCACATTTCACAGTGGTGTTTGTGTATGTCATGTCACATACCCCGTGAGTCCCATGTGGGACGGTATGTTTGAGCCAGGGTGTCCCAGTGGCACAATAGTGATGGCCCTCCACAGTCTTTGTGCATGTAGTGTTTACAATGTCTCTGATTTCATGTGCACAATGGGAGACAGTCTCCACATCCACGTTGTGTGTGCATGGACTCTGATGTTGTGCGTGTGTGTCACAGACGTCCATGGCTCTCCTGCCATGGCAAGTGTGGCCACTACCTGTGGGGGTCATGTTTGTTTTGTTGTGGTGTACACATGATACTCCAGGTGATGCCAGTGTCCATGTGGCATTACAGGGTCCCTGGGAATGTGCCTGTCGTTGAGCTGTGGTGCCTGGGGCACATCTGTCCTCACATGTCACTGGGGGGTGACTGTGACACAGCATCATGATATCCAATGGGCCAACCTGGGACAAATTGATGCCACCTGTAGGACCGTGTTGACAGATGTTGGCCATGTATGTACCATACATGTCGTTCCGGTACTGCACACTTCATGTAGTTGTGCCTCATGATGATGTATGTTGGGATCTTGAGTGTGTTCAATGCCGCATATGTGGGGTGACTGACGATCTTGCTTACTTCTCCTCTGCACTGCAGGGCTCCTGCTGTCCATCGGCCATTCCCAGACCTGGCAACGATGGTGGAACGGGACAGCATCCGACGGTACCGCTTCACCAGGCAGCTGATTGAGGATTTTGCAGTGCAGTTGTCCCCACATTTGCAGCCTGGCCGGCCGTATCCTACAGCGCTGACCCCCAAGGTGAAGGTGATGGCAGCCCTACACTTCTTTGCCACCGGTACCTTCCAACATACTGTGGCGTCTGCTGGTGGGATGTCACAGACCATGTTCAGCCGTGTGCTCCGCGATTTCTTGGCGGCAATGTTGCTCTTCCTGAACCGGTACATCTATTTCCCTAGACTGCGACGACTCACTGACGTGAAGAGTGACTTTTATGCCCTGGGGAGGATGCCGCATGTCATTGGCTCCATTGATGGGACACATGTGGCTTTGGTACCACCACAGGCCCAGGAGCAGGCCTACAGGAACCGCAAGCACTACCACTCGGTCAATGCACTGGTGGTGTGTCTTGCAGACATGACCATCACACACGTGTGTGCCCGTTTCCCTGGTTCAGCACACGATGCCTTTGTGATGAGGAGTAGTCGCATCCCCAGGTTGATGGCACAGATGCAGAACCAGCGTGCCTGGCTTGTCGGTGTGTACTGACTTTGTGCCATTGTGTGTGATCTGATCTGTAGTATTCCGCCCACTTTTCCAAGTCAGCTGATGTGCACTTGTCTGTCCGTAGGTGACTCGGGATACCCCAACATGCCGTGGTTGCTGACACCCCTCAGGAACCCTGTGACACCTGCCCAGATGCGCTACAATGAGGCACATGGTCGGACCAGGAGAGTGATTGAGCGGACCTTTGGTCTCCTGAAGAGCCGCTTCCGCTGCCTGGACAAGACCGGAGGGTCCCTCCCATATGCCCCTGCGAAAGTGTGCAAGATTATCATCGTCTGCTGCATGCTCCACAACCTGGCAGTGCGGAAGGAGTTGCCTCTCATCCAGGATGACGATGACCAACATCCGCCACCTGTGGAGGATCCTGGCCTGGAACACGATGCCAGTGACGATGATGATGATGATGGTGATGGTGATGTCCGCACACAGCTCATCACCAACTTCTTTAGCTGAATGTGAGTATCCTGAGGTGTCATGTCAATGATGTGAGTTGGCATGATGTGTGGGTGGTGCTCTGGTGCTGTTGGAGTGTGTCCATGGGCTACTTGACTGGATGTGTGTTGCGATGTGTGGTGACAGGTGGGCTGTACTCCCCAACAGTGTTGACATGCTAACTTGGTTCTGGGTGGGTATCTTGTAACATGTATTGTGCATGAGTTTTGCTGTTCTGTCCTGTACTCCATTGCTTTTGACTGTGTGTCATTTCTGTCCTTCACAGGGTACTTTCAGATTCGTTTGGTCAACTGTGTCCACCGACAACGTGATTGCACATCCAGGCTGGTAGCTGTTGTGTCCCTACAGGTGATGTGCGCCACACCCATGGACTTCCTTCTGTCTACAGTTGTTGACTGTGTGCCCGCTACCAGGTGGGGTTACCTTGCATCTGTAGTGGTTACGGCATGTTGCTACTGTGTAATAAACCTGTGCTTCACTTAGTGATGTGCGTTGTCTGTGGTCACACATTTGACTGCCATTTGCTTACTGCACCTGTGGGCTACTTGACTACAACTGGGAATGGGTGTGGTGTCTGTGCATTGCACCGTCTTCCCTGGCAACATCAGTGTAGGCAATGAGTCAGATGGCCTAGGTGTGTATGTGTTGTGTAGCCCTGGTGGTGTGTCTCCCTCATATGTGTCACGTTGCCTGTACTCACATGCCTGTGTTGTCCTTGCTGTTGCAGTTCGCATACACAGTGTAATTTTGTTGTTCATCATCCCCATAACAGTACCCACGTTGGAATCACGACAGAGGCAAGTATGGTGTATTATTGTGTTTATTGTGATACATCTGTGATAATAGTGCATAGGATGGATTGTGCTGTACATGAATCTTGCAATCCCAAGTTCCTAGATGAATAGAAAGTCCAGGTAGACAGGATCCCCAGTATCGGGGCCACAGTTGTCTGACACATTGTTCCAACTTGTACTCCCCATGCAATGTGTGGGAGTAGTGTTGCCATCAACAGGGTGAACAGTCTGTGCACAAAGGCGAAAATCCAGAACAGGTTCAGGCTTCCTGGGAGTTGCGCTTGGCCATCAGCCTCTCACTTTCCCCTCCTCGGACGACCCCTCTTCTTGGGGGGGGCCCTCAAGTGCAGGCTGCTGCGGTGCAGGGGACTCTCCGCCAGAGTCCTCCTCCCTCCCTGTGGCAGTTGCAGTTTGTTCGGTACCAGATGTTGTTGGCACACAGGGAGGTGTGGACTGGTTGCTGTTCATCTGGCGGAGGCATTGTAAAATGTCCCTGTGCACCGCCGTCATCTCATGTAGTACATCCCACTTGGACTCCACGCGGGTCATGTGGGAGTCCACACGTGACATGTGGGAGTCCACACGTGACATGTGTGACTCCACATGGGACATGTGGGAGTCCAAGCGGGCATGATGGGCAGCCTGCTGCTGTTTGATGTCTCTGAGGAGCCCCACTACCTGGCTGAGCTCTCCGGTGCTGGACTGGTACGCATCAGCTATGCGTACCAGTTGTGGGTCTTCATGCACACCAGCAACGTCTGCAAGCAGCGACCTCTGTCTCCCACCCCTCCCACCACCCCTGCTGACATGTGCAGTGTGTGCAGTTGCACGCACAGATAACCCTGGTCCACCTTGGGGGTTGGTGGTGGTGGTGGTGTCCATGGCCCCAGGTTGGTCCAGGGTCACTGCGCTGGTGTTGTTCCTTATTCTGTCCATGTCGGCAGGGATGGTATTCGTGGTGACAGTCGTTGGAGGGGTGGGTGCAGGGGGTGCAGCTGGTGGACCTGCTGGTGCTGCAGCTGGTGGTCCTGCTGGTGCAGCATGTTGACTTGCACCGGATGTGCCAGGTTGTTCTTCATCGTCCGAGGAGGACAGAGGCTGTACGACGCCAGTGAGCTCGGCATCCTCTTGAGCCTGGGACTGGGACTCCTCAGCGTCTGCTGCTGTGTCCCTATCATCACCTGTTTTTGGGAGACACAAACAATGTATGTCATGTTTCTGCAGGCATCAGTGGTTGACACACCTGACAGTTGTGACTGTGCCTCGGGGTGCGGGCCTGTACATTGTATTGTCCTAAGTCGTCACAGTCAGGGGTTGATATTGGTGTGGCACATTGTCCTGCATTATTTGGGCATTTCTATGTATTCTCTGGGGTGTGAACATGGTCTGCATTGATTGTGTTTGGTTGACAGCCAGACCTCCTTCCCACCCACCCACCCACCCAGTCAGTTATCCCACCATGGAACGTGCTTGCATTGCAGGGAGTGTAAGTTGTCTCTCAGGATGTCAGTCAGAGGTGTCCTGCTGTTTGTTGGTGCACAGTTGGCAGCAGGGCCTTGTGCTCCCCGCAGCAGTAGCCAGTGTCAGCCATCTTGTGAGTCCTTCTCCACTCCCTGTGATGTGAGCATGGTTCAGGGTGGTGTTGATGGGCCAGTTGTGAGGCTGAGCAATGTCTGTGACTACGACTCCCATCATGCTATTGCCTCCACCCCCTTCCCAGCATGCCCATGCTTCCTTCCTTTTGACTCTGCTTCCCTGTGGGGTGGGCTGGCTGTGCTGACAGGATGGCTGGGAGTGTTGTCCTGGCAGTTGTTTGGCTAAGAGTCCCAAGAGTGTCCCTGTGCTTCACACAACATAACCCAGGGTGGTGGTGCTTTGTGGGATCTTGTGTTAGGATGGAGGGCATTGCATTCTACCAGGTGGGTACTGTGGAGTTTGTGTTGGGGGGGGTGTGAGGGGAGGTGCTGGTGACTATGGTCAGTGCTGCAAGTCCCCCTTCCCACCCAGCCAGCCGGATATCCCACCATGGAACGTGCTTGCATTGCAGGGAGTGTAAGTTGTCTCTCAGGATGTCAGTCAGTGGTGTCCTGCTGTTTGTTGGTGCACAGTTGGCAGCAGGGCCTTGTGCTCCCCACAGCAGTAGCCAGTGTCAGCCATCTTGTGAGTCCTTCTCCACTCCCTGTGATGTGAGCATGGTTCAGGGTGGTGTTGATGGGCCAGTTGTGAGGCTGAGCAATGTCTGTGACTACGACTCCCATCATGCTATTGCCTCCACCCCCCTTCCCAGCATGCCCATGCTTCCTTCCTTTTGACTCTGCTTCCCTGTGGGGTGGGCTGGCTGTGCTGACAGGATGGCTGGGAGTGTTGTCCTGGCAGTTGTTTGGCTAAGAGTCCCAAGAGTGTCCCTGTGCTTCACACAACATAACCCAGGGTGGTGGTGCTTTGTGGGATCTTGTGTTAGGATGGAGGGCATTGCATTCTACCAGGTGGGTACTGTGGAGTTTGTGTTGGGGGGGGGTGTGAGGGGAGGTGCTGGTGACTATGGTCAGTGCTGCAAGTCCCCCTTCCCACCCAGCCAGCCGGATATCCCACCATGGAACGTGCTTGCATTGCAGGGAGTGTAAGTTGTCTCTCAGGATGTCAGTCAGTGGTGTCCTGCTGTTTGTTGGTGCACAGTTGGCAGCAGGGCCTTGTGCTCCCCACAGCAGTAGCCAGTGTCAGCCATCTTGTGAGTCCTTCTCCACTCCCTGTGATGTGAGCATGGTTCAGGGTGGTGTTGATGGGCCAGTTGTGAGGCTGAGCAATGTCTGTGACTACGACTCCCATCATGCTATTGCCTCCACCCCCTTCCCAGCATGCCCATGCTTCCTTCCTTTTGACTCTGCTTCCCTGTGGGGTGGGCTGGCTGTGCTGACAGGATGGCTGGGAGTGTTGTCCTGGCAGTTGTTTGGCTAAGAGTCCCAAGAGTGTCCCTGTGCTTCACACAACATAACCCAGGGTGGTGGTGCTTTGTGGGATCTTGTGTTAGGATGGAGGGCATTGCATTCTACCAGGTGGGTACTGTGGAGTTTGTGTTGGGGGGGGTGTGAGGGGAGGTGCTGGTGACTATGGTCAGTGCTGCAAGTCCCCCTTCCCACCCAGCCAGCCAGCCAGATATCCCACCATGGAACGTGCTTGCATTGCAGGGAGTGTAAGTTGTCTCTCAGGATGTCAGTCAGTGGTGTCCTGCTGTTTGTTGGTGCACAGTTGGCAGCAGAGCCTTGTGCTCCCCACAGCAGTAGCCAGTGTCAGCCATCTTGTGAGTCCTTCTCCACTCCCTGTGATGTGAGCATGGTTCAGGGTGGTGTTGATGGGACAGTTGTGGGGGGGGCAATATGTGTGAGTGCGACTCCCATGATGCTATTGGCTACACTGACTTGGCCAGCATACACAGAATTCCTTCCTTTGAGTGGTCTTCACTGTGTGTTGGTGTTGTTGTGGTGGCTACATGTGTGGATGTGTGTGTTAGTTCTATTTGTGCCACTGCCTAGCTGTAGTTGTGGTTGTGTTTGTACATGTGTTGGCACAGTTGGATGTGACTTTTTTGATGGCATGTGTTGTGTTTATCTGACTGACATACACATTTTGGGATGATTCTGTTCTAGTTGCTGTGTAATTGCTATGAGTGCATGGTTTGACTCTCCCCTTGACAGTGATGTGTGTGTTTTGTGGCAGTTTATTGTGTACATTTGTTGTGTACTCACCAGGCTCTGGGATGTCCTCTAGTCCATATACGCTCACTGGCGGAAGGATGGCCCGCACCTTCTCCTCCCAGGGCCTGAGGTATACTGGCTTGGCAGGAGGGCCACTGCCGGTGTATTGGCTCAGGTGGTAGTCTTTCTTGAGCAGCTCCCGGACCCTCCTGCGCACGTCATACCACCTGTTCTGGATGTCGGTCTTTGTGCGCCGACATGGTGATTGGGCGTTCACCCTGTTGATGATCCTCTCCCACATCTTGGTTTTCTGCGACATGGGGGTCTGTTGGACCAGAGTGCCAAACAGCTGTGGCTCCACCCTGAGGATCTCGTCTACCATGACTTCCAATTCACTATCTAGGAACTTGGGATTCTTCTTGGGGGGCATGGTGATGGGTGGTGATAGTGGGTGATGTGTGTGTTGGTGTGCAGGTGAGGGTGTGTGGGTGTGTGTTGTGCTGGGTGTATGTGAGGTAGGTATTTGTTGGTGTGCTGCTGGTGTGTGGCTTGTGTGAGGGATGAGCTGTGGGTGTGTGGTTGCTTTCTCTTGGGTGCTGGCAGTGGAATGGCATTTGCAAAGGCTCATGGTAGTGATTTGTGTCCTTTATATAGGTGGAGTTGTTGGTGTGTCTTTGTTCTCTGTCCCCACCCCCCCAGTATTTATTGGCTTGGTAATTGCTTGTTTGGCCTTTTTTTGGTTGATTTTTCCTTTGTGCTGTTTGTGTATGTTGGAAACGTTCTTGTGACCGAGTCGGACCCTGCATTGGTCTCGTACGGTGTTTTCCGTTTCGTTCACGCTGTGTTTGTGCAGTTTTGTATGCTGCGTACGCGTCGGTCGCGGTGTATTGTGTTGCTTCGGCTCGGTTTTGTATGCGTGTCGGTCGTACGGCTTGTCCTCCGTCCGACTCGGTCGTGTTTTTCGCGCCTTGCATCGTACTTTGCAGGTTGGAGTTGGCGGGTACGATTCGGTCGGATTTGTTCCGGGTGCGTGTCGGTCGGTTGGATTCGCGTGTTTTTCCGGCCGGATTGCTATTTTCCGAGCGGGTCGGTCGGTCGGCTTGGTTTCCTGACGTGTCGGTCGGATTTATCGCGGCTTGCATCGTACTTGGCGTGTCGGGCGCCACTGGTACGTGTCGGTCGGTATTTTTTCCGGATCCGAGTCGGTCGGTGCTTTTTCCGGCCCGAATCGGAATCGACCCCTAAATGTGTCTTACTGAATGCATGGGTTAGTGAGTAAACTGTGTAAATGTCTGTATCAGTCTGTCAGTTGGTGTATTAGTGGCTGTATGGGTTGGTGAGTAGCTACATGACTGTCTATATTGGTTATTGATTGGTTGTCTGAGTATCTCTATGGGTGCCTGAGTGTCTGTGTGAGTGGGTGGGGGGTGGGTGACTCTGTGCATAGATAGGTGAGTGGGTGATTCACTGGGTGCATGGGTTCAAGTGTGCATCTGTGAAGGGCTGTATGGGTGGGTAAGTGTGTGTATGGGTGTGTTGGTGAGTGAATGGATGTCTCAGTAGAATATGTGTGAGTAACTTCATATGTGAAAGGCAGTATATGTGAGTGTTGGAGTATATAAATGACTATACGTGAGAGTGAGTGATTGTGAGAGTGGCTGTATGGATGAGTGTGTGCTTATATCAGTGTTTAGAAAAGACAGTAAGTATGTGTTAGTATTTGTATAAATAAGTAAGGTGGTCTGTATATAACTGTATAGGTGAGTAAATGGGTGTGATTGATTCTTTGCATGGCTGAGTAAGTTTGTGAGTAAGTCTATGGATGAGTGGCGGTGTGTGAGTGTATGTATAGGTGTATGAGTGCATATGATAGTGCTGTATTGATAAGTGACTGCATGTATGAGTTACTGTTTGGGTGAATGAGTGGATGTGTGTGTGTGTAGACCTAGGAATCACTGAGTGGGTATGAAGTACCTGCTATTGGTCTGTCTATGGTTTCGATATTAGTATTCTGTATTTTAGAGTGGGCGTATAAAAGGTTTTATTAGGGTGTGAGGAGGTGCATCAGATTATCACATGGATGATGTCATCAGTGATGTCATCAGTGATGTCATTTGAGATGTCATGAGTGATGTCATCAGTGATGTCACTGACCATGTCATGAGTGATGTAATATGTGACGTCATCAGCAGTGCATTGCGGGGGCGCGAGTTATAGTTATCTCTACTTACTATAACGGCCGAATTTCTCTGGTTTTGTACGAGTGAAATGTCCAACTAACTATAACGTCCCTGATACCTGTGGTTTTTTCAGTGAATTTCTAAGGTTTTTTAAATGCTAATTTGTAACTATAACGTCCCTGAAACCTATGGTTTTTTCAGTGAATTTCAAAGGTTTTTTAAAAGCTAATTACTAACTATAACATAGCACTCACGTTTGCAGAGTGGTGGAGAAAGGTGAGCGTGGCCTCCGAACACCTCTTAGCAATCCCACTGTCTGAGATTTACTGGAGGTAACAGGAGGGGTAGTTAGCCCCCAACGTCAACCTTGGGGGCTGGCCAACTACCCTTCCTATTACCTCCAGTAAGTCCCACACAGCAGGATTGCTAACATGTTATATCATGCCCGCTCCCTCCCTGCACCACTGTGCAAACGCACCCGCTGGCGTGTTGTAAGTTGGGGGATTAAGTCCCCTTGAATCCTGAGGGTCCCTGGGGGCCAACTAGCCCACCAGGTACCTCCAGTAAGCGCCACACAGCTGCGTTGCAGAGAGGTGTTCTGAGGCCACGCCCCTTTTTACACCATGCTGCAAAACTAGTTCCATGAAGCGAAGCAGAGTTTACCATGACAGGGCGGGAGCCGCACGGCTCCCGCCATGCCATAGCAAACAGCTGTGTCCCGGTGCTGGGCACCCCAGGACACTGTAATGTAATGTAATGTAATGTAAAATATATTTATACCGCGCAGCTGTCACCCCAAGGGTATCCTGGCGCTGAGACTGACCAGAAGATGTATGGATGCAAAACAGACGGACAAATAGCCCAGCCTGCAATGAGTGATAGCTCAGAATTAGTCTTCCCTTGGGAAAAGCCATGTCTTCAGCTTTTTCCTGAATGGTAGTAGTTCCTGAGTTTGTCTAATGTCTACAGGGAGGTCGTTCCAGAGCTTTGCCGCTGCAACGCTAAAGGCTCTCCCGCCAGTTCTTGTTTTTTTGTATCTCGTCATAATCACCAAATTGGTGTTTGCTGACCGGAGATTCCTTTTTGGAGCGTACCATTTAAATTTATCTTGCAGAGGTTTCGGTCCTAACCCATGGATTGCCTTAAAAACTATACATAGTGATTTAAACTTAATCCTCTGGCCAATTGGCAACCAATGAAGGTCCTTCAAAGCCCTCGATGTAGATGACCTACGATGCTTATTGAGAGCCAGTTTGGCAGCTATAGTTTAGATCCTCTGGATCTTCAAAATCAGTGAGTTTGGAGCCCCCAAGTAGAGAGAGTTACAGTAATCCAATCTACTCAGTATCACTGCTCTCACCACCTCTGACCTAGTGTTAGTAGGAAGGAGTGGAAGGATTGTGCGTAATGCTCTGATCAGGGAGAGACAGGTGCCCACTTGCTTATTAACCTGAGTCTCCAGCTGAAGGTCCTCATCCAGCATAACTCCCAAGTTACGCACTGTTTTGTTTGGTGTCAAAGGTTTATCAGTAGGAGAGAGCCTAAATTCCGAGTGAAGTGGGCGAGCAACTTTGGCAGTGGAACAAACTACCATCTCGGTCTTATCTCCGTTAAATTGCAGGGAGTTATGTCTGAGCCATTTTGTGGTACTCTGCATACATTCCTGAAATTGATCCATTGATACTGCCTGGGCTCCTTCTAGGGAAAACACCAATTGCGTATCATCAGCATAATTAATCAAGTCAATACCAAAGGACTTTATAATCGGTATAAGTGGGCGCAGATAGATGTTGAAAAGTACTGGGCTGATTGCGGAGCCGGCCAGTACTGTAGGAGCCGGCCCTGGGGTGTGGCGGTCCCCAGGGCCATCAAGGGCTCCAGGAGGGGGGCCGCGCGGCCCCCCTCCCAACATTTTAAGCCCCGGGGAGGTGGTGGTCCCCGGGGCCCGGGGGTCCGAAATGGACCCCCGCATTTCATTACAGAGTGCCCTGGGGAGGTGGTGGTCCCTGGGGCAGTGTGGGGGCTGAAGCCCCCCGCACTAATTATTGATTATAGCCCTGGGGAGGTGGCGGGGCCCCCCACCCTTAATTAATTTAGCCCCGGGAGGTGGCAGACCCTGGGTTAGCGTGGAGGTTGGGGACCCCCCACGCATTTATTTTTACATCCCCGGGGAGGTAGCGGTCCCTGGGGCTGCGGGGGGCCTCAGTGCCCCCGCAGTTTATTAAATAAGCCCCGGGAAGGTGGCGGTGCCCAGGGCTGTGGGGGCCCCCATGGGCCCCCACAAATTAATTTGTGAGTGCCCCCGGGACCTGGCCCACCCGGGGGCTTTCAAAAATGAAGTGCAGGAGCCCGCGCTTCGTTTTTTTTTAATTTTCGCGGCAGGATTCGTGACCCCAATAAGAATTCTGCCGTTTTTAAAAAAAATAATGCTTTTTTTGGCCCCAGGGGTCCTTGTGGGACCCCCTGAGCAGGCCTAGGGGCTCAGGGTGTTTCTACTCTGCCCCCTTTTCTTGTTTTTCACCTTTTTTTACTCTTTTCTTGTGACTCGGTTATTAAGTCACAAGATGGCTGCCAACACACTCTGGATTAGAGTGTTGGCAGCCAATCAAAGTGAAGCTCGTGCCCGGGAAGGTCGCGATGCCTTCCTCGGTGCTCAGATATCGAAACTTTTCTTTTTCTAATTTCTCAGGAACTACTGAACGGATTTACACCATTTAAAAAAAGGTCTCTTTCTGAACCAAGGGCTACCTTTTTGCCAAATTTGGTGAAATTCCGTTCAGCAGTTCGGGCTGTAGCCTGTTCCAATTTTTCCTATGGAAATTAACATGGGGAAAACGCGTTTTGGGACCCCCCTTTTTTCTCGGCCCCCGCTTGACGAATCACCCCAAAACTTTCAAGGTAGGAGCTGACCTAAGGGGGGCATTAGGTTTGAAAATTTCGCAAAGATTCGTCAAACTACGCCAAAGATATTGGCAAAAGAAAAAACGCTTTTTGAATAGAAACGAGATCCTAACTATAACTACCTACTGGCGACTGCCAGTAGGTAATATATATATATATATATACACGAAGATGGAATTAAGGCAGTTGATTTCTTTTTAAAGAAGAGACCAATTTCCATGTATAAACATAACATCATGTTACTTAAAATGATCAGATGGTGTCTATGCAATAATGTATTTACGTTTGATGGAAAGTTTTTTCAGCAACTTCAGGGGGTAGCTATGGGGGCATGCTTCTCCCCCAGCTACGCGTGTTTGCACGTTGGCTGGTGGGAGGAGCATGTCCTAATAACGCAAAATCATGATGCTTGGATCAACAATGTAGTAAAATGGTGGCGTTACATCGATGATGTATTTATAATTTGGAAAGGAACCCAAATACAGGCTGAAAATTTTGTAGATAATTTGAACTGCAACCAAATGAATTTGAAATTTACATCACACATTGACTCATGTACAACCAATTTTTTTGATATCACTGTATACATTAAAGAGGGTCAAATTTAGACATGCCTATACAGGAAACCCACTGCTGGCAACGCATTATTACACGCAAACAGCTTCCATCCACAGCACACAATCGCTAGCATACCATATGGTGAGTTTTTACGCATCCGACGAGCATGTAGCACACAAGAAGCTTCAGAGTTGCACCTCACCGCAGCCAAACAAAGGTTTATAGAAAGAGGCTATAACCCCATTAACCTAGACAAAGCCCTGATCAAAGTTAACAGCAAAAACAGGCAATCCCTGTTAAGTGGCAAGACAACTGAGGAAACCACAGAAACTCTGGCACGTGACAATGACAGCACTGCCAATGAGATGGGCAATGGTCAGTGTAGACTTATTACTACCTAGAGCAAACAAAGTAAGGCCATTAAAGCTATCATCAACACACAATGGCCCATTGTGTTGACTGATGCCACACTGAAACCTATCCTGTCCGCCAGACCCACAATAACTTTCCGTAAGGCATATTCTATGCGTGACGACCTTGTAAGAAGTAGCCCGGAATGTGACAACGCAACTAGCTGGTTGTCCCCCAGACGAGGTTTCTATAAATGCAGTACCTGTCGGGCCTGTAAATTTGGAAACAATACCACCACATATTCCACAGCTTTTTCTGATACACCTGTTAAACTCATAGGCCATTACACATGTCGAACGGAATTCGCGGTCTATGTGTTACAGTGCATATGTGGGCTACGCTACGTAGGTAGCACTAAACTACAAGTCTATGTACGCATATTACAACACCTTCGAGCCATAGTAAACTCTGACCCTGCATATCCCGTTGCTCGACATATCAAAATTGAACATAACAATAACCTTAACTGTCTCCAATATTTTGTGATTGACAATGTTCCAGCCAGCAAACGGGGTGGTAATCGAGAGAAAAAGTTAAGACAACTAGAGAGTAAATACATAGTTGAACTCGATACCATGTCTCCACATGGTCTGAACTTATGCGAAGACTTACATAACTTTCTATAAATATATACCTGACAGTTATGCTTTACCGCTACCTGCAGCTAGCAATGGACCACATATTGATTCATTTCAATTTATCGTACAATGTTATAGTCTACATAAGCAAAGACACCACATTTCAGAATTATATTAGCTTTATATTTGGATCGGAGTATTAGGGGGCTCCCTTATACTTTTAACCTATTAATATGCAAATACAACATATAGTTCAACAGCTAGCCATTCGTAACATTTTTTCTATGTTTTTACACACACATATGCACTTTAGACACCTGGTATTTTATTATCTATTTTTGCACTTTACTAGCCAGCATGGCAATCTACAAATGTATATTTTGAGAACGTTTACATATAATATACTTCTTTTAAGTCGTAGATCTTTATTATATCATGCTTGTATTTGCACATGGTATTTATTTGACTTAATATTTAATAATAACCGGTTTTAGTGATTGTTTACATTTTTATATTCTGCTCTTATCAAATCATGTATTATTAATACCATTTTAATTCAATATATGGGCATCTGTGATAAATTGCATTTATGCATCCTTTTAGATAGCCTTATTTTCTCAAAATGGTGGTATTATTATTTATTTTTTCATGAAATTATTTATCTATTTATAATATGTTGCAGAATGTATAATACTCGATAACTTACATTGACATTGGTCACTATTTGGTACTTTGCCTGTTTCATTTTCCTTATGATTCACATGTATATTCATTGGATGTTGTTCCCACTTTCAAATTGGAACTAGAATAGCGATCGCATTGGTGCACGCAACTAAGTATATTCTTTCCAAAGAAAATCCATTATATAAATTCTTTAAATGCTATGTGTAAATATCAATGGATTTGGGTACCAACGATGTGACCATTAAGTAATGTCAATGTTTACATATTCTAGCCGGTTAAGCCAATAAGACATACGTAGATCTTCAGTATTTTCTCTATGCCTATGCTGTAAGTGCTGAAGCTGGTGTCACATGTTCATTTTTTCCACGTATATAGAACCACTTGCACGTAACGCGATCATGTGACCAAGGCCACTGTGTTGGCCGAAACGCGTAATGATCAACTGCACCGAAGACTCTAAATAAAGCGCAACATTGGCAATAAGCTTATCAAGTTGTCCGTATCTCTGGTGTGTGAGGACTGCACGAAGGAGTGGTAATTCGATATATATATATTTGTATATATATATATATATATATATATATATATATATATATATATATATATATAATTATTTATTTCAAGCACCAGCAGCTTTCCCTCCGACAGCCATGCGGTGGCACCCGGTCAGGCAACCAGGAAACACTTTCTTCCATCAAAGGCAGCAGAGAATTATGTCAATTCATAAAAATGAATTTTAAATTTACAACATGCAGTTGCCAGTAAGGCCAACCCATTTCAATGTGCCTATATATACCTATGTGTGTGTGCTTCAGTTGAATGAAATTCTATCAGTCCCAAACATCAGTATGCAAAAAATCCTATTTAATAATTTGATCATATGCTAAAACACTCATCGAAACGTACATACATGTAAAAGATAAAACAATAATACAAAATTAACAACATATTCAAGACAAGATATCTCTAGATCTCCACACACTAAGGGGTCGATTCCGATTCGGGCCGGAAAAAGCACCGACCGACTCGGAGCCGGAATTAATTCCGACCGACACGTACCTGTGGCGCCCGACACGCCAAGTACGAATCAAGGCGTGCAAAATCCGACCGACACGTACTGAACCCAAGCCGAACGACCGAGCCGCACGGAAAACAGCAATCCGGCCGGAAAAACACGCGAATCGAACCGACCGACACGCACCCGGAACAAATCCAACCGAAACGTACACGCGAACTCCAAACCGCAAAGTACGATGCAAGGCGCGAAAACCACGACCGAGTCGTACGGAGGACAAGCCGTACGACCGACACGCATACAAAACCGAGCCGAAGTAACACAAAACACCGCGACCGACGCGTACGCAGCATAGAAAACTGCACAAACACAGCGTGAACGAAACGGAGAAGACCGTACGAGACAACTGCAGGGTCCGACTCGGTCACAAGAATGTTCCAACATGCACAGAAAGTACTAAGGAAAAACACACAAAAAAAGGCTAAAAAAGCAATTACAAAGCCAATAAATACTGGGGGGGTGGGGACAGAGAACAAAGACACACCCACAACTCCACCCATATAAAGGACACAAATCCCAACCATGATCCTTTGCAAATGCTATTCTACTGCCAGCACTCAACAGACAGCAACCACACACCCACAGCTCATCCCTCACACAAGCCACACACCATCAGCACACCAACAAATAGCTACCTCACATACACCCAGCAAAACACACACTCACACACCCTCACCTGCACACCAACACACACATCACTCACCATCACCACCCATCACCATGCCCCCCAAGAAGAATCACAAGTTCCTAGATTGTGAATTGGAAGTCATGGTAGACGAGATCCTCAGGGTAGAGCCACAGCTGTTTGGCACACTGGTCCAACAGACACCCATCTCCCAGAAAACCAAGATGTGGGAGAGGATCATCAACAGGGTGAACGCACAATCACCATGTCTGCGCACAAAGACTGACATCCAGAACAGGTGGTATGACGTGCCAGGAGGGTATGGGAGCTGCTCAAGAAGGAGTACCTCCTGAGCCAATACACCGGCAGTGGCCCTCCTGCCAAGCCAGTATACCTCAGGCCCTGGGAGGAGAAGGTGCGGGCCATCCTTCCGTCAGTGAGCGTCTATGGACTAGAGAACATCCCAGAGCCTGGTGAGTACACAACAAATGTACACAATATTCTGCCACAATACACACACACATCACTGTCAAGGGGAGAGTCACACCATGCACTCATAGCAATTACACAGCAACCAGAACAGAATCATCCCAAAATGTGTATGTCAGTCAGATAAACACAACACATGCCATCTCAAAGTTACATTTAACCGTGTCATCACATGTACAAACACAACTACAACTACAGCTAGGCAGTGGCACAAATATAACTAACAAACACATCCAGACATGTAGCCACCACTACAACACCAACACACAGTGAAGACCACTGAAAGAAAGGAATTCTGTGTATGCTGGGCAAGTCAGTGTAGCCAATAGCATCATGGGAGTCGTAGTCACAGATATTGCTCACCCCCACAACTGTCCCATCAACACCACCATGAACCATGCGCACATCACAGGGAGTGGAAAAGGACTCACAAGATGGCTGACACTGGCTACTGCTGTGGGGAGCACAAGGCCCTGCTGGCAACTGTGCAATAACCAACAGCAGGACACCACTGACTGACATCCTGAGAGACAACTTCCACTCCCTGCAATGCAAGCACGTTCCATGGTGGGATATCTGGCTGGGTGGGAAGGAGGACTTGCAGCACTGACCATAGTCACAAGCACCTCCCCTCACACACCCCTCAACACATACTCCACATAACCCACCTGGGAGAATGCAATGCCTCACATCCTAACTCAAGATCCCACAAAGAACCTCCACCCTGGGTTATGTTGTGTGAAGCACAGGGACACTCTTGAGACTTTTAGACAAACAACTGCCAGGACAACACTCCCAGCCATCCTGTCAGCACAGGCAGCCCACCCCACAGGGAAGCAGAGTCAAAAGGAAGGAAGCATGGGCATGCTGGGAAGGGGGTGGAGGCAATAGCATGATGGGAGTAGTAGGCACAGATATTGCTCAGCCTCACAACTGGCCCATCAACACCACCCTGAACCATGCTCACATCACAGGGAGTGGATAAGGACTGACAAGATGGCTGACACTGGCTACTGCTGTGGGGAGCACAAGGCCCTGCTGGCAACTGTGCACCAACAAACAGCAGGACACCACTGACTGACATCCTGAAAGACAACTTCCACTCCCTGCAATGCAAGCACGTTCCATGGTGGGATATCTGGCTGGGTGGGAAGGAGGACTTGCAGCACTGACCATAGTCACAAGCACCTCCCCTCACACACCCCCTCAACACATACTCTACATAACCCACCTGGGAGAATGCAATGCCACACATCCTAACTCAAGATCCCACAAAGAACCTCCACCCTGGGTTATGTTGTGTGAAGCACAGGGACACTTTTGGGACTTTTAGCCAAACAACTGCCAGGACAACACTCCCAGCCATCCTGTCAGCACAGGCAGCCCACCCCACAGGGAAGCAGAGTCAAAAGGAAGGAAGCATGGGCATGCTGGGAAGGGGGTGGAGGCAATAGCATGATGGGAGTAGTAGGCACAGATATTGCTCAGCCTCACAACTGGCCCATCAACACCACCCTGAACCATGCTCACATCACAGGGAGTGGATAAGGACTGACAAGATGGCTGGCACTGGCTACTGCTGTGGGGAGCACAAGGCCCTGCTGGCAACTGTGCACCAACAAACAGCAGGACACCACTGACTGACATCCTGAAAGACAACTTCCACTCCCTGCAATGCAAGCACGTTCCATGGTGGGATATCTGGCTGGGTGGGAAGGAGGACTTGCAGCACTGACCATAGTCACAAGAACCTCCCCTCACACACCCCCTCAACACATACTCCACATAACCCACCTGGGAGAATGCAATGCCACACATCCTAACTCAAGATCCCACAAAGAACCTCCACCCTGGGTTATGTTGTGTGAAGCACAGGGACACTCTTGGGACTTTTAGCCAAACAACTGCCAGGACAACACTCCCAGCCATCCTGTCAGCACAGGCAGCCCACCCCACAGGGAAGCAGAGTCAAAAGGAAGGAAGGATGGGCATGCTGGGAAGGGGGATGGAGGCAATAGCATGATGGGAGTCGTAGTCACAGCTCTACATCCCCCACCACATGGCCCAGCAAGCTCACACTCACGCATGCACATCCCACAGAGAGTGGAAAGGCCCATCAAAGATGTCTGACACTGTTGCTGTGTCGTGGGGAGCACAAGGGCATGCTGGGAACTGCACACCAACCAACAGCAGGACACCACTGTCAGCCATCTTGCCATTGCTCTCACACCCACACACTCTGAACTCCCCACAAAAGCAAGTAAGTATGGGAATGCTGGGAAGTGGGGTGGAGGCAATAGCATGATGGGAGTCATAGTCACAGACATAGCTCACCCCCACAACTGTCCCATCAACACCACCCTGAACCATGCTCACATCACAGGGAGTGGAAAACAACTGACAAGATGGCTGACACTGGCTACTGCTGTGGGGAGCACAAGGCCCTGCTGGCAACTGTGCACCAACAAACAGCAGGACACCACTGACTGACATCCTGAAAGAAAACTTCCACTCCCTGCAATGCAAGCACGTTCCATGGTGGGATATCTGGCTGGGTGGGAAGGAGGACTTGCAGCACTGACCATAGTCACAAGCACCTCCCCTCATACACCCCCTCAACACATACTCCACATAACCCACCTGGGAGAATGCAATGCCACACATCCTAACTCAAGATCCCACAAAGAACCTCCACCCTGGGTTATGTTGTGTGAAGCACAGGGACACTCTTTGGACTTTTAGTCAAACAACTGCCAGGACAACACTCCCAGCCATCCTGTCAGCACAGGCACCCCACCCCACAGGGAAGCAGAGTCTAAAGGAAGGAAGGATGGGCATGCTGGGAAGGGGGATGGAGGCAATAGCATGAAGGGAGTGGTAGTCACAGATCAACATCTCACACCCACATGGCCCAGCAAGTTAGCACTGAAGCATGCACACCTCACAGGGAGTCAAAAGCCACTTCAAAGATGTCTGACACGGGCTACAGCTGTGGGGAGCACAAGGCCCTGCTGGGAACTGGGCACCAACAAACAATAGGACCACACTGCCAGCCATCTTGCCATTGCTGTCACACTCACACACAGTGAAGTCCACTCAAAAGGAAGGAAGTATGGGCATGCTGGGAAGTGGGGTGGAGGCAATAGCATGATGGGAGTCATAGTCACAGACATAGCTCACCCCCACAACTGTCCCATCAACACCACCCTGAACCATGCTCACATCACAGGGAGTGGAAAACAACTGACAAGATGGCTGACACTGGCTACTGCTGTGGGGAGCACAAGGCCCTGCTGGCAACTGTGCAACAACCAACAGCAGGACACCACTGACTGACATCCTGAAAGACAACTTTCACTCCCTGCAATGCAAGCACAGTCCATGGTGGGAGAACTGACTGGCTGGGTGGGAAGGAGGGCCGGCTGTCAACCAAATACAACCAATGCAAACCATGTTCACACCCCAACAAATACATAGAAATGCCCAAATAATGCAGGACAATGTGCTAAACCAATATCAACCCCTGACTGTGACAACTTAGGACAATGCAATGTACAGGCCCTCACCCAGAGGCACAGTCACAACTGTCAGGTGTGTCAACCATTGATGCCTGCAGAAACATAACATACATTGTGTGTGTCTCCCAAAAACAGGTGATGATGGGGACACAGCAGCAGACGCTGAGGAGTCCCAGTCCCAGGCTCAAGAGGATACAGAGGTCACTGGTGTCGTACAGCCTATGCCCTCCTCGGACGAAGAAGACCAACCTGGCACCTCCGGTGCAAGTCAACATGCAGCACCAGCAGGACCACCAGCTGCAGCACCAGCAGGACCACCAGCTGCACCCCCTGCACCCACCCCTACAACGACTGTCACCACAAATACCATCCCTGCCGACATGGACAGAACAAGGAGCACCACCAGCACAGAGACCCTGGACCAACGTGGGGCCATGGACACCACCACCACCACCAACCCCCAAGGGGGACCAGGGTCATCTGTGCATGCCACTGCACGCACTACACATGTCGGCAGGGGTGGTGGGAGGGGTGGGAGACAGAGGTCGCTGCTTGCAGAGGTGTCTGGTGTGCATGACGACCCACAACTGGTACGCATAGCCGATGCGTACCAGTCCAGCACCGGAGATCTCAGCCAGGTAGTGGGGCTCCTCAGAGACATGAAACAGCAGCAGGCTGCCCATCATGCCCGCTTGGACTCTCACATGTCCCGCGTGGAGTCCAAGTGGGACGCACTGCAAGAGATGACGGCGGTGCACAGGGACATATTACAATGCCTCCGCCCAGATGAACAGTAACCAGTCTACACCTCCCTGTGTGCCAACAACATCTGGTGCTGAACAAACTGCAACTGCCACAGGGAGGGAGGATGACTCTGGCGGAGAGTCCCCTGCACTGCAGCAGCCTGTACTTGAGGGGCCCCCCCAAAGAAGAGGGGTCGTCCGAGGAGGGGCAAGTGAGAGGCCGATGGCCAAGTGCAACCCCCAGGAAGCCTGAACCTGTTCTGGATGTTCACCTTTGTGCACAGACTGTTCACCCTGTTGATGGCAACACAACTCCCACACATGACATGGGGAGTAGAAGTTGGACCAATGTCTCAGACAACTGTGGCCCCGATACTGGGGATTTTGTCTACCAGGACTTTCAATTCACCTAGGAACTTCTGATTGCAATATAAATGTACAGCACTAACAATCCTATGCACTATTCACACAAATGTATCACAATAAACACACTAATACACCATACTTGCCTCTGTTGTGATTCCAACGTGGGTGCTGTCATGGGGATGATGAACTGCAAAATTACACTGTGTATGCGGACTGCAACAGCAAGTACAACACAGGCATGTGAGTAAAGGCAACGTGACACATATGAGGGAGACACACCACCAGGGCTACACAACACATACACACCTAGGCCATCTGACTCATTGCCTACACTGATGTTGCCAGGAAAGACGGTGCAATGCACAGACACCACACCTATTCCCAGTTGTAGTCAAGTAGCCCACAGGTGCAGTAAGCAAATGGCAGTCAAATGTGTGACCACAGACAACGCACATCACAAAGTGAAGCACAGGTTTATTACACAGTTGCAACATGTCGTATCCACTACAGATGCAAGGTAATCCCACCTGGCAGCGGGCACACAGTCAACAACTGTAGAAGGAAGGAAGTCCATGGGTGTGGCGCACATCACCTGTAGGGACACAACAGCTACCACCCTGGAAGTACAATCACATCGTCGGTGGACACAGTTGACCAAACGAATCTGAAAGTACCCTGTGAAGGACAGAAATGACACACAGTCAAAAGCAATGGAGAACAGGACAGAACAGCAAAACCCATGCACAATACATGTTACAAGATACCCACCCAGAACCAAGTTAGCATGTCAACACTGTTGGGGAGTACAGACCACCTGTAAGCACACATCGCTACACACATCCAGTCAAGTAGCCCATGGACACACTCCAACAGCACCAGAGCACCACCTACACATATCATGCCAACTCAGATAATTGACATGACACCTCAGGATACTCACATTCAGCTAAAGAAGTTGGTGATGAGCTGTGTGCGGACATCACCCTCATCATCATCATCATCACTGGCATCGTGGTCCAGGCCAGGATCCTCCACAGGTGGCGGATGTTGGTCATTGTCATCCTGGATGAGAGGCAACTCCTTCCGCACTGCCAGGTTGTGGAGCATGCAGCAGACGATGATAATCTTGCACACCTTCGCTGGGGCATATGGGAGGGACCCTCCTGTCTTGTCGAGGCAGCGGAAGCGGCTCTTCAGGAGACCAAATGTCCGCTCAATCACTCTCCTGGTCCGACCATGTGCCTCATTGTAGCGCATCTGGGCTGGTGTCACAGGGTTCCTGAGGGGTGTCAGCAACCACGGCATGTTGGGGTATCCCGAGTCACCTACGGACAGACAAGTGCACATTATCTGACTTGGAAAAGTGGGCGGAATACTACAGATCAGATCACACACAATGGCACAAAGTCAGTACACACCGACAAGCCAGGCACGCTGGTTCTGCATCTGTGCCATCATCCTGGGGATGCGACTACTCCTCATCACAAAGGCATTGTGTGCTGAACCAGGGAAACGGGCACACACGTGTGTGATGGTCATATCTGCAAGACACACCACCAGTGCATTGACCGAGTGGTAGTGCTTGCGGTTACGGTAGGCCTGCTCCTGGGCCTGTGGTGGTACCAAAGCCACATGTGTCCCATCAATGGAGCCAATGACATGCAGCATCCTCCCCAGGGCATAGAAGTCACTCTTCACGTCAGTGAGTCGTTGCAGTCTAGGGAAATAGATGTACCGGTTCAGGTATAGCAACATTGCCTCCAAAACATCGCGGAGCACACGGCTCAACATGGTCTGTGACATCCCACCAGCAGTCGCCACAGTATGTTGGAAGGTACCGGTGGCAAAGAAGTGTAGGGCTGCCATCACCTTCACCTTGGGGGTCAGCGCTGTAGGATACGGCCGGCCAGGCTGCAAATGTGGGGCCAACTGCACTGCCAAATCCTCAATCAGCTGCCTGGTGAAGCGGTACCATCGGATGCTGTCCCGTTCCACCATCGTTGCCAGGTCTGGGAATGGTCTATGGACAGCAGGAGCCCTGCAGTGCAGAGGAGAAGAAAGCAAGATTGTCAGTCACCCCACATATGCGGCATTGAACACACTCAATATCACATCATACATCATTATGAGGCACAACTACATGAAGTGTGCAGTTCCGTAAGGACATGTATGGTACATACATGGCCAACATCTGTCATCACGGTTCAACAAGTGGCATCAATAAGTCCCAGGTTGGCCCATTGGATATCATGAGGCCGTGTCACAGTTCCCATCTCCTGCTGCCATGTCACAATCACCCCCACAGTGACATGTGAGGCCAGATGTGCCCCAGGCATCACAGCTCAACGACAGGTACATTCCCAGGGACCCTGTATTGCCACATGGACACTGGCATTACATGGAGTATCATGTGTACACCACAGCAAAACAACCATGACCCCCACAGGTAGTGGTCCCACTTGCCACTGCAGGACAGACATGGACGTCTGTGACACACACACGCGCAACATCAAAGTCCATGCACACACAACGTGGATGTGGAGACTGTCTCCCATTGTGCACATGACATCAGAGACATTGTAAACACTACATGCACACAGACTGTGGAGGACCATCACTATTGTGCCACTGGGACACCCTGGCTCAAACATACCGTCCCACATGGGACTCACGGGGTATGTGACATGACATACACATACACCACCGTGAAATGTGACCATGGCACATGCACAGATATGAACAGTTGCACATCACAGTGGTCATGTACACGTAACACCCAGGATCCTGTCCCCATGAACACGTGCACAGCCTGGGGGTGGCTGCCCCCAGGTGACACCCACAGGACAACATGTACACCAACATACACACAATAGGAAATGCAGCCTTACATGCCTTATGATACAGTTTGGACAGGCTGTGGTGTTGTAGGTGTGCCCCTCACTCCCTGGGAGCTATCTGTGGCTGGCATATGTTCATCTGAGACAGGCATGGTGACATATGCCAGTCACTTGTACAGGGATGCGTTGAACAGCAATGGACCGATCGGTGCACCCGTCCGGCCCATTGCATTCAATGTGTGCGGGTACGCGTTGTACCCCTGTACGCTTTGAACAGCAATGGACCGATCGGTGCGCCCGGCCGGCCCATTGCATTCAATGTGTGCGGGTACGCGTTGTACCCCTGTACGCGTTGAACAGCAATGGACCGATCAGTGCACCCGGCCGGCCCATTGCATTCAATGTGTGCGGGTACGCGTTGTACCCCTGTACGCGTTGAACAGCAATGGACCGATCGGTGCGCCCGGCCGGCCCATTACATTCAATGTGTGCGGGTACGCGTTGTACCCCTGTACGTGTTGAACAGCAATGGACTGATCGGTGCACCCGGCCGGCCCATTGCATTCAATGTGTGCGGGTATGCGTTGTACCCCTGTACGCGTTGAACAGCAATGGACCGATCGGTGCACCCGGCCGGCCCATTGCATTCAATGTGTGCGGGTACGCGTTGTACCCCTGTACGCGTTGTACCGCAATGGACCGATCGGTGCGCCCGGCCGGCACATTGCATTCAATGTGTGCGGGTACGCATTGTACCCCTGTACGCGTTGAACAGCAATGGACCGATCAGTGCGCCCGGCCGGCCCATTGCATTCAATGTGTGCGGGTACGCGTTGTACCCCTGTATGCGTTGAACAGCAATGGACCGATCGGTGCGCACCCATTGTCAATGGCCTAGCCTGGCAACGGACGCGTTTTCGAAATTCGAACGAGTCGGTTGCTGGAAATTCAATTGGTCACCCACAACAATGTTGCAAAATCATGTATGTCATGAAGTTGAAGATTTGAAGGATGCTGTGGGCGTGTATTGGTGCTGCTATTCCATGGATTGGACAGATTCAGAAGATGCAAACGACTTGGACCTATCACTTTGGACACATGGGACAGTATCTGCCTCTGCAGAACATATATATTGCTGGCTGTTCCCCTGAGAGCTCACTTGCCTGCACTACATGCTCCAGGACGACATCTGCCACTGCACTGCTGCTGTCTCTGCCCCCTCTGGACCCTGCAATGGCACGCACTGTGGAGAGAGCCCCAGCCTTCAGCCTTGAGGAGAACCAGGCCCTGCTGGACAGCCTACTTCCACAGTACACCAAGCTGTATGGGACACCAGGGGAGCAGGTGAGTGTTCTGTGCACTGCCTTTCTGAATGTGCATTTTGTCTGACTAGCAAGGCTGAAAGTCTGCACGCCACTGGCTAGCAGGCTCACTGAGTAGTTGTCACCCCCCATAGTGTGTAGTGACATGCACTGGACAGGTATGGTGCAGTGACAGTGCATTTGAACAAGGTTTTACTTCCCATGCAATGATACCATGTAATGACTTCTGGCAAACTGTCCATGGGCAGCGTTGCACTGCCTGTGTACATCATGTGCCCCTGTGATTGAGACATGTATATACAACTGTGTCATGCACGGATATGTTGCATGTGTAGTAATGGCCTTTTCACTTTGTCATCCTCACAGGTTAATGCCCATCGGAAGCAGGAGATCTGGAAGGACATCGTCCGGGCTGTCCGGTCCGTAGGGGTCTACAAGCGCCGGATCCGCAACTGCCAGAAGAGGTGGCAGGACCTTCGGGGCTGGACCCGGAGGATTGCACGGGTCCAGCTGAAGCTGTCGCCTCCTCGCAGGAGGGGCGGAACACGGACCCTGACCCCCACATGCTCCAGATCCTGGCGGTGGTGTTTCCAGACCTGGATGGGCAGCTGAAGGCCAGACAGCAGCAAGGAGGGGTGAGTCAAAGACTGCACTGTGAACTCTGTATTACATGCTATGTGCCCTCCTCTGGCCTGGTTAAACTGCCACAGTACAGCAGTCATGTTGTCCAGGAGCCATGTCCCTCTATTGTGCACTGCCCACTCCTCATCAGATACCCAGGTGTGGCCCTTACATTCAGGGAATTGTGTCACTTGGGACTGTGTCCTTGCAGTTTGCTTCACTCAAGGTGGGGGACAGCATCTGTTTCCCTAACTCTGTTGTGGGCATCATGGGTGGGTCCATTGTTCACACAATGCCTGTGTTTGGACATGTAATCTGCGTGTTGCTTTCATATGCGGTCCACTTGCTGAGCTGAGCCACCACATGTGCCTGGGGTATCTGGCACACACCCATGCAGCGGGTGGGAACAATGTTTGGGCCCCAGGAGTGTGCAGATTACGTGTGTCACACATACATAGCCAGCTATCCACTGTCCAGGGCTCATCCCTCATTCATGTGGGGCAGGACAGTCATGCCTACTCCAGCCCATCCAATACACATGTACTCCCACTCCTGGGTATCAGCTGACACGTTGTGCGCAGTGATTTGACCCCTCAGGTGTCTGCCTCTGTGTCAGTGTGCTGTGGATTTGTTGCCAGGACTGCTGGGGTGTTTCTCGGTAGGGGTTCAGCATGCCACTGGAGATGTGACCATAGGAGACGATACTTGTGTGTCACATAGGTGTTTGATCAGCTGCCCGTGCAGACTGGGGTATGAGAATGTGAAGTTCAGGCAGCTGTTTCCCATTCACAGCAGATTGTGAGGGGCTCAGGTTCAGAGGGTAGTGTCACAGGTCTCCCATATGTCCAATCGGTATGACCTGGACAGATGAGGGTTAAGATGATGTGTTGTGTGGGGGATGTACATGTGCACTTGTGCAGCTCCAGGACTTGCATTCCCCATGACCTACTATTGTGACACAGTGCAGAGTGTTGTTGTCTGGCTGCCAAGTCATACATCACTGAGACAGTGATGTATGACTTAGCAGTCATGCCTCCGCCATGGCATGTGTCTACTTATTGGTGATCCTGCAGGGGAGTGACATGTGCTACATGCACACCATTGTGGCGATGGCTATCAGGACATGGGTGCATCATGATGTCTGTCGCTGGTATGCATCACATGCATTTCCTATCTGACTCTGGGCATCCCTTTCATCCGGAAACCTGTACTGACTCAGTGGCAAGAGTTGTGATGTGTGCATGTCCACATGCTACACCGTGTCCTCTGCACTGTCCAACTACTGTGTAGTTGGTGCATGTGTCCACACTGGGGTGTTGCTATCCAACAGACACCAGACAGATGGGTGCAAGGCCATGTGGGATGTGAGTGCCATGGTTGGCATCAGACTGACAATTGGCTTCTCCTGTTCAGTTAGGGCACTTTTAGCAATGTTCAACTAATGATGCCAGGGCTTGCTCTGTAATGTGCTGTGCTCACAGTGGTGTGTGCGTTTGGTGCAGGTGACTAATGTCTGTCTGTTTCCCCATTGTTTGCAGATACATCCACGGCCACGGAAGGGGACAGCTCCACGGACCAGGAGGAGCCGGAGAGCCAGACTGGGTCAACAGCCGAGGAGTGGTCGGAGGGACCCAGTGGCACGGAGGGCGAGGGGAGCCACACCGAGGAGTCCTCAGCAGCATCCTCCTCAGCTGAGGACCACAGCGGCTCGGAGGATGACTCCCTTATGGAGGCGGGTGTCAGCAGCCACCACACCCCAGCTAGTGTTGCTGTCCCCGCCACCACCAGCACCACCACCGCCCTCCCATCGGCTCCCATTCCCCAGGTCTGTGGAGGCTCCCATGTTCGGGAGCGTGTCTCCTTTGGGCCAGGCACCGCACCCCTGCCCCTGTGTCCCCTGCTGCCCTGAGTGAGGAGTCTGTGTACCTCCTTCGCCAGCTCCATGTAGGGCAGACAGCCATGCTGAGTGTCCTCCATGCGCACACCGCTCTGTTGACTCAGCTGGTGTCGTTCATGGAGGGCATCTCATCGGGCATGTCTGACCTACAGAGGGGCAATAGGTCCATGGACTCCTCCCTGACGGCAGCAGTGTCCCTCCTCAGACAGTCCCTCACCCCTCCTGCCTCTGCTCCATCCACACTCCCCAGCACCTTACCCGTCCCAAGCACACACACACCGGCACAGGCACACACCAGCACACACACGTCCAGCACACAGACACACACGCCACAAACAAAACGCACACGCACGCACAGTCAGGGGACTGAAACCAGACTCACAGGGGATGGGGCCCTGGAACACACACACGCATCCACGAGCACTGCGCAGTCCTCAGTTGCCTCTCCCTCCAAAGCACCCTCCCTTGCCTCACCTGCAACCCCAAAGACCCAGCGGCTCTTCCTCAGTGACCTCGGCCTCTTCCCCTCCGATCCAGCTGATACAGCATTCAGGGGGAAGAGGAAGCCCACCCACACGGAGCAGAGTGCCCCTCGCCCCCGGACACCCTCCCCCAGGTGCAGACAGACTGAGGCCCCCACCCGCAAGTACCCCCGGAGTCGTAAGAGCAAGACCCCGCCGCTGCCCTGCAGCTCAGGCACCAGGTCTCCTTCCTCCATCCCTCAGGCCCCCACTCCACAGGTGCCCCCACCACACCCTGCCCCAGGTTCCCCCACCCACAGATATACCATCCCCAAGAGGATCCGGCCTTCTCCCCTGCCACTTGCTCTCCCAGCACCACACCCCCGCTGCGCTTGTCTGTGCCACTGATGTGGTGAGGGTGTCCTCCCCTCTGTCCAGCCCACCTTGCCTGTTCCCCATTCTCCTCCCCTGGTGGTAGGCACTGCAGTGGAGTCCACTACCACCCTGTCTGACTTGGGCACTGCAGTGGCGGACCTGTCCACTCCATCTGCAGGGTCCACTGCAGTCGTGCCGGCACCCACAACATCTGAGTCATGCCCCCCAGTTGTGCCGGCACACACCATGTCAGACACCTCCACTGCAGTTGTCTTTGGCTCTCCAGCACCCACCACCCCTTCCCTGCTTCCTCCTGGTGAGCCCTGATCCTGTCCCTGCGGTGCCTGGCCTGCCCCCCCGGTTGCCCCTCCTAGTGGATTGTCTCTGGTTTTGTGCAGTGCAGGCATGCGTAGGGTGACATCTGCCACTGTCACCCTGTTTGGACTTTGACAATGGACTGGCCATTGGCCTTTGTGTTTATTCTGGACTTTCACTTTTAAACACACATATGCTGAATAAAGCAACTTTCTGTTCTCTAGTGCTTATGCTTCTGATGTACATGTTGTTGATGATGCTAACCATGCCCTTGCTGCAGTGATGGTGATATTTGGTCTCATGATAATGAAGTGTTACTGTGCAGGAACACATGTGGTCCAGGGGGAATGTGTCCTATCCTGTGGTGTATCCATGTCATCCATAGCAGCATCTGAGGGTGTCATGTGTTCAGTATTTGGCAATGGGATTTCCTACTTATGTTAGCAATTTCACATCTGTGGCTTCCACCCCTGCACATCTGTTGTGCCTGCCATTGTTCAATTCGTCTACTTCCCTGACCGTGTGGCCATCTCCACTGGACATGCAGGTTTGGGCATCAATGGGGAAGGACTCATCTGTGTTGTCAGTGCAACATTGCTATACAAGTGTGTTGGATCTGTGCTGATGATTTCGTTGGCACTTCCATGACCAGGCTGATGTGACAGGAGCCTTCATTTGGTGCTAATTGTTGATTGTGTGACCAAGTGCTCAGCTGACATGATGGGGCCCTACTGAGGCAACATATGGCACAGCTTTCCTCACACAGGAGTGGAGTCCCCTCATGGCAGTGTGTACTCCTGTGACATTGCCTGCGCCCAAGGTGTGTGTTGTATGAGCATGTCTGTGTGTTCACTTCCGTTTTGCTGTGCATGCTGTGATCCCTAGTGTTGTACCTGTTTGTGATGCTTGCTGAGTTGACCTATGTTCCCCAAAGTCTTCTCCCTGGGTTCTCTGTGATGTGGGTGCATGGCACATTACTGGTCATCAGGGTGTCACCCATAGGTGTGTTTGCTGTCAGGGCTGAGTTTGTGTGCAGACGCAGATGGGTCACAGTCAGGTTTCCCCTTGGCACTTGTTGTTTGCACCTGTCATGTGATTTCCAGTTTGTGTTATCTTTCAGTGATTGTGACACGTTGTGTGTGTGACTGCTGGCACTCCTCAGGGTCCGGGCTGCAATGTTGGTTGTTGTCTATGTGTGTTCTTTGTGGGTGACCTTGGCTTCTTCATTGGTGTGTGACTGTGGCTGGGATCCCATTGGTTGGTGTGGTATTGCCGTCATGTCCATGTACAGCGTAGTGTGCAGTGTGTCAGACATTCAGGAGTCTTGTTGAGTGGCCATGTGTGATGTGTTTCTGCACCTTGGTTCCCACCCACCACCCTGGAATTGTCATGGGTGCATGTGCAATGTCACCAGTGCATGTGTGCTTCACTGCTGCACATTGTTGGAGGTCGAGGTGTGTGGTGTTGAGTGTGTTTGTAGATGAGAGTTGTTGCCCGGCTAGACCCCTGCCTCCATGTTGGCCTTGGCTTACTGGCCGTGCTGATTGATTTGTGCTTGTGTAGGTGTGATGGTAGTTTGTTGCTCAGGACACATGACTGTGGTTCACAGTGTGAACGACATTTAGCTTTGTCATCACAGTGGGATTGTAATGCAGCCCAGGGTCACCACATTGTGGGGGCCCTGGGGGTAGTGCTGTGGTGTGTCTGTGTCTTGCTGTGTCAGTTGCTGTTCCTACGTGCCTGTGTGACATGTGTGATTTGTGCTCCCTCTCATCTGACAATGCCTGATTGCCCACATAGGGGATTTGGATCCATGAGTTACCTTTGTGTTGCACTGTATGCACATCTGTATGATTGGTGTTCAGGCCTCCTCATGTGTTGTGTGGTTGCCTGGGGACACTGGCACCCCCTCACCTGTTGTGTTTGATGTGCAGTGTGGGTCTGCCTGTTTGTGTTTGTGCATCTGCACCACTGCATTGGCATATCTTAGGTGTGCCATTGGCTGTATGTAGTTTGGTGGGTTTCCCCTGCTGTCCCTGGGACTCCTAGGTCATCAGTCAGCACAATGATCATGGTTTGTGTGTCCCATTGCTGCCATGGTATGGTATCTGTTCACCTCACATCTACAGTCTCCACAGGGTATCTGCATTTGTGTGCCCATTGGTGCAAATATGTGGGTCTGCATTCTGATGGTCACTTCTGTCATTGTGTCATTGATGAATGTTGACTGTGTCTGCCCCCATGGGTGTTGTTTGTCTGCACATGGCCAAAGGTATGTCTTATTTGCACTGCAGTATTTGCCTCCCCCAATCTATGTTGCAATGGGACACATGCACTACTTTGCCACTGATGTGTTTTATGTTCTGTGACCAGGAATCATCCATGCAGTTTGGCAGTTGCAGCTTTTTCTTTGTCAACACTTACATTTTGGTCACTGTGATGATGGGGGTTTGGACCCCATTGCCACAATGTTCAAAATGTGCTTCAGCTATGGACCCCACACTTACATTTTGGTCACTGTGATGATGGGGGTTTGGACCCCATTGCCACAATGTTCAAAATGTGCTTCAGCTATGGACCCCACACTTACATTTTGGTCACTGTGATGATGGGGGTTTGGACCCCATTGCCACAATGTTCAAAATGTGCTTCAGCTATGGACCCCACACTTACATTTTGGTCACTGTGATGATGGGGGTTTGGACCCCATTGCCACAATGTTCAAAATGTGCTTCAGCTATGGACCCCACACTTACATTTTGGTCACTGTGATGATGGGGGTATGGACCCCATTGCCACAATGTTCAAAATGTGCTTCAGCTATGGACCCCACACTTACATTTTGGTCACTGTGATGATGGGGGTTTGGACCCCATTGCCACAATGGTCATGGCCTGCTTGCATTGTGGGGGCCACACACATATATGTGTGGCACATGTGATAGGGGGTCACATTGTATGTTCAAAGTCATGTTCAGTGTTGTAGGCATTTGACACAGTCTACACATGCTTGTCATGGTGTTGGGGGATGTCTTTTTCTTGCATTCCCTAGGTTGTGGTGTGCTGGTTGTGTCATGCATTGTCCATCCTATGAGTGGGGGTGGTGTTGGTGGTAGGCATCCAGCCCCCATGGGTAGAGGTGATAGTAGTGGTAGGCATCCAGCCCCCCTGGGTAAGGGTGGTAGTAGTGGTGGGCATCTGGCACCCCCTGGCTAAGGGTGGTAGTAGTGGTAGGCATCCAGCCCCCTGGCTAAGGGTGGTAGTAGTGGTAGGCATCCAGCCCCCCCTGGGTAAGGGTGGTAGTGGTGGTGGGCATCTGGCACCCCCCTGGCTATGGGTGGTAGTAGTGGTAGGCATCTGGCACCCCCCTGGCTTAGGGTGATAGTAGTGGTAGGCATCCAGCCCCCTGGCTAAGGGTGATAGTAGTGGTAGGCATCTGGCACCCCCTGGCTTAGGGTGATAGTAGTGGTAGGCATCCAGCCCCCCTGGCTAAGGGTGGTAGTAGTGGTAGGCATCTGGCACCCCCTGGCTTAGGGTGATAGTAGTGGTAGGCATCCAGCCCCCTGGCTAAGGGTGATAGTAGTGGTAGGCATCTGGCACCCCCTGGCTTAGGGTGATAGTAGTGGTAGGCATCCAGCCCCCCTGGGTAAGGGTGGTAGTAGTGGTGGGCATCTGGCACCCCTCTGGCTAAGGGTGGTAGTAGTGGTAGGCATCCAGCCCCCCCTGGGTAAGGGTGGTAGTTGTGGTAGGCATCCAGCCCCCCTGGGTAAGGGTGGTAGTAGTGGTGGGCATCTGGCACCCACCTGGCTAAGGGTGGTAGTAGTGGTAGTTATCCAGCCCCCCCTGGGTAAGGGTGGTAGTAGTGGTGGGCATCCGGCACCCCCTGGCTAAGGGTGGTAGTAGTGGTAGGCATCTGGCACCCCCTGGCTTAGGGTGATAGTAGTGGTAGGCATCCAGCCCCCTGGGTAAGGGTGGTAGTAGTGGTGGGCACCTGGCACCCCCTGGCTAAGGGTGGTAGTAGTGGTAGGCATCTGGCACCCCCTGGCTTAGGGTGATAGTAGTGGTAGGCATCCAGCCCCCCTGGGTAAGGGTGGTAGTAGTGGTGGGCACCTGGCACCCCCTGGCTAAGGGTGGTAGTAGTGGTAGGCATCCAGCCCCCCTGGGTAGGGGTGGTAGTGGTGGTGCGCATCCAGGCCCCTGTGTGCATATGTGGCATTGGTGATGGGCATCCCGCCCCTATGGTGCTGCTGTTGCTGGTGTAAGTAAATTCTGCATCCCTCTGTGTGTGTGTGATGTGTCGTGTACGTGTTGTATGTTTTTGTGGTTGGTGTCTGACTTACCTTCTGCGCCGTACGCGTCCGTGCCTGTTCCGGTGGTAAATGTAGAATATTGGTAGGATCGGGACGAAGGGATTCATGGTTGGTTCGTGTCGTTCGTCTTTCTCGTTGCTTCTCGTCGTCCTCGTCGCTGGTGTGTTCGCCTCGTAGCCGTGGATCGTGTTGTGGCGCGAATCGGAGCTTATGTGCGCCTCTCCCGGAAGCTTTGACGTGCCGGACGTAGCGACGGGTTCGGCGCGTACGACAAGCGCATCGTACTTGTTCGGCCAGACGGGGCTGCATTTTCCCTTCCGTGCGACTCGATTCTGCGTTTCCGGATTCGCCTCGGTCGGAGAACAGGACCTGGATTGGGTGAGTACGACTCGGCCGTATTCTGTGCTGTTGTGCACATCGTACTTACTCGTTCGGTATGATGTACGGATCGGTCGGGAAACAGGCATTCGCATGGCTTTTTTCCCGACCGAATGGTATTGGGTGCGCCTCCGACCGAGATCGGAATCGGCCCCTAAATAGGGAAAGTGACAAATTGAGTTGTTGGTTGGGGGGATGATACCCTACTCAAGCCACTATCCTTGTCAGGGTGAACTACAAGAAGCCACTAAATTAACCTGTGCTTAACCCTCTGGTAGCTTGGCACAAAAACAGTTGGGCTTAACTTAGAAGCAATGTGTAGAGTATTTATACATCATTCAAACAATAATAAAGTGAAAACAAACATAAAATAAATCTCACACTAATTTAGAAAAATAGAGTAAAATGGAATACATTATCACAAACTCAATTAGTAGAAACAGAGATATACAATTTTAAAGATATAAAGTAAGTATGGTGCCTGAATAGCACAAAGCACCGCTCACGGGTATCTGGTCGTGTGAGCCCGTTTAAAAGTCACAAGTTCCGGCTACTGCGATAGAGCATGGGTCAGCTACACGGACCAGGTTAGTCCCACTGAAAAAGTTATCTTCTAAAGTCCAGCGTGAAGAGTTCAATTTGTGGTGGGGGAGTCTGCTAGCTGCAGGGAAAGCATTGTAGATGGTCATCGCTGTAGTGCGAAGATCCAGTTGGGCATCATGGATGGTCATTGCTGAGGATTAATGCTGGCGGTCACTGTGGGTTGACGATGCTGTAGTGTGATGTGCAGATCTTGTGAGTCCGGTCATCTCTTGCTGTAGCATGAAGAGTCTGGTTCCCCCAGAACTTTGCATTGGGAGTTGTGCAGGCGGCAATATCTTGGCGAGAACTGGCATGTTCAGAGTCAGTAAGAGCCTAAAACTCCAGGATTTCTCATTTTCTTCAAGGAGGAGCTCAACTAATTCCATACCAAGGGTCTAGGACATGGAAAGCACCTCTTGGGGTTCAGGGACTCACTTCAGCAGAGGCCAGCAAGGTTCAGGCTAGTCCAGTTGCAGGTCCAGCCAGGTCCAGTTGCAGGAGGTCTGCTGGGAAGTTGCTCTGAAGCTTGTTGTGTATCTGTAGCTCTGAACAGAAGGTCAGTTAGCTGATTCTTGGGCTCACTTCAGCCTGGAATGAAGAGTGCAGGTCCAGTCTTCCTTCTCTGAAAGTAGGGCAGGCCTCAAGCAGCAGGTAGTCCCCCGGCAGCAGGGCAGTCCTTCTTCCATAGTATTCACAGGTCCAGAACTGTAATGAGAAGTGGGTTTGAGAGCCCTATTTTTGTACCTGGATCAGCATTTGAAGTGGAAGAAACTTCTGAAGTGTTTCCCCTCCAGAAATCCCTGCCCTTGTCTCATTCTGTCTACAGACACAGTAGGCTAGTGTTAAGTTCTTTATGTGTGAGTTGAGGCAATGTCTTTAAAGTACAAGTGTGACAGGTGACAGTTTCACCCCTCTCATCAAGTCAGGATGGCCATTTCTTCCAACACTCAGACACTCAATTGTGTGGCTGTCTGGGAGGAATACAGATATGCCAACTGCCAATTACACCTAGTCATGTGACCCAGTAAGTACACAGCAGGCACCACATGGTTAGGACCAGAAAATGCCAACTTACTAAAAGTCAAGATTATCTGGTGCGTCGTCACGCACCAGCTTCAAGCTGCACTGCCAATCGACTTAAGTTTCAAAAAGTCAAGAAACAAGAATCCAGTATTCATCCAAGTAATCTGCGTTTATTCAGTATTTTTCAATCATCTTTAAAACAGAGGCGACGTAATTCTGAGCTTCAAATGCCAGAGAAATGCCCATCCAGGCCTTTATCCCAAAGCACGACATAATTCGGTTTACATCCTGTGTAACCATGCTGTTATAAAACCCAATGCATTTCGGGCCGGGGGCCCTTCCTCAGGGGTATCTGTAATGTAAAGAAAGCCCATCAGAGTCGTGGAGAATCTCATGCATCATAAATGTGCCAGCCTACAACAACCATCATGCACTATACACAATTGCACCAATGTGCTGCGTGCTCAATATGTAAAAATCCATGCTGACAAGAAAAATTATGCGCTGCATATGAATGAAATAAAATAAAGAAACATCTGTCCCATGCTAAACTGAAACATGTGCACAAACTTAAACTCACAACAACCATCATGCACTATGCCTAACTAAACCAACATGCTATGTGCTCAATATAAAAAGATCCATGCTTGCAAGACAAATAATATCCTAAATCCGAGTGAAATAAAAATCAAGTATCTTATGACCCCTGCTGAACTGAACAAACTTAACAATAAACTCACGTGGTCACCAATATGAGATCTATAATCAGTGGCAATTTCAAGAATTGTAACTTAGAATCCGACTTTACCATTAAAGAGGGTTTTGAATTACAGTTTCTCAGACACTAATCATGACATTACTACCTGCTCTCAAACAAATGTTAGCACTTATTAAATGTGATAAGATAACCCAATGTTATCCTATGCGAGAAGTAGTCCACACAGTTTTGAAAAATGAATTTCAGAGTTTTTCACTACCATTACACGAAAGACTTAAAAGTATGTTGCAGGGGAAGCATTGTTGCAAATTTAAGTTATGCTTGCTCTTCTAATTACACTGGGCCCTTATGATTTTCCAAACCACAATGCTTCTATTTACCACAGAGACAATGATCCTCTGATGAATCTTTCGCCGCCAGTAGGATGGGTGGAAATTAGGGTGTTCAAACTCCATGTTAGCTGTGCTTGACAGCCAACTCACAAATTAGAAATCAAATTTAGATACACCACCCTCAAAACCATGCTATAGAAATAAAAAATCTCAATGGGAAGACCCAACCTCCTGTAGAAGTTAAGTCAAATCATACAAACCAATAGCTCTGCTATTGCGACACAAAATAGGAGAAGCAGAACTTGGTGTTCGGTAAAGGCTCACTTTTTCTCCCTACAAAGCATCTAAAACATCATAAATATAGCACAGTTTAAAAGAAGGAACTGACATGACTCAATAACTGACTTAGATTGAGAATTAATTTGGTTATTGTATTAAAGATTCAAAATTAATAACAACAAGCAATCTTTTAAGGATTTCAGTCAAGAATATCACAGCTCTAATTAAAAGGCCAAACATTTTGGTAATGCTTTTCGTATAGTTGTCATAAAATCAAAGCACAGAGTTTCAAGGTCCAACTACCATTGAAGGCAGAAGTATAGTCCATTCACCTAATAGCTCAGATCCTACAAAGTAAAAAGAAAAATTTAAATGTAAAGTCCATAAAAGGTGAGTCCATTAGCATAAAGCCAAAGACTTAAGGGAAATAAAAATAGAAGTGGTTCAGCAAAGAAGGTTCAGTCCATTAGCTACCAACTGGAGCATTAACAAAACAGTCCGAAACCAAAGACAGTTCAAAACTGGATCAGCATAGTATCTGGATCTCCAGCAGGAAAAATTAAAATATCAGTCGTCGTGAAGCAAAAATCAAAGGCTGTGCTCCTCCTTTGAGGTTTCTTCTTTTATACAGTCTTTTGAAAGTGTTTAGTGGAGTGGCATAACACCACCATCAAAAGACTATCACATGTTAATGTCCTCATAGAGCCACATAGAGCTCTCGCCACATTGAGATGGTGTCCCATGCTAGTCATGGGAAACCCAAAGTTTGTAAGTTCACACAGACCTAATATCAATAGGAAAAGAAACAAATTATTTGTGCATTGCAATAGCTGAAATTATATTTCCTCAGGAACATTTCACGGTGCACGTTAAAGAAACATTCAGGAATGTCAGGGTGTGCACACGTACCAGGACAAATAAGCAACATTTCTCTTGTAGGAAATGACCCATTGTATTAATTCAGGGGAAAGGTCAGCACTAGAGAAACACCTTTTGGAGAAGGCCTTTAAGTTATCATTGCACATTTATATGAAATTAATTTTACATCAAATGGTAAATATAATGAAGTAAAATTAATATTAATTCAAAATAAGATTATATTAACGTTCACTAAGTATTATTACATGAAAATAGCTAATGTTAGAAATACCCTACTACCACAAAATTTCACAACATTGACATAAACGTGTAATTTTATTAATGTTTGCGATAAAAACTGTTTGCAGGTTTGCATGATCTATATGTTTGTAAATATCATTTTGCAAGTTTTTATGATCATATCTACTTTCTACACAAATTCTCACAGACGTTTGTAAATGATGCACTTACAACAAAAAGCATTTTAATCACTAGGCCACTTCACTTTAACATAGCAAATACCATCAATTTACATTAATAAGCAACATATGCATTAGAAATTCATTTATACTACCCATTTATATATATCAGTGTTAATTTGTATGTGTTTTCTTCATCTCTCAATTAAAAGCACGCTTTTATGGTGCTTCTACTACACTCCTTCTCATGTGTCACTGTGTACTACGTGTGCAAAGTGTACTTGAAGCGTTTCATGGTTTCAGTTTACAAATATGTTGTGTATCATGATTTTTAAAATCGTGCTGCATTAAGTACATGTTCAGCTTTTCAGATACAATATACCCTGCCCTATGGGCTGTTTAGGTCCTACCCTACGAGTGACATATATGTATTAAAAAGGGAGGTTTAAGCCTGACAAAAGGTTTATTTTGCCAGGTTGAAATGTCAGTTTAAAACTGCACAAACATGCTGCAGTGGCAGGCGTGAGACATGTTTTACACGACTACATAAGTGGGTGACACAATAAGTGCCGCAAGCCCATAAGTAGCAGTTAATTTACAGGTCCTGGGTACAGGTAGTAACACTTTACTGGGAACTTACAAGTAAATTGAATATGCCAATTGGGTGTAAACCAATTTAACCATTTTTAAAGAAGAGAGCACTTCCCTTTAGCACTTGTTATCAGTAGTAAAGCGTACCTTGTCCAAAAAGTCAACAAACATGGATTCAGAAAACAGGAGGGGTGAAGGCAAATAGTTAGGGGGTGACAGTGCAGAGAGGGCCAAGTCCAACAGATATGTTGGTTAAGTATTGATTTAGGCCATCTGTCACTAGGTGTCTGCTAATAAGGACATAAAAATATGAAGTGTTTCACAGTTTCCGCACGAGAAAAATTATTGCTTTGTAACTCTCTAAAAGGCTTATCTCAATTTGGTGGCATATATCAGTCAGGAGAACTTCCGGGGGGAGGATACTATTACTGTGCAATTGTAGTGCTACCATGACCTGTTTTGCAATCTTTTGACATATTCCTCAGTTTTGATTTTATGACATGTAAAATCACATATATATTTCCCCCTTTCCTCCAAATAAAACCCTGGATCAATGTATAAGTTGTACAGTTTGTTTCTAATTTGGAATCTGCCAAGAGCGGAAACACCATTTTCACCTGATTCTTTGGGCCATCATGGACTCAGCCTGTAAGAATTGTTTAAAAACAAGTTCATTTTTTAAAATTCCCATAGTATCTCCATAAATGGACAAGATCAACAGAGTTGGCCTACGTAAAGTGCATTTGGTTGACCGTAGGCATATCTATAGTGTTATTAGAACACTGGAATGTTGAGAGCACCAATAAAGACAATGGAGTAGCTCCGGGCGTATAATGGCTGGTATAAGCCTTGAGCTCCAATATTCCATTGTTTGTTTTCATGCTTCTCCCATTTTAATTTAGAACATTCTACCCTTAGTAGGTGAAATGGCCTAAAAGCTTTATAGCTGTTCTGCCTTGGGCTATACCGGTTGTTAAAGGCCCCATTGGTGGCTCATCTGCAATGGCAGAGGTGTGTCGCCCCACTGTATGGCTCAAAGCCAGCAAATGAAAAATAAAACAATGTTCTTGCATCATTTTTTTTGCATCTGCCAGCTCTGAGCCAGCGATGTAGGGCGGAGCGGGGCTAAGGCATGGGAAGAGGGAGGAGGAGTGCTACGTGCACTCCATTCCTTAAGTGCTCATGTTTTGGTCGGCCATCTCAGGCCGACCAAAACACACATGCGCACTTAGGTTTTCTCCAGCCCAGCTGCATTGAGCAGCCGGTCTGGTGAAACCCCACAGACTCCCTGGCCTCAGCGGAGCGTCTTTCCTGCCTGCTCGGGATTGGATGGGAGTCTGGCTCAGGGGCTGCTATGGGGCTGCTGGGACCAGGCAGGAAGAGGAGAGGCGGTAGGAGCGACGCAATACTGGAGGCGGCCGGCGGCTAAAGGTAAGTTTAAAAAAAAAAAATGTTGTATTTCTAACCCCCGCTACTCCCCCCATGTGACCCCTCCCATGCTACCAGCACTCTCCCTCATTACAGGCCCAAGCTGCAGTGGTTCAGGGCCTTTAAACCCGTATAGCTCTCGGTATCGGGCTAGAATAGTGAACAGAAAAGTTTTGAAAAAGGGATAAGCTTGAGTTAAAAATTAGCAGGTTGATATGTCTAAACTTGGAAAGCCTCCTAAATCTCTCAAGACTCGACAGAACATTGGAATGTTTAGAGCTCCACTTAAGACAATAGACTGAGAATGGACCAATAATGGTTCCAACATTCTAAAATGTATTTTTCTTTGCTTGAATGTTTTCGTAGTGTTTTAGCCCTTTTGTTTCAGACTATAATAGTCATCAAATTCCCTTGCCTATGGCTCTGGACTAAAAATTAGTCAGAGGGCATTAAATGAGCACTACAGCCCATGACAGCTATTCCATGCTGGCCCAGATTCAAATCCACTTAATAACACGTTTGATAGCAGTCATTTTTGCTCTGCAGTTTTCTTCAAATTACTTGCAAAGTCGAACAGTTAAATAGCAACCATGCAAAAGAGTATTCCCTTCTCTCTCAAAATAGAAACATTTATTGATTTGAATAGCGGCTACAGTCCTGGTGTCGTAACAAAGCCCTATTGCTCAGTCCCATGGAGGCTATAGGGTCTGCTTTTATTTTTAGAGCATTTGTGGGTAGTCTGGATGAGAAATGGTCAAGGATCTGCTTGAATTTTCTTTCCATATCTGTAGGGAACAAGAATGAGTTTTTTTATGTATTAACTACATGGAAAACCAGGCAAAAAATGAGAATCCTTAATCCAAGTTAATGATAATCTTCAACTCATCTACTGATCCACCCTGGATGGTTTTACTTCACCACCTTTCTTCACTTGGGGCTTAGCCCCATCAAACTCAATATAGCTTTCAATTGCATATTATCTGACCCTCACCAACCAGATTTTTAAATGAAACCAAAGTATCAGCTGGTTAAACTGGTTAAACCATGTCTGTGGCATTAAGAAGGAGAGGGGTAGGTGAATGGCCACATACAGATATGTCAGCTTTTACATCAAATAATGCAGACCTAACATTATCTATAAACAGAATGAGTCAAGACCCAACCCTCGAAATTACTCTAGCATCTATGAATTTCCCAATCAACCTGTATCTTATTCTGACTATATTAATAAAGTACTATGCTTAGATTAACACATTCAAGGTTTATTGAAGCTAGCATTCCTGGGGGTGCCCAAGGGTTTTTTTTCAGTTTACAAACCAAATACTGCTTCTATATCAATGAACCTAGGTAAGGCAACCCTTTCCTTAGAAGCATTTATTTAACACATATTGTGTTTACTCCAAGCAATTTCAATGCAGATTTTAAAAAAACATAAGCAAGGAAGCTTTTTGAGACATTAACGTTTTAATATGTGTTATTGTTGTACTTTTCTCTGTGTTAACTATCAGGGCCTATAACTTTTCAAATAAGTGCAGCTGCCAGTGTGACTGTTTTCCTTTGCTGGAGTGTAAGCAGAACATGCAGCACTTACTTTTCATGAACACGATTGAATGTAGTCTGCAATTCTACAAAATAAAGATGATCTACTTCTAATCTTATGTTAGGACATAGCTGGGTCTTGATTCTTAATAAAAGTCAATTTTTTTAATTCTGGGCCAAATGTACTATTGTTTTTAGAGGGTCGCAATCCAGTCACTAATTGGTTTGCAACTGCAACATCAGTTAAATGAAATGAAATGTACTAAAGCGCGGAAAAGCCCTTTTTATTTATTTTGCGAAGTAAATCGAATGTATAATGAACTTTATTAACTAGAAATAGCAATTTTTCTAGTAGCATTCGGTATCTGCGTATCACAAATAATCTGTTCTAAACATTTGTAAATAGGGAATGTTTATAGATCCATGAAACTGCACAAGAAAATTAGCACCACGTGGAAGCCGGTGATAATTATGCCTAAAACAAAAAAAGAAGGGGCATATTTACGTTCTCTGGCGCATCCCTGCATATTAGCAGGGATGCGCCAGGGAAAATGCGTCACGCAAGTTTACCCTTGCGCCACGTCCGATGCGCCGCATTTACAATGCGGCGCATCGTGGTGCAGGATAAGCAGATGCGTGACGCATCTGCCGGCGGAAGGTTGGCGCAGTGCTGAAGTTGTGTCGCAAGCGCGACGCAACTCCAGCACTGTTCCAACCTTCCCTATCCCTAACATGGTGCGTCAATCCTTACGCCTGCTTGAAGCAGGCGAGAGGATTTGACGCACCAGCTTCGGAAAAGTGACTTCGTGAAATCTTGTAGATTTCACTACGTCACTTTTCCGAGGCGTTCCTGCGCCGGAACGCCCCCTGCGCCGGTACGCCCACATGAAACCTGACGCAGGTTTCATGTGGCGCAGGGGTTTACTACGTGACGCATCTCCCTAGATGCGTCACGTTGTAAATATAGCGCAACGCGGCGCATGGTTTGCGTCGCCACTGCGTCACATGCGTGACGCAACGGCGGCGCAAAAGTAGCGCAAGGGGCTTGTAAATATGCCCCGAAGTGTTTCCACAAGGGCTGCACACTATGCGATGGCTAGAAGAATGAGTCTTCTGACAATACAGCAGAGGAGAAGGTGGCAGTAGAGCATTTAGGTTTAGGATCACTTTATTGGACCACACAGGGGAGGATTTATCTCAAATACAGAAAGTGTAGACAGGTCTTATATGATATAATTCCTGCGCTAGACCTAATATTGTGTAGAAACATTCAAAGAAGTGTGGCTACACCCACACTAGTACAAGTCTTATGTTCATTAATTCTGCTTGCATCTGGCAGTTATCAGGGCATTGTAGCAACAGCAGGAGGTGTGTCGAAGATTGCTATTTCTAGATTTTTACAGAGATTTCCTTGTTATCTCAGATTTACAGCAATATTGAATTACTTACATCACACAGAAAATACAACAAACCTAAGTAGATCACTGCAAATGTGCTCATTTCATCAATGTTAGATGATGCGTTAAAAGTACACATCTCCTGGTTTGTCAACCATGTTCAATAGACTGTACTCCCTCCCGAATGCAGGTGTCTGCAGACACCAGGGAGGTTATAAAGGCCCCTCTGGTGCTCTGCACCAGAGGGAGTCCTTTATTTTTTTTTTTCATCTGGCTGCTCAGGAACAGCTTACGGAGCAGCTTGACTTTTTTTGTTTTGTTTACTGCAGTGAGGATCGGTGCACAGGGCGCTCTGACATCATTGCAGTAAATGTGAAAATAAAACGTGTCAATGGGTTGCTTTTACTTTCACTGAATCAGTGCTCCAGGACATATCTCAGGCCCCTGAGCACTGATTTTCATGGGATAGGAATCTTTGGAAAGAGGAGAATCTCCCCTTTCCAGTGGTACCTCTTCCCAGTTGAACCATTCTTGGGGATTGACACAGGAGAGTGATCCCCATCCAAGAATCCATGCACTAGCCACTAGGGATAGGGGGAGCGGCCCCTTGGGCAAGAGCTTGTGCTCGCCCAGGGGGAAACTTATAATTTCAGTCTTTCTGACCCCCCCGGATGCAGAATTAGCCCCTAGAAAGACCATTAGATACCAGGGATGTTTTTTCTTATAAAAATATAAGGGAGCAGCCCAGAATGGGCATGCAATGCCCCCACTCAAAGTACATGGGCAGCAGTTTTTCTGCCACCCGGGAGGCAGAAGGGGTAATTACCCCCAATCTAGATGCCAGGGAAAGTTTTTTTGTACATATAGGGGTGCGGGCTGCCCCCCATGGGCATGGCTATGCCCCCACCCTAACTAAATGAGACAAAAGTCTTTCTGCCCCGATTGCTCCAACAGGAGAGGGGCAAAAAGCCCACTAGACACCAGAAATTGTTTTTAGAAAAATATAGGTGTGGGGGCTGCCCACCATGGGCATGGCCATGCCCTCACCCCAAGTAAATGGGACAACAGTCTTACTGCCCCCTTTGTGATGCAGATGGGGTAATTACTTCCGATCTGCCCCACAGGGGGAGAAAGCCTACTAGATATCAGGACATTTTTAAAATAAAAGTATAGGTGTGGGGGCTACCTAGCATTGGCATAGTCATGAGCCCACCCCAAGCAAATGGGGCAACAGTTCTTCTGCCCCACCTGGGGGGGCAGATGGGGTGATTACCCCTGTCCTGACCCTCAGCTTGGTCAGAAAGCTCATTAGACACCAGAGAATGGTTTTTTTTTTTTAACAAACGGGTGGGGGCTGCCTACCACAGGCATGGCTATGCCTACACCTCAACTGAATGGAGCAGAAGGACCACTAGACAAAGGACTAAATTAAATCAATATTTTTTCTGGGGAGCAGCCCCCTCTGGGCATGGGCCTGTGCTTCCCCCACCCTGGGGCAAAATAGAGTTTCTGCTTTCCTGGTGGGATGGATAAGGTATTCGCCCATTGTCTTCCAACCACCTCCAGTGGCGGGGGGGGGGTGTAGAAACCTCACTAGACACCAGGGATTTCATAATTGCACCAAAACAAACAAAAAGATGGGGCAGCTTAGCCTAGCATCGAGAAGTACCCCTGACCCAGTTGGGTCAACAGTGTCTTTCTGCTCCCCTGGGGTCAGATAGGAGGATTGTCACAATAGGGAGGCTGCACCAAACTTGCCTCGGGGGGAGTAGAAAATCCATCTGACACCAGGGAGTTTGCCTTTGGGGCAAAAGAATGTTGTGCAGGGGTTGCACTCTGGTGCTGGCTGCACCTCACTCCAAAAAGGACAAATTGGTCTTTTTCCCCCAAGGGCAGACAGGAGCTGTGCCCACAATGTGCTCCTGGGGAGGCAGAAAGCCCACTGTATGGCAAGAATATATATATTTTAATAAAATAATGGAGCGGGCCTTACCCACCCAAACACCAGGCCCTCCCTCAGCCCTAAACCCTCAACAGTCTTTCTGCTCCCTTGCAGACTAAAAAATTCCATCCCATTGGCAAGCGAGAGGGCATTTGAGTCTTTTGTGTGTTGTTTTTACATATTGGACAGGAGAGTGTGGCTAACTCCCAGTAATGTCCCACTTGCAATGGTGGATGGTTGCACCTTTTGATCTTGGGTAGGCTACCATTTGGAAAAACCTAACAGACCCAGACACTTCTGAAAACAAGACGATCAGGGAGTCCAGGGTGGTGTACTTTGCTGCATCACATAACATTTTCTTACCTACAATGCCCTACAAGCCTCAAACTTAGCCTGAAAACAAGCATTTTTCTCACATTTCTGTTAAGAAAACGTCTGGAATATGCAGGGAGCCACAAATGTCCTAAAAAATATCATTTCCCCTGTATCCCGATAAAAACGGTACCTCACATGTGTGGGTGGGCCAAGAGACCTTGACACAAAAGAACTAAAGGCCTACATGGAGAAATTGACAATAGGGGTAGGTATGGGGTTGGGGGCATTCTCGGCCATCATGTATAGAAATTTACAAACCACAGCCATTTTTGGAAACTAGACAACCAGGGAATTCCAGGGTATTGTGCCTTGCATGAATTCCATGAGGATTCCAGAAGTTTCCAACACAGAAATTTAAGGAAAATGTGTGATTTCCTGGCAAAGTTTAAGGTTTGCCGGGCATTGTGGGAAAGAAAACCTCAGGGTGTAGTTTTAAAAAATGGGCAGGTTTGCTAGGTTTTCCTACTTGACGTCTAAGCTAGGGCCCACAATCCAAAATTATTCACTTTGCAAAAAAAGGGTCAGTTTTGAGTGGAAAAAGTGATGTATCCATGTTGTATTTTGGGCCGCTTCCTGTTGCGGGCACTAAGCCTACCCCACACAAGTGAGGTACCTTTTTTATCAGAAGACTTAGGGCAATGCTGTGCGAAAGTAAGTTTTAGCTCCCCACAGATTACAGAACTTTCCAGCACAGAAATGTGAGGAAAATTTGTTTTTTTAGTCAACGTTTGAGGTTTGCAAGGAATTCTGCATTATAAATCTGGTAAGAGTTTCTTAGGTCACCCCATTCGTATTCTCCTAGGTGTCTAGTTCTCAAAAATTTACTGGTTTGCTAGGTTTCCTAAGGTGCCAGCTGAACTAGGGCACAAAATCCACAGCTACCCACTTTGCAAAAAAAGGGTCAGTTTTGAGTGGAAAAATGTGATGTATCCATGTTGTGTTTTGGCCCATTTCCTGCCACTGGCATAAGATCTACCCACACAGGTGAAGTACCATTTTTATAAGAAGACGTGTGGGAACATACAATAGTAGAACATGTGTTATTACCTATTGGATTTCGCTGCATTTGTGCCTTCCAAATGTAAGCCAGTGTGTAAGAATGAAAACTTTTTGAAAAGCACCCTCTAAATCATATGCTAGTACAGGTACCTACAAATCCAGAGATGTACAAAAAATTACTGCTCCTAAACTCGATATTTTGTGCTCAATTCACAAATACATAGGTTTCCTTGATACCCATTTTTCACTCTACATACACATTTTACCATGCAAATTGGTCTATACTCAGTACACAATGAAAAATCATTGTACAATGCAGCTCAGTTGTTGGCTCTGGGTAGCTTGTGTTCTTAGAGAACCTGCAAAGTATCCTCACAACCATACGGGCCTAGCGGAATGTTATGGTATATTGCTTTTGTAAATCGGCCATCGTGACAAAATGTTACAGATGAAAATGTCACAAATGACAGTTTTTTCCTACTCATTGTCAATATTTCTTTATTTCAACAGTTAATTTCTTTGGCGAAGTCTTGAGGGATCTACACATATGACCCCGTGCTGTATTCTGAAATGTGTCTACTTTTCTGAAATCTATAGCTTTTCTGGGATTACTGGTAGACCTGGCATCCTTGGTGTGGTTTTCTGACTTTTTGCCTTCTGATCTCCTGTTTTGCTTTAGGATTCTAGGCACTTGAGCATTACTAACCGGTCCGGAAGTGCATATGCTCTGTACTCTAAACATGGTAAGATAGGCTTACCCACAATTGGCATATTCAGTTTACTTAGTAAAGTGCACTACATGTGCCCAGGGCCTGTAAATTAAATGCTACGAGTGGGCCTACAGCACTGATTGTGCCCCCTACTTTAGTAGCCCTTTAAACATGTCTCAGGCCTACCACTGCAGAACCTGTGTGGGCTGTTTAAACTTCCATTGAATGAACCTAACTGCCAGGCCCAAACCTTCCATCTTATTACATGTAAGCCACCCCTAACGTAGGCCACGGGCAGCCCTAAGGGAAGGGTACAGTGTATTAAAAAAGTAGGACATGTACTTTTAGGTTTTACATGTGCTCGTAGTGAACTACTCTTAAATTCATTTTTCACTACTTCAAGGCCTATTTCCCCCATATGGTAATATGGGGACTGCCTAATAACATTTTAGAAGTGTAGGTTCTCATGGGGACAAGATAGGAAGTTCAAATTTGGTGTCTCTGGACTCCCAATTCAAAAATACAACTTATGGTGAAGTTGGTTTTTTAATTGCAGTTCTGAAAATGCCACTTTTAGAAAGTTGGTATTTTTTTATTTAAACCATTTGATGCCTGCTGCCTGTCCCTGGAATACACGTCTGGGGTAGGTGACAGCTGGCTTCCTGCATTCCCTCTACATAGCCACACACAAAGGCAGAGTAGGTGTGACTGAGCCACCATCTGCATTGAATGGGTCATCTTGAAGCAGGATGAGAGGGAGGAGCTGGCACTTGCACCTGAATAGGGCTGTGTCTGTCACCACAGAAAGGGTTGCATACCCACATGTGGTGAGTCCGGGCCAGGGCAGGAAAGGTAGGGTCATGTACACTTCAAAGAATCTCTTTGAAGTCTCCCTACTTCAAAGGCCAAATTGAGTATAAGTACTAGGCCTATGACAAATTGATTTCAGAACATTGCTGGTACTAAGGACATTCTGTCATGAAGAAGAGCTGCTGTTATGGTGGAGGGACTGCCGCTTTGCTATCTGCTTTGCTGTGTTGGCCTCCTGCCTGCTGCTTCTTGCCTGGGAGTGAGAAGGACTGGACCTGCTCTCCTTGAACCCAAGTTCTCCAAGTGCTTGCTGGCTTGCCTCCTGTTTTTGAAATCTCAGGGCTATAAAAGACTTCCCTCAACTCTGCTTCAGCTGCTGGACTCTGCCAACTGTGAGTCCTGCCCTGCCAAGAGAGAGGGCCAATCCAGTGCTGGGCCTTAGAAGTGGGTTCTGCAGCTATTTTTCTTCAAAAATTAATGCAGTGACGACTTTGTGCGTATCATAACAAATGTAATGACCTTCCCTGCATGGCTTGACGATGATGCAGGAACCAACTGTGAGGCTTGACGAGGATGCAGCGCCTGTATCGTAAGCGGTCTGATGCCGACGCGGAACCCAGCTGAGAGGCTCGATGACAACACATCCCCTGCATCAAAATGGGTTCGAGGACGATGACGGACCCGACAGTGAGGCTTGACACCGACTCATCTGCCAGACTGTGTGGATCGGCACCTGCACATCGAGGCTTCAATGCTAATGCTTACTCCATCCAAGGTACTTTTTCAGCGGGCCTTGCATGGGTCCTGTAGTGAGCCTGCCCTCCAGCGCAGTCGGCCTGAACTTTGGATTTACCCCTGTCCAGTGCAACCTCAAGTAACTCCTAAGCGCTATTGGTTTTTAAGCACTATATTGCAGTTTATTGTTTAAAAAATCATATTCCAAGTTCTACTCATTGGATTTTTGTCAATTTGGACTTGTTTTACTCAGATAAATATTCTCAACTTGTCTGAACTGGTGTGGAGTCTTTTTGTGGTGTTTTCACAGTGCTACTGAAATTTAAGTGTTGCACAAATACTTTACACATTGCCTCTTAAGTTAAGCCTGACTGCTCTGTGTCAAGCTACCAGAGCATGTGAACAGGTTAATTTAGCGGGTGTATCGGACTTACTCTGACTTTGATCGTGGTCGCTCCTTGGACATGGTGCAAACCTCTGCTAACTAGAGACCAATTTCTAACAATCACCTATGGGACTTTAACACTGGTGTCCACCATAAACTGGAAGTAATTTGAGAGCACAAAAAATAGGAATAATGGGCTACCTCTTTGAAAAATGCCAGAACTGTGCTAAAAAAAAAAAAAAAAATTATTCAGCTCTGCATGTTCCTGAAAGCTGGGAAGATGGTGACCTAGCATTGCAAACCATCTGTTAATGTAATTTTTTAGATGTTTTTTCATCCAGAGCACTTTTTTCCTATTTATCCCCACAAATTTGAAATTTAGCTATATTTTGACTATTAACCTCTGTCCCCGCCAGTGAATCCACAAACCCTGGGTACCTTTAGAATGCACAGGATGTTTGAAAAAAGGATGCAAATTTGGCGTGGATACCTTATGTGGAAAAAAAGTTATGGAGCCCTTAGCACAAACTACCTTGAATAGCCAAAAAAAGACTTAGCACTAGGGTGGAGGGAGGCCCAGCATTTACGGGTTTAAGCATACAAAGTGTTTCTAAAGCCAATAAATCTACTACTGATCCTATAGCAAGATATCCTGGAAGCACTCACCATTCTTATATAGTTAGGGCCTCATTTATGAGAAAGGCACGCAGTGCAATGCAGCATGTCACTTTGCTGCTCTGCATGACAGTGAAAGGGCAGGAATTTGCCAGATGTAAAGCAATATGGAGCATTCCTGTCCTTTCCTTTGCACTGGCAGCCTTATGACAGCCTAGCACCAATGCAGGCACCCTTGCACCATGCTGCAAGGGTGCCTGTGTTGCATTCAGGACTATTTTTGTTGCGAAAAGGGGCACCTTTCTGCTCCTAGGAGGAATATTCCTCTTTCTATGTGTACTGCATAAAATCTGTCTTAAGGTGTGCGTTGCCTTTGCACCACGCAAAGTGATGCAGACAGCCTCATAAATAGGCCCGGTAGGGGCCTATTTACGAGAATGTCCTGCAGTGCAGCGCAGCAAGTCACCTTGCTGCGCTGCATTGCGTGACAGGAAAAGGGCAGGAATGAGCTGTTTTTAAGGCAGCACGGTGCATTCCTGCCTTTTCCCCTGCGCTAGCGCACTTTTGGCAGCCTAGCACCAAGGTAGCCACCCTTGCGCCATGGTGCAAGAGTGCCTGTATTGCATGCAGGATTGTTTTTGTGGAGGAAGGGACACTTTCCTGCACAAAAACAATACTGCGAGGCATATTCCTCTTTCTATATGTGCTGCATTCTGCAGCACACATAGAAAGAGGAAATAACAAGAAGAAATAAAGATATTTCTCCACGTTACGCCTCACCTGCTTTAACTGTATTGCTAGTGGAGAGATAGGAGACAGTTTTTTATTAGGTAAGCAAAATTAATAAGTAAAAATACATTACAACAAACATGACATTTTAACTTTTTTTCCAGAAAATTTGTATTGGATTATAACAGAAATGGCAAGTCATCCTACAACAGAAGATTAGTAATCTCCTCCAACATTCTATTCTCATGCAATCCCTGTAACCCCTTCAAATAGGTTAAACACAGGTCATGAACAGCACTCACGTCAAGCCTCCAGTAGCCAACTTAGTCTACCCCCCAGCCCACAATTGATGAGGGCTACCCAGTGGAAACGCCATCTTCCCCCCCAAACAAATCAACAAAGCTGTGCCACCTCTAGCAAAATTACATCTGAGGAGGCCACCGCTGCCAAGCTCTCTACCACTCCCCTGGGACCAGACTGTAACCTTCCAGTTCCAAGCTCCAAGGCATGTACTCTCCACTCCCCCAGGTATCATACCGGTGTCGGCGGTCCCAGCTAATTCAAACAATCAACCAAGTTGTCTAATGCTCTTGCCACTTGAAGGAAGCCATGACCTCTCTTTGCCTTCCAGAGCAGTGTCCCACTCTTAAAAAACCCACCCAATTGACAAGCTCACCACGCCATTTATGTACTCTGGGGCCTCTAGCGCCTTACAGTTCATCATAATCACATGCTTTGCAAGGACCAGGGCCAAGTCAAAAAAATCTAGAAGTAACCTTATACCTGGCCGGGCGTGGGTACCAGCCCAGTAAACAGGAGCCTGGGGAACAATGAATGCTATGCTGTGTAATATTATAAATGCAGTCCACACCTTCTTCCCAGAATCCAGAGAGGGGAGGGCATTTCCAAACTATGAGATACATTTCAGCTCCCACTTTGCCACACCAAAGGCATGTTGCCCCAGCTGTATGGCAGAACCTGATCACTTTGCCAAGCATGAGATACACCCGATGAAGGTAGTAGTTATATATTAAATTAAAGCGGGCATTCCTAGACACTCTAGGCATTCGTTCCAGAATTTGTGCCCAATCTGCCTTTGGGATCAGGATCCCCAGCACCCCCTCTCACTTTTCCCAGAGGGCAGTCCGAGGTGCAATCACATCCACCCGAAGTGCCCAATAAAACCACATTACTGCTTTATGCATGTCAGTTGTGCGTATAACATGACAGCTTTGGTGCGTGGGTGGTTCAGCCATTCCAGCTCCCCAGTGTTTCTGGATTGCCGCTGTCATGGCTACATGAAGCAGGAAATGCCCTCCGGGATTTCATACTCTAATTGTAGATCCTCAAACATGAACATCTCACCCATGCAAAACAAATCCCCCACCCTGGTGACCCCGTATGCCACCCACTCCACTAGCCCCCAACAATCTCCCCCGTGTTGCATCACCTCCAGTCTCTGCAACAATATATCGGGAGTGCAGAAATCATGTCTGAGTGTTCTGTAGACAGCATAATCAACAGTGCCTCATAACGTGTCTGTAGACAGCATAATCAACCGTGCCTCATAACGTGGAGCTCCCCCGGGTTTTCCCTGGCCACCCACTGGGGGTTCAGGAGAAGCTAAGAAAGCATCCCTGATGAGGGGATGAAGGGGCCCACCTCCCCATCAGGCGATTGGCTTTCAAGCAAGTGGTGAACCACTCAACTGCGCTGCAAAATAGTAAGCTTCAAAATCCAGGGCCACCAGATCACCATCCACAACCAGATTCAGTAATCTAATCATTATCACTCATTGCCGATCTGATCCCCACACAAAAGCAATCATTAGGGACTCGATCTCTTGAAACATTATGGGAGGTACCACCATGGGCAGCACCGTAAAAAAATGAAGTAGTCAGGGAAGTGTTCTCTTCATAGCAATGGCAATATGGTTGGCTACAGACCGGCAATGTCTTCCAAAAGTCCACACTGGAATGGAGGGCCCGAATAGTCACACCCATGTTACCCTCCAGTATTTACCGAGTGCCATGCTATACCCCTAGATATTGCAAGCAGGTGGGCATCCATAGCAAGACCCTCGGGTCAGAGCTGGCCGCACATCCATGCACAGAGAGAGTATACTAGACTTTTGCCAGTTGACACCCAGGCCAAAGACTGTTCCAGAATGGTCTGAGAGGCCCACTGCTCTCAGCGCATCTTCAACCGCATCTGTGAGAAACAATAGCCTGTCATCTGCATATAAAGCTATATGATGTATTTTCCCCACACCTCTATGACCTCAAACAGCATCCCAGGCCTCAGATTACAGGCCAATGGTTCAACTGCCAGCGTGAAGAGCAACGGAGACAGCGGGCAACCCTGTTGGGTTCCCTGGCTCACCGCATAAGCTTGAAAATAATGAGTAGTCCCTATCTAGCGGATGAGTTCACCTTCATGAATCAATAAAACCCACTGACATTGCCAGCCTGATAATTTCCACACTAGTCTAGTGACCGTGATACCCTCAGGGGTAGATGGAATCTATCTAATGCGGGGTCCACAAAGCAGTTAAAGTTGCCCCCAGGAGGACAGAGTGCACCCAATAGGGTGCCAATACCTGGGACAACTCTTCCAGCAAGCCTGCCTGGTCCATATTTGGGGCATAGATACTTACCATCATCAAATCCCATCCAGCAAGCCTCCCCGTGACCACCACATATCTTCCAGCTGGGTCCGCTAAATAACCAGTTTTCTAAAACGAGACCCCTGCCATACCCATATAAGAACAGTGCAAATGCAGAGAATGTGGTATAAGTTGTCTGCAGCTGAAAGGTGGGTTTCCTGTAAAAACGCCACACAAACCCCTGGCTTTTGAGGTAGGAATATACTTTGTAACATTCGGACATATTATTGAGCACCCTCACAATCCAGGACATGAATTTGTACTTCACGGAGGGAGCCATGGGACACAGACATGTGAACATTTAACTGCCAGGCAGCGGAGATACCACCGTCCCAATCCATCCCCACCCAGGCCCACAGCAAGGTAAATACCCCACAAACTGCACAGCTCAACCAAATGAAAAACAAAACAATCTCAACTTCCTGAACCCAGGACAAGAAGGTAACATCTCCCCATCCAAACCAGAAACTGCAATGTAAGGGGCAAACATCCGTGTGGGCACCTACTGGTCTCATACCACTCCATCCATGCATATTAAACAATCACTGGGCCGCAGCGGTGGCCAGCCCGCCTACAATTTGATGATGCCACAGGTTCCCCCACAGTTCCCCCTTGAATGGCATCCTCCAATCCAGCAGCTCCAACATGACTCAAAGGAGATCATCTGCAGTGCAGGGCATCATTCGGGGTAACACAGCATCGGAGCCCACATTGGATATCAAGGCCCTGTCAGAGTCAATGTCTCTAGTTCTATTATCACCCACTATCAGGAGGGGACTCGTGCCCGCCACACTCATGGTCGCCACTACTCCATTACTTTCAATTGTTCATGTTGCGCCTGATTTTTAGAAGTTATGAACCAACTACCCGACTAGAAATGCGCACCCTCTTCCTAGACAACTTCTAGAAGGTCTTGCACCCCAAAGCCCAGGGGAGAGTTGCTGAGTGTGGGCAACCACCAATCCACTCCCAGACTTCCTGTGTTGAGGTAAAAAACTGAGCACCATCCTCTATTGCCACTAGCAGCTTGGCGTGCAGCAACACTGCATAGCAAACTCCCATCTGGAGGAACGTGGTCCGCTGCTTCTGGACTTCTCTTGTAAAGTCTGGGAACACCATGATCTTATTGTTATCAATCACCAGCTCCCCCCTCAGTCTGGCCTGGCACAGAATTTGATTAGAGTCCTTATAGTGGAGCAATTTAGCCACCACAAGGTGCAGGGCTGCTCTGTTACTCGATGTTCCCTCTTCAGTGCAAAGAAGGGGTAGGGGCCTTGAGGTGCCACATCCATTTTTAATCAGGTTTCCAACAGCTCCAACATATTGGGCCTTTGAGCCCGCTCCGGCAGTCCTATCACCTGGATATTGTTTTTCTGGGCCCTGGTTTTGGCATTTTCAGCCCTATATTCCAGAAATTCGACCCTCCCTACCATGGCCTCCGGGCGCCCCCTCAAGGCCTCTACTTCTGGGAATATTTCAGTCACAATGCATTCCTTGGCCATGACCGACTCTGCCAGACACCGGTGGTCATCCTGTAGAATCCCCACCACTGTATCCATTTTTAACTCAACAGTTTCAAAGGAGTCAGTGATTGCCTGTAGGGTAGCATCTGAAGTTTCCCCTTATGGATTACAGATGAGGCAGATGCAACACCCCCACCATCCTCGAGGTCACTGGCGACCGGTGTGTGGGGCTGGTGGGGATCCACCTCCCGCTTCTTTGAGACTTTCCCCATGATTTTCCGTACCAGTGGAGATGCCGGGTTCTTTCCAGCAGGTACTCCTTTTTCCAGGTCCCGTCAGAATGGCCATCAGAGCTCCAGACCACCAGGGCCCAAGGCCCATAAGCGTATCTCTCCGGGGGCCAGGGTTGATACAGGAGCCTCTCTCTTCCCTATGCGCCAATAGCCAGCAGCAACAGCAATATCAGGACACCCCCAGGGCCAGGGCCCAACGACCACGATGAACCTCCGGGTGGCTCCCAAGCCACCGTCCAAACCAATGTGCAGCCGGTTACTGTGAATCGGTCCATGTCATGAGTCCTGAGCTTCCAATAAGGCGAGCTCCCTCCCACAATTTTTCAATATCGCATGTAAAGCCCCAGAGGGGGCCTCCAAAGTCTACCACTACAGGCACGGGTCACCGCCACTCCAGCCATCTGGTCACATGCCGCTGCTGCCCCCTCACTCCTCAGCCTCCACTCTCTTGGGGTCTCAGGCAAGGCCTGTCATAGGCCTGTCATCTCCAATGTCACGGTTCAGGCCGTAGCACAGCAAATCCTCAATGGGGTCAGACCCGCAGGTGCACCTCTCCCCGGGGCCGCAAAAGTTGATCACCACAAGCAGGGGCACCACCATCCCAGCCGTCCACACCCCACTGTGCTCGCAGGGAATTCCACAGACGAGGCCCATGGTACAGGACTCACCGCCAGCTCTCCAGCATGCTCCTGGGGGGAGCCTTTAAGGCGCTCACCAAGGGCAGAATGCTCCCCTCCTTTTTCACTGCAGAAGAACCACTGCTGTCCCTGCGCTCCTTAGCATCCGCCTGCTCCTCTTTGGTCCCACTAGGTCCTGGATGGTGCCCCGGCTGACCTCAACAGTGTGGCCCAGACCGCAACTCCACAATCTTTGCACTGGCAGTCCCCTTGGCCGCATCACTCTCCCCTGTTAGGGGCTTCTCGTCGCTGGGCTGCATGCAATCTTGGCAGCGTGAGAGCTCCGACTTTATTCCATTGGCGTCAGGCCACGCCCCCTATCATGACATTTTAACTTTTCTTTACTAATGTAATTTAACTTTTATCAGTAGCAGTGCCTATGCTATATGTACCTGTATACTTATTCCATACCTCAGCACAATCACATGCAGAGAAAGGCGTTACAATATGGCACACACCTGCACAAGTTCTGTGGTGGATCGTAATTTTGGCCTCCTAAAGAACAGGTTTAAATGCGTACATAAGAGATAAGTCATTCAAGATAACTGCGCGGTCTGCCATCATACACAAAATTGCAAATAAAAAAGAGCCTGCCCATTGAACCAGATGACAGTAGCTGAGATGAAGAAGATTTACAACCTTCCAACCCAAAGCACAAGATACCAAAAGAGCAGCTGGAGGAAGAGGAGAAAAGCAAAAAATACAAAAAGCCATTTCTATGGTAACTCAACATATTTTACTTTATTAAACAAACCTCAATAGCCACTTTGTAAATTCTTAAAAAGCCATTTGTTTTATTTCAGAGGATCCTTATTTAAAAACTGAAGAAAAAGACATGTGCTTTAAAATGTCATAGAATGACTGAAAAGATTTTTTTATTTTACAAAAAAACATTCTCTTTCAACTTGTAAATAAAAGAAAATGTATGTTTTTATTTATATTTGGAACCTGTACCTCTAAATACAAATGTTGTAGTTTCTAATTCTATTTTGGAAAAATTGTGCTTTATTTTCCGTGCAGCTTCTGCTCTCTGACGGCCCTTACTGCACATTCTGGTGGAAATTAGTTAAAAGCCTTCCACAAAACAACCCAGCTACACTTTCAATCCTTTTCATTCCTCCTCTGGCCTATACATGGTAAGGGGTGGCTCACTTCCTCTGTATGAGATCATCAGCATGTGCCACAGCGAGGCTTGGAAAAATTGTGAATCACAAATTACTGAATCGCAAAATTGCAGCAATTAAGAAATCACTATTTGTGAATTGCTATTTCAAATTGTGATTTTTAAGAAATTGCTATTTCATTAGAATTACTGTAGGTACATATGAAATAGTGGTTAGCAAATTGCAAATTTCTAATAATTGCAATTTTGCAAACACTATTTTTCACTTTAGTACATATACCCTTCAGAGAGGAAGTCAGGATTTTGCCTGTAAACTGTGCTAGTCACAGTTTCTAACACATAGAAACAGATGTATATAGCCTTTCTCCAATCACAACAGGTCCAATTTGCTGAATTGGGCTGTTTGTGACCTCAAAAAGGCTTCTCTGTGTCCACAAACAAGAATTTCTGACACAGTAACATGTTACTGAATTGCAATTTTGGGTTTGCGTGCAACCAAAGTCCGAATCACTATTTGGAAGGGGTATATTTGGAGCGTCCCTTCCAAATACCGATTACCATTTGAATATATCAATGTTTTGTGAGCAAATGCTGGTCGCAAACCATTAAACCTTTACAATGTTCCCAATGGAGGTAGTAAGCCATTTGCCAACAGAAAGCCTTCCCCTTTGTGAATGTTGACATACATTTTTTTTTAGAGTAGACCATATGTCAAATGGACTGCTGCCTACTCTTCAAAAATGTAACTTAAACTTATCATTTTTTTTTCTGGAAAAAGTTTTGTATTTGAAAAAAATTGCGTTATTTAAAAACATCACCGACATGCAGGTCAGCTGACCTCAGCAAGTCACATTGCAAATTACTACACAGATCGCAAAAATGCTGGTCGCAGTATTTTATGACAAGTGATATATACATCTGACCCAGAGTTCTGATCTCGCTTGCACCCGGAAACACTCAATTTAGACCAGTATCATTTTACTTTCAATAGCCCCATAAAATTACCCTCAACTTCTTCTCTGATATGCCCTCTGTCAGAAACCTGGGTTGGAGTATCCCATGGCAGAGAGGAGGTACTGGGCTCCTACTGTACTACAGAATATCAACAACAAAAATATAATCTCATACAAATATCAACACCACAATATCATAGTCCTAAGAATCAAAAAATACATTAACCCTATGTAGAATGCCAAAATATCAAAATGCAAAACATTGTTAATAACAATATTGACAACTAACAATATTGAGACTCAAAATATTGCAATTCACAACATTCCTATATTTATCATTACATACCACAAAAACATTGACAATCATAATATTAACATTAAAATTCATAAATATACAGATAAATACAATTTTAAAATAATACAAACTTACTTTTAATACAACAATTAACAAATACAAGCTACTTGCCAACCACTACATGAGATAATAATATTTCACCATACCAAATAGCATGCTAGAAAACTTAACCAACCGACCAAATCGCACAATTACCAAACCAGCAAAGGACACTTTTTTCACTAACCTTGTGATTGCAACCAACAGACAAAAAAAAAGCCAGCCACGATGCCCAAATATCCACATACCACTGCAAAGCAAAGTAAGAAACAAAGGGGTCCATTACGATGACTGGCGGATGCACCTCCGCGATGCTGGCGGTGGGATAAAACGCTGTTTTCCGCCCGTGAGCAGCGGTGCACCCGTCCGCCATATTACAATGGTCAAACACAGCCCATTGTCCGTCCGCCGCAATGCGACGTGGACCGCCATCAAAACGCGCCCGCCACCGCGGTGGAGACAACCAATCGAGAGCCACCGCTGTGCGGAATGACGTCCCTCCCGCCGTACAAATTCGGATGCGCCAAAAAGCCAGGCACACCGCAGCGGAGAAACCGACCAATCTGAGCAGGCAGAAGCACCACAGCGGAGCGCAAAAAAGAATACCGGACCCGACCGCCATGGACCCGGCACTACACGTCTTCCCGGCGCTGTACATGATACACCTCCAGCAAGCCATGGACCGTGGTGGACGCCGCCGCAGGTACGCGAGCACACAACTCTGCACACAAACACAACCCACAACCCCATGGCTGATGTAAGGTCCCTGCCCCCACCAGACACCCTGGTGGGGACAGGAACACAACCACAGGTGTAGCCACACATGTCCTACCTGCCACTAGTCCACCCCTCCTCATCCCAGTCACCATGTGCGCGATCTCGAAATAATGTCCAGGTCACGTGACCGCAGCGGTGAATCCGCGTTAAAGAATGGGCACAATGTAGTAGGCTTGGCCAGCGCAAGGCATGGGCAGTGCACAAAGTACACAGGGCAACACCTCCACACTCCACACACTAGGCCCACCCACAACATGAAGGGACATACCACGTGACCCTCCCGTGCCCACACATGCCCAATAACCAGCCAGGTGAACACACACACTGCACCACACAACAAACAACTAGGGAGACAGCCTCATCAGGAGTGGCTGCAGAGTAACACACAGCGTAGAAGCACAGGGCCAGGGGAACCCACACACCACAACAACACCACACTCATGGCAAGGAAACTGAGTCCAAGCACAAAATAAACACACACAGACAATGAACAAACACTCCAATGGACACACAGCCTGCCAAGTCACACAGACATACCCCACACTGACACACAGCAACAAACACAGACCACATGCCAGCAGCAATGGAGGACAACAAATAGGAAACCTAAAGTGAGGTGCACACAAATGAAATGGCAAGGACCTGAACACCAAGAAAGTGTACATCACATGCAAGGGAAGGAACATATAACAACAACCCCAGCTCAACAAATCACACATGGCAGTCACAGTGAGTGAAGTCAAACCACAGTCACCTCACTGAAACAACTCAGGGAGACAGCAAGGCAAGCCATGTATAGGCACAGGGATGAAAGGAAGGGTAGTAAGTCTAACACTGAGCAGCCACACATCTGCATCCAAATACATCACAGAAGTATGTCAGCAGCACAACACACAGGGCCCATTGCAACACTCCATGACTGTCAAACACAAGTATGAACCTCCACACAACCCCCACACCCATCACACCTGCAGCACACAACACCAGTGAGAAACACACAGAAGCTTGCCAATAATGTCCAGTCAATACACTGACAAGGAAACACACCCCCTGGGGGGTATCCACAAATATCACACACACACCTGTACAGGGATGGCAGAACCACTGTATGCACAAAAACAACAGTCAGACACAGAACTCAATCAAAACACACACAGAACTACTACAATAACAGACAAGACCTGTGCAGCCAAACAGTGCAAATTCAATGGGAGCACAGACACAACAGCAGTACACAACCTCATCAGTCAGAAAAAATGCACAGACAACATACCACAACACATATAAGAAGTGCATCCACACAAAACAATAATGGAGACAAACAGGGAGAAAGGGGCCTACAATGACACACATACAGACATACCACACCACCCATCAACTAAAAATGGTGTCATAGTGTACCACATGCCTGCGCATGCACAACAATGACAAGAGACACATCAAATATGAGAGGAGAAAACACCAAGGATGCACATAAAAGAAGCACAGGAACTACAATAGACCTCAGTCCATGTGACAGACACACAAGTAAGGCACACCACAATGGCAACACACATCTGAATCAAACACAACAACAAAACACACACACTGACAGGCAAATAGAACACCACACACAGAGCATCTGTCAACTGCATGAGACAACACAACACAAACACTGCACACAGCCACATCAGACATAACACATGCACATGCAAAGATATCAACATGCTACAACAGCTAAACATCAGGGGGTGCACAACAGGCAAGGACAAGGCAACATACACTCACAGCACTGCATGCACACCAAGCAGTGTGTGCACAACAGACATACCAGTTACAAACAGAGATGAGTGACACACCATGAACACACACAACAATCTAAACATCACACAGACAACAACACACCCAGGAAGTTAAACAGTCCACAGCAAACACACCTACATCTAAGCCAACACACACAGATGCACAAGTCTGGGACACCAAAGTTGAAACAACATGATCAGAGGAAACAAGACATTGGCAATGTTGAAGTGGCATATAGAGCATGTGTCACAGTAAACCATACCCACACAGTAACCCTTTAGTTAGCAAGGACACTGACAAGGCAGACAACAGGAGTACATTTCTATTTTATTTACATTTCACACCGTTATGCAGCAACATTTAGACAAGAGCAAGGCCAGTGGCCAGTCCAAAGTGCAGGTGAGGTACACGAGAAGCTGCACAGGCAAGGGGCAAACAGCAGTGAACAGCAAGGCCAGTGGCCAGTCCAAAGTGCAGGTGAGGTACATGAGAAGCTGCACAGGCAAGGGGCAAACAGCAGTGAACAGCAAGGCCAGTGGCCAGTCCAAAGTGCAGAGTGAGGTACATGAGAAGCTGCACAGGCAAGGGGCAAACAGCAGTGAACAGCAAGGCCAGTGGCCAGTCCAAAGTACAGAGTGAGTACATGACATCCAGCACTGGGAATGTGTGGTACAGTACCCTGCCATGGTCAGCAACACACTCAGGGCATCAAAAATGGGCAGTCCATGGGACCACTGTGGCAGAGACATGTGTGTGAGGGTGACCAACACTCAGACTTGGCTGGCAGTATGACTGGGAGGTGGCTGTCTGTCTGGGCCAGTTGGGGTACTGGCTCGGGGAGAGAGAGGCCCAGCTGGGGTAGAGCCATCAGTGTTCTTGGAAGCTTGAGGGCTGCTAGGTCCAGGTGTGGTAGAGCCAGCAGTGGTTTGGGAAGCCTGAGGGCTGCTAGGACCAGGTGGGGTGGTGGCACGTGGAGGTGGACTCATGCTTGCACGAGACCCAGTGTGTGTGGGAGAGGTTGGAGGGGTGCCCTTACGCTTCTTGGGGATTTGATATGGCTTCCCTGTCCTGGGATTAATGCCAAGTGGGGTGTATACAACAGTCACACTCGTCACAAAAGCTGGCTCATGTGCAGATGCTGGTCCCCCCTCTGGGGACGTGCTGGATTCTTTGGGACGCTTGGCCCCGGATTGCATCTGCCCCTGCATCACCTGTTTACCAGGTGTCCCCCCTACAGTGGCCTCCTTTCCCTGCTTCACAGGGCTCTGGATGGGAGTAGATGTTGTGGGTGAACTTGCCTTGGAGCTCTTCTTACATGTACCCTTAGCAGGCACCTGTTTGTCACTGGGCACGGAAACTGTGTGCTTGTCTCTGCGAGACACTTTTGGGACAGGTGAGTCCTTGGCTGGGGATGCCTCTGAGGCATGTGAGCCTGAGGCCTGCTCCTTGCCATCCTTGCCCTGGGTGTGGCCTGAAGGGCTTTTGCCTCTGAGCTCTGGTGTGGGTTTACCTTTCTGTGGGGACTGTGTCTGCGGCCTGGACTGCTTGGGCTGCTGCTGCCGAGTGCTGCGTGTGCCGTATCTGTCCCTTGATGTCTGGTGTGTGTGGTCACTATCATCAGATGCGGCCACTGGCAGCGGGGTGGGCCTAGGGACTCGAGCTGGACTATGGGATTGGGCAAGTTGAATGGCTGCTGTCACTGCAGAGGACAGAGACTGTACAATCCGGTGTAGCCCACCCACGTCGGAATGAATGCCCTCCATGTAAGCCACCACCTGTGCCAATTTTTTGTCATGGTCCAGGAAGGCATTGAGGAGAGCTGTCTGACCCACACACAGCTGGCACAAAAGGTCCACAGACTCAGCACTGATGGCAGCAGGGGGGACAGGGGCAGGGGCAGCGGTGCCTGGGATGAAGGACACTCTTCCCTTTTTTGTGGTGCGAACACGGGCAGCAACAGTGGGAGTAGCAGGGAGGGTGGGCACTGAACGCTGTGTGGTAGACAAGGAGGCAGAGTCCCTGTTTCCTTCAGCCGAAAACATAGATGCGTCACCGCCGTCGTTAGATGACGTAGAGGTCTGCGTCTCTGGCTGTGAGTCCTCTAGAAGCCTACGGTCCCCCTCTGATGCGCTGGTGACATCCGTGTCACTATGCTGGTGTGCAGCAGTTGTGCTTGATGCCTCACCACTGGTGTCTGTCCCCTCTCCTTCCGTGCCCATGTGAGATGCTGCATGAGAGAGAGATAGAGGTAGGATCAGTACATTTGCATCAAGTTTACAAATATCTGCAAGGGAAGCATCACTAATGATGAACAATCATCCATGTTGGACAACACCATGGGCAGTAACACTGTGCAACCTCAATCCAAACATCGAAATTACCATGGCATAATGCAAACTTGGCATAATTCACCCATGTGATGGACACACAGCCAATTAGCCCGTTGGTGGCTTCAGCTAACCAGACACACATATCCCTCTGTGCACACCTAGGGCCCTGAGGGGGTAAAAGATTCTACGCACAACATGTTGCCACTGTCACATCTTGAGCCAGCAGAAGTGTCCAACACAGAGACAGACTCCAACATATCCGCACACAATGGCCATGAGCACATGCCATCCACCATGTCGTATCTTGGGGCACAACTACAGTTGCACATTGGTGTTAGATGTGTAGCCAGCACAAATCTGACATCAGGCAATGCACACATTGATGATGGCACACTCAGATCATGCACTCTGCTGGACCCTGACATGGGATGTCCGTGACGACACCAATGAAGATGATACCAGAAGGCCACAACTACAAATGTGAACTCAAGGGCCATTACACCAATGACATGGGAAGGTACATGTTGGGGGAATGCATGACAACTGCACCCAACACCGCGGCCACTTACACGCCATTGCATCACACTAGCAACATCACAGCCCTGCACTGGTCCAGGCTTGGAGCACATGCAGCCAAACAACACCCAAAGTCACACTCACAGAATACTCACCACCAGCTTGCTGCTGATGCCTCTTCAGACGTGCATCCAGTTCAGGCTGCATCACAGCTAAAATGCGTGCCATTAGTGGTGTCATGCTGCGCCGCGCCAACCTGCCGGCCCGAGGGATCAGCCCCAGTGTCATCTCGGCCACGTTCCTGCTCAGCTTGCAGATGTCATCCCACCTCTTGTGACAGTGGGAGCACCGTCGTTTGGAGACACCCAGTGCACGCACCTTGCATGCAATGGCCCTCCATACGGACTTGCGCTAGTTGACTTTGAGCTGCAGACATGGGAGACAAGAGGGTGCAATAATCAGTGTAACCTACCACCATTTCACAGTGCAGGAGCATGACACTGACTCATACCAACTTCAGCCATAACTTTAGCAGAGACAACAAATCTGTGACATTCAAACATCATCATGTGTGAAACACACATTAATGCATGCAGGTATGAGGGTGGACACAGTACAGCCTATCTCAAAGCCATGCAGGATGCCAGCAGAGAGCAAAATGTGTATGCTGACCACATCTACTGCAAGTTTCTGGGAATATCAAGACATGCAGGACATTACTACATATGTCACTGTGAATACTCACTGTGCCCAACACTGTGCAGCCCTCAAAGCACTTGCCCTTAAACTGCCACACTGTGTCATGGATGTCACATTGAGGGACATGACATCACAAACGCAAACCCTCATCACAAGGCCTGTTGTGTGCAATCTACATCTCTGTAATGGCTCATTGATGGAGAGTCAAGAGGAAAAGCACAAATTTGACACTCTGTACATTCAGTGTTGTGTCACTGTCTGATTGGGAAGTGAATGTGCAGGCCAGTTGGGGTCACACAGAGGTCCAACATGGGGCATCTCATCTTTTACATGGAGGGACTATTTGGAAACAAAACAGTGCCAACACATGCGAGTATGTGCACATGCTGGTGGTGATGGAAGGGTCTGGGCACAAGAATGTTGGAATGTACAGTGTCATAGGTGAATGACCAACAAGAGTGTCACCCTGAGGGACTGAGGTCCTGAGCATAGTGCAGAACTACAGATGAGGCACATATTGAGTCAGAAACAATGCCCTCACTATCCTCTGGACAACAACACTAGCTAAGGCCACAGAGGGGCCTGTGAAGGACATCAGGGACACACACAGACATTCAGACTGGAAATCACTGTCCTGACTCCTGAATTGAAAAGGTGCAGCCTCACTGTATGTCTGACAAGACATTACATTTCCCTCACATCTGGATGTGCAGGCAGGGAAACGTGTTGAATAGGCTAAACACACCTTCCCCTTGGAAACAGCATGCTAGGCAGTGCATGACCCAACCCCACACTCTCAATCACATACTGCAGCAGATCAACTTCATGTGTGCCCTCCTGCACTCTCACTCACACCCTGAGATACTTACCATGACATTTGGTGCACCATATAGCCTTGGATACTGGGTGAGCACCTCGTCCACCAGGACCTCCAGTTCCTTGGGGGTGAAGGGAGTGGCACGGATCTTCTCAGTCCTCGCCATCACTGTGGGCAGGAGACAGCAGCAGCGGTAGTTGGTGGTGAGGGGTGTCAGGTAGCAGTCGCTGGAGGCAGCAGCAGGTGAGGGGTCTCAAGCAGCAGTCCCTGGAGGCAGCAGCAGGTGAGGGGTCTCAGGCAGCAGTCCCTGGAGGCAGCAGCAGGTGAGGGGTCTCAGGCAGCAGTCCCTGGAGGCAGCAGCAGGTGAGGGGTGTCAGGCAGCAGTCCCTGGAGGCAGCAGCAGGTGAGGGGTGTCAGGCAGCAGTCCCTGGAGGCAGCAGCAGGTGAGGGGTGTCAGGCAGCAGTCCCTGGAGGCAGCAGCAGGTGAGGGGTCTCAGGCATCAGTCCCTGGAGGCAGCAGCAGGTGAGGGGTGTCAGGCAGCAGGCTCAGTGAGCTGTGGCAATGTGTGGCTCCCTCACACACATATATAGCCCCCAGGGCTCATTTTTGTGGTTCTAAGCTGCTGCAATTGCTGTCCAGGTCTGCCTCATTCAAATACATCCAATGACCGCCTCCGCGGTGGCGGAGCACGCCAACCGCGATTTTCAAACTTGCATCAGGCAACCGCGATTGCGCTTCCCATTGGCTGGAAGGGCATGGTCCATGGCGGTGACACACCGCAGGGGACAGGCATGCGGTACCGTGGTGGTGCATCTTTCAAGTGCATCCAATGACCGGCCCCGCGGTGGCGGAGCACGCCTACCGCGATTTTCAAACTTGCATCAGGCAACCGCGATTGCGCTTCCCATTGGCTGGAAGGGCATGGTCCATGGCGGTGACACACCGCAGGGGACAGGCATGCGGTACCGTGGTGGTGCATCTTTCAAGTGCATCCAATGACCGGCCCCGCAGTGGCGGAGCACGCCTACCGCGATTTTCAAACTTGCATCAGGCAACCGCGATTGCGCTTCCCATTGGCTGGAAGGGCATGGTTCATGGCGGTGACACACCGCTGGTGCCAGGCGGTAGCTACCGCGATTCCGGGCAAATGCATTGCTGAGTGACCGGGATCTGGGTGTCGGAGCATGCCGACCGCCATTAGCCATGTGTATATGCCTATCAATCCCGCTATGGTGTCTTGGGTCATGGCGGTGACACACCGCTGGTGCCAGGCGGTAGCTACCATGATTCCGGGCACATGCATTGCTATGAGTGACCGGGATCTGGGTGTCAGAGCATGCCAACCGCCATTAGCCATGTGTATATGCCTATCAATCCCGCTATGGTGTCTTGGGCCATGGTGGTGACACACCGCTGGTGCCAGGCGGTAGCTACCACGATTCCGGGCACATGCATTGCTATGAGTGACCGGGATCTGGGTGTCGGAGCATGCCAACCGCCATTAGCCATGTGTATATGCCTATCAATCCCGCTATGGTGGCTTGGGCCATGGCGGTGACACACCGCTGGTGCCAGGCAGTAGCTACCGTGATTCCGGGCACATGCATTGCTATGAGTGACCAGGATCTGGGTGTCGGAGCATGCCAACCGCCATTAGCCATGTGTATATGCCTATCAATCCTGCTATGGTGTCTTGGGCCATGGCAGTGACACACCGCTGGTGCCAGGCGGTAGCTACGGCGAGGGTGCAGCATGACATTGTTGACTATGGGCGTGACAGTGTTGTTTGAGCACGTTTAAGGCACCAATGGACACATCGTGCTGTGTCAATGTCATGGGTCATATCTGTACTTCGAACAGTGGCCACTTACAAAATATCATGGCACTTGATGGAATTTAAATGGGCTATAGTTAGTAATGACAGCCTAAACTTCATATCTAACACCAAATGCCACACTGAAAGAACTAATGGGGCACATTGCTCCTACACAATTTCATATCTGAGCCCACATTTACACACATTTTCATATCTCACCCCAAATTTATCCTCAATTTCATATCTGACCCCCAAATTTGGCCCCAATTTCATATATGTCACCACATTTTAGCCCCATTTTCATATCTGACCCCCAAATTTAGCCCCAATTTCATATATGTCACCACATTTTAGTCCCAATTTCATATCTGACACCAAATAATTACCCCCAATTTCATATCTGATCCCAATATTTACACACATATCCATATCTCACACAATATGTCACTATACAGTACATGATTGTACAAACATTTCAGCATTATTTCCATTACTCACCACATATGTCACACTGGTGTCTGTTTGGTATCACCTATCACAGCCTTCATGTAATGTTATTGTTCGCAGTAGCAAATCCAACAGTATATGTCCACATGGACATGTGTGTGCTCTACATACTCAAGGATGTTAATTACATCACCGGCACACTTGGCATTCTGTACATCCTTATTTATAGTCAAATAGCTTTATTTCGATAACAAGTATCATAAAAGCAACTTCATTCATACAAGCCAAGAATAAAAGATACGAGTTATCATAAAAACAGTAAAAGGGTAAATATATACATTCCATCCAGGGACAATATACAAAAAATTAATCATTTTGTTAATAAATATTAGCAGCAACACAGTAATCCCTGGACCAAGGTGGAAAGTTCATTTGTACATTTGATACATTTTAAAATATAATTGTTGGACTTGGCCCTTTTTGGCAGGTTCACCCCTAAACTTTTTGCCTTATATGTAACTTGGTGTTAGTAGTTTTAAGTCTCTGGGCACTTTAGCACTGTGGTCCAGTGTAAAGTGCGTGCGCGCTGTGTGCGTGTGTGGTGAGACTGGCCTGCCCTCCCATAGGAATGCATTGAGGATGAGTGTGTCAATGGTAATTCCTGTTATGAGAGGAGCAGTGTGGTCAAGTTTAGTATGTCTGAATTCGTGAGAATAAATGCTGCGCAATGGTGTGTGCAGATTTATGGTGACTGGTAGAGAAATGCCACTTCTAGAAGTTGGCATTTCTGTGTGCTCTGTGTCTTCCTGCCTGATGTGAATTGCATGTCTGGCTTGTGAGTGACAGGGGCTGGGAGGTGTGTGTGGCTCCAGGAGGGGCAGGGTGAGTCAGCGCAGGGCTGAATAGGGAGATCTGCACATAGAGTGAGGGGAGGAGTGTCACCTGGGTCTGAATAGGGCTGTGTCTTCCCTCCACAATGCTGGCTCCACCTCCTGTGGTGCGTCTGATGTCCCTGGCCTGTCTTGTCAAAGGGGAGAGGAGCTTGCCAAAACAAAGTGCTCCAAATCCCCCTGATACCAGTTCTGACTGGTATCTCCAAGCCCTGTGCTGTGACACAAAGGGGATTTTGTGTATAAAAGAAGGGGCTGTGACCCCAGGAAAATGTTCTTGTTTTTGGACTCGAATCTGCCAGGGTGTGCTGCTGCTGGGGGCCCAGGGGGGGGCTGCCAGGAGGGCTTGCCTCCCTGGGCCCTGCCTTGCCCCTGGATGCCTGAAAGGACTTTTCTCTTCATCCCCAGGACTTTTGGCAGCATTCCTTTGCGCCCTGTGAGCGCTTTATTCTATTTTCTACAAAAACCCTATCTCCCTGCAGCTGAGGAGGAAGCATGGCTATGTTCTGCTTTGCAGCGCGGAGATGCGAGCTTCTTGGAGGGAATCCCCAGTGTAGGGATTCCCCCGCATTGTGGCCTTTGCGGGTGCCCACCCCACTTGTTTCTTTATTTAAAGGGCGGGTGCCCACCCCGCTTATATTTTTATTTACGGGTGAGTAGTCGCGCTTTAACAAACCCCTGATTGATTGATTGATTTACCGAGCGGGTGCCCACCCCGCATCGGCCCGGCCGAAAGAAGTCACCGCCACCGCCCGGAGCAAACAGGAAGTCAGGCACCCTGTGTTGGGACGTGGGCGGGGCCGGAAGTGAGGCGAGGCGTTGCTGCTCCGAGCGGGCTCCCGTGACCTGGTGGAAGCCCTGGTGTTCAACGAAGAGGCGGACGGGAGCCTACCTGTGCCCCTGTGGCCTGGGTGAACAGGAGCAATGACCGGAAGAGTCCTGCGGCGGAGGGGGCCCGAGGCACATTGTCGGTGCCTGCCCCCACCGCGCTGGTGAAATGGACGCCCGGGAGAGAAGCCGCATGCTGCTGACTCCGCGGAAGGAGTCACGGAAACCAGAGCCCCGAGAGGAGTCCGGAGCATAGACCGGTGAGTGGGGGCTCTGGGTGATACCGGCCTGGTGGGTCTCAGAGGGCACACGTAGTGCCAGTGCCCGTGTTCTGTGGTGCCAGTGAAGGCACCGTGTTTAGCTTTCCCGAGCGGCCCCGTCTGGCAGCGGGCCGCTCCAACTTGGGCATAGATTGTTCAGAGCCTGTGGCTCCAGCAAGGGGGCAAGTTTGTCTAAAAGCACCAGGGGGGGTCCTGAGTGCACCGTAGTGACGGGACCCTTCGCCGAGGTATTCACAGTTGCCCCGCTTGCCAGTGGGCAACTGCACCATTTGGCATAATTGATTCAGGAGTCCCTGAGAGGGACAGAAGCGGCACCGAGGTGCCAGGCCTTCGCTTGACCCCCAGCTGCCCAGCAAGTAGTGGGCAGCTGCTACGTTTAGGCCACAGTTCTTTGGAGGACATGTCTTTTAAGTTAGGAGTGCGATGCACTCCTCTGCCCCATACTTTCACAGCTGCGCAGCACTTAGTGCCAGCTGCAACGTTTAGGCCTGCGCAAAGTGCGCACAATTGGATTTCGCTGCATAGGCAGCAGCCCTGACTCTTGGACATAGGGCATTTGAGCCCCTTTTGAGATGGCCAGTTGGCCAGGGGGACTGTTAGGTTTGTAGGGCGCCAGGCCCTAATGTGATTTATGCCTCTGCTATGGTTCTTTTTACAAGGAGGTTATGTGCTAATGCGAGTTATGTGGTGCTAGGAAATGTGATGCATTTAGCATGATTTACGCACCCTGTTTTATGCCTCTAATGTACTTTCATGATTATGAGGTTTTGCATAATGTGTTATGCTTGTGAGGTTATTATTCCCTAATGTGTTTAGGTTGTGAGTTATTCTCTACTGTGAGTTATGCCCCTAATGTGAGTTATGCTTAGGAGGTTCTGGTCTAATGTGTTTAGGCTTATGAGGTTGGCGTATAAGGTATTTTGCGCCTAATGTGATACTGTGCATAATGTGGTTTATGTTACAGGATGATGCTGAGTACAGTGGTTACCAGTGAATACTGGTTGTACGTTTATGATATGTCCTACATTTATGATATGTTCACTAAGTGATGGTTCTGACAGTGGCCCTCGTGGCCCTGTCATGTGTAAATAATCCCTTGTAGATATTGCCCAGTGCCAGTTGGCACCATGTGTATTATGTGATTACTATTCTAATGTGTTATGAGAATACAAAGGCTATTTGTGATATAACCTTGTGTGGAGTTCCTTTTTGTAATGTGCCTGGCATGTTGTTGCTGTGTGCGTGCGCAAACGCTTTACACATTGCCTCCGGGATAAGCCTGACTGCTCGTGCCATGCTACCAAGGGGGTGAGCAGGGGTTATCTTCGGCGTGTAACTCCCTCTACCTGACTAGAGTGGTGGTCTCTGCCTGGCTTTGGCGCAAGCCTTAGCCAACCAGAGATCCCATTTCTAACATTGGTGGCAGCGGTGGGATTAGGACTTGCGTTTGCGCAGTACCACAGCGACAACTGGCTGCATTACAAAACTCTGCATTTTAGATAGTCACATGGAAAGGGATTATTGTTTCTGAGTTTGTTTTAAGTATCATTTCTTTGGAAATGTGTGTTCTTGTTGCACTATGAGTTGAGTGTCCTGCCAAGGACAGAAACCAGAGAATCTGGAGGAGTGACTGCCCTTGGGCAGACTGCTATTGGGTTGGCCTAAAGCTGGAGGAGGGACTGCCCTTGAGCCATTGTGCTGGTTCTTGGGTTGGCCTGGGCCCCTGTGCTGTCTGCTGGTTCTAGGGTTGGCCTACAGTGGGGACTTAATTGGCATGGAGTCACTAGCTCGGGAGGGTAGATTATCCCCTAAGTGCAGTGTGAGTTTTCTGGATTCCCCAGTAAGGGTGGGATCCAATGGTGGCAGCAATATGAAGTCCAGTGCAGAAAGTCCCGGTCCCCAGACGGTGGTACCTGTTTCCCGGTTAATAGGGTGGCTGGTTGAGATTCAGGAGCAGTAAGATACTGTCTCGCCAGTCCGGGGGGGCGCCTGTGGATGAGGGGTGTGTTGCACTGGACGATTGGGTGTGAGTTCTCTGAAATAAGGAGCTTGCATGGGGGAGTGACCCTAGAGGAATGGTGCAGGTGTCTTCCAACCCAGGGTGGTGGAAGATGTTCAGAGTTAGGTGACCTCACAGTGAGAAGGTTGCAAGGCCTCACATCATGTCCTGCGAGGAAGGTGTGAGACTGGGCCGTATTCCGAGCCTCAATCTGTCTCCGACACTGGATGGTTCTTAGAAGGAACACCACGTTGGGAGCCTAGTCTGTCCTGTTTGACTGTTCTGTGTGGGGGATCTCCCCGTGTTAAAGGATCTGAAGAGACATTTGAGAGTGATTCCAAAAGGAGTGGCTGCGGTGTCTTCCAGCCCAGAGTGGTGGAAGAGGTTTAGTGTAGCCCAGCTAGGTCCCAGTAGAATGGGAGGGGTGTAGGGGCTCAAGTCCGGTCTCAGAAGAGACGGAGTGAGTGTGAGACGGTGTGTCCCACGGTAGCCCGAAACCCAGTCTCAGGGCCTGGAGGGTTCCCTAAGGGAGCGCCAGGTCGGGGGCCTAGGCTGTACTTGTAGGCCATTTGAGGAGGATCTTCTAGTCTCTAGAGGACGTGGAGCATCTGTAACCAGAGCTCCAGCAGTCCTGGTGCTAGGCAGCACCGCTCCTAAGTGGAGGGTGCAGAAGTCCTGAGTGAGGGGTGAGAGGGGGAAAGAGTCCCCAGTGGAAGAACCAGTGGGTAAGGGGCCAGCCAGAAGGGCTGAGTCGCCAATGATTGGCCATGGTGATGCCACTTCTGTCCTGGCGGATCTGCACGCACTGTCAGATGGACAGGAGGTCGTGAGATCTGCGCCAGGCAGACTGTCACACAACACATTAGTTATGTGTCACCCTCGTGGGGGCATGCGTGCTCCCCATGAAGTCCTGGTTCGCCGGGCATCTGACCAAAGGGTAGCGTTCCTGGGTTGGGGAGCCAGGTTCAGGTGTTTGCCTGACCTGGACGGCAGGGCAACTGTAATCAGTGTCCTGGCCGGTTTGCCTTCTAGGGGTACCCCGTTGAACACAGGTGGGGCCCATCTTAAGTGAAGAGACCCTGTGTTTCCCAGAAGGGGTGGTGCAGGCCTAGCCAGGATCTTTAGGGTCCCGGGCTGAATGTGGTAGTACTACCCTGAGAGCAGGTGGGGCCCATCTTAAGTGAAGGGACCCTGCTCTACAGTGGGAGGGTGCAGAACTCTGGAAGGGGGTGCAGAGGGAGGGAGTCCTCGCCTCTGACCCCGGTGCATCCGGTGAATTTGGATCCCAGGTGGTAGACCAGTTGATGGAGAGAGATCCTGAACTGGTGGGAGAGTTGTGTTCTGGTGGGTGCTTCCCCTGGGAGGGTGCGGAACCCCAGAAGTAGAGGTAGGGTGAGGAGACGCTTCACCCGTGACCTCTGGTCAGCCTGAGGGTGCGGACCCTAGGTTGAAGGATCAGTGGTAGTTTGGAACTACACTGAGAGGGAGAGTGGAGAATGGCTATTGTATGCGATACAAAAGGGGGATGATGGACGGAACGTTTGAGCCAATCAAACACTCACCCCCAGTCAACTGATCTGGGTTTAATCCATCATCATTCTTTAGCTCACTCCACCACCCCAGTTCAGACATGGCCATATGCAAATCAGTCTGACCCTGTGCCTCATGGGAACAGTCCAGCCCGAACTGCCAAGTCATGTCTTCCCTGGACCGGAAACAAGCATCCTAGGACCGGTTTCTGGCATTCCAGCCGTCATCAGCCAGGCTTGCTTGAATCCAGTGGCAAAGTGAGCAAGGGACCCACGTCTGGGCATACCCCCGCCAACTTAGGGCGAACAAAGCGATACAAAAGGGGGATGATGGACGGAACGTTTGAGCCAATCAAACACTCACCCCCAGTCCACTGATCTGGGTTTAATCCATCATCATTCTTTAGCTCACTCCACCACCCCAGTTCAGACATGGCCATATGCAAATCAGTCTGACCCTGTGCCTCATGGGAACAGTCCAGCCCGAACTGCCAAGCCATGTCTTCCCTGGACCGGAAACAAGCATCCTAGGACCGGTTTCTGGCATTCCAGCCGTCATCAGCCAGGCTTGCTTGAATCCAGTGGCAAAGTGAGCAAGGGACCTTTGGTATCGAATGGCTATTGTATGCCAGGGGTTACTGCCCCCCACTCGGTGGACTGGCAAGGACCAGTGGTATCTGGATAGCCTAGGGCCTGGTCCTGGCAGTGGACAACTAAGGAGTACCAGTGGGGTAGCCTAGTTGGTCCGGGGAGTTTTTTTCAGAGGGAACCACATGGGTTCAGAGTGGCGTAGAACCGGAGGGTGTCCCTGCAGTGTGGGCCCGCGTCCGTGTTCTATTGCCCCAAGCAGGGAAGCCCATCACAGTGGTGATTGGTCTGCCCTGCGTTTTGGCTGGAAGGGGGTTGTGTTGGACTTAGCCCTTTTTGGCAGGTTCACCCCTAAACTTTTTGCCTTATATGTAACTTGGTGTTAGTAGTTTTAAGTCTCTGGGCACTTTAGCACTGTGGTCCAGTGTAAAGTGCGTACGTGCTGTGTGCGTGTGTGGTGAGACTGGCCTGCCCTCCCATAGGAATGCATTGAGGATGAGTGTGTCAATGGTAATTCCTGTTATGAGAGGAGCAGTGTGGTCAAGTTTAGTATGTCTGAATTCGTGAGAATAAATGCTGCGCAATGGTGTGCGCAGATTTATGGTGACTGGTAGAGAAATGCCACTTCTAGCATTTCTGTGTGCTCTGTGTCTGCCTGCCTGATGTGAATTGCATGTCTGGCTTGTGAGTGACAGGGGCTGGGAGGTGTGTGTGGCTCCAGGAGGGGCAGGGTGAGTCAGCGCAGGGCTGAATAGGGAGATCTGCACATAGAGTGAGGGGAGGAGTGTCACCTGGGTCTGAATAGGGCTGTGCCTTCCCTCCACAATGCTGGCTCCACCTCCTGTGGTGCGTCTGATGTCCCTGGCCTGTCTTGTCAAAGGGGAGAGGAGCTTGCCAAAACAAAGTGCTCCAAATCCCCCTGATACCAGTTCTGACTGGTATCTCCAAGCCCTGTGCTGTGACACAAAGGGGATTTTGTGTATAAAAGAAGGGGCTGTGACCCCAGAAAAATGTTCTTGTTTTTGGACTTGAATCTGCCAGGGCGTGCTGCTGCTGGGGCCCAGGGGGGGGCTGCCAGGAGGGCTTGCCTCCCTGGGCCCTGCCTTGCCCCTGGATGCCTGAAAGGACTTTTCTCTTCATCCCCAGGACCTTTGGCAGCATTCCTTTGCGCCCTGTGAGCGCTTTATTCTATTTTCTACAAAAACCCTGTCTCCCTGAAGCTGAGGAGGAAGCATGGCTATGTTCTGCTTTGCAGCGCGGAGATGCGAGCTTCTTGGAGGGAATCCCCAGCGTAGGGATTCCCCCGCATTGTGGCCTTTGCGGGTGCCCACCCCGCTTGTTTCTTTATTTAAAGGGCGGGTGCCCACCCCGCTTATGTTTTTATTTACCGAGCGGGTGCCCACCCCGCATCGGCCCGGCTGAAAGAAGTCACCTCCGTGGCCCGGAGCAAACAGGAAGTCAGGCACCCTGTGTTGGGACGTGGGCGGGGCCGGAAGTGAGGCGAGGCGTTGCTGCTCCGAGCGGGGCTCCCGTGACCTGGTCGGAGCCCTGGTGTTCAACGAAGAGGCGGATGGGAGCCTACCCCGCGCCCCTGTGGCCTGGGTGAACAGGAGCAACGACCGGAAGAGTCCTGCAGCGGAGGGGGCCCGAGGCACATTGTCGGTGCCTGCCCCCGCCGCGCTGGTGAAACGGACGCCCGGGAGAGAAGCCGCATGCTGCTGACTCCGCGGAAGGAGTCACGGAAACCAGAGCCCCGAGAGGAGTCCGGAGCATAGACCGGTGAGTGGGGGCTCTGGGTGATACCGGCCAGGTGGGGCTCAGAGGGCACACGTAGTGCCAGTGCCCGTGTTCTGTGGTGCCAGTGAAGGCACCGTGTTTAGCTTTCCCGAGCGGCCCCGTCTGGCAGCGGGCCACTCCAACTTGGGCATAGATTGTTCAGAGCCTGTGGCTCCAGCAAGGGGGCAAGTTTGTCTAAAAGCCCCAGGGGGGGTCCTGAGTGCACCGTAGTGCCGGGGCCCTTCGCCGAGGTATTCACAGTTGCCCCGCTTGCCAGTGGGCAACTGCACCATTTGGCATAATTGATTCAGGAGTCCCTGAGAGGGACAGAAGCGGCACCGAGGTGCCAGGCCTTCGCTTGACCCCCAGCTGCCCAGCAAGTAGTGGGCAGCTGCTACATTTAGGCCACAGTTATTTGGGGGACATGTCTTTTAAGTTAGGATGTAGAAATAAAAACCTTCTTAGGGGTTCACTGATACATCTGGTCCTTAAGACCAACAAAGAAGAGATTGGCACAGAAGCTGTAATATCAAAAAACATGTTTTATTAACCTCAGATGAGGGAGATTGCATCTTACGGTACCCGCAGGCCACTGTAGGAGGCATTCTAATGAGTGCAGAGAACAGGGTCCTTATATATGTATTTGTTACATAGTCAGCATAAAATCAAGGGGCGGTCCTAGCACATACAAGCATGCTTATTGACTAATATGGGTATACAAAATTTGCTTGCTCCACAAAGTGGGAGGGAGACTAAACTGCTTACATGAGTAAGAATAGCCTGACAGTTCTATACTAGGAGCAGGTGCATTCTACCAGCTAGGCCTCTCTGAGCATGTGCAAGACTCTGGAAGAGGGAGAAAGCACATGGAGAGCACATGGCTAACTAAAATGGCTGGCAAGTACAACATGGCTTTCAGCTCATGCTAACAGCGATTCCTGCAATCTTTAACAGATGATCCTTTTAGCATGAACTAAAGACATTCCCATGATCTAGTAGAGACATAGAAAATATTTTGCACATTTTCTTCTCATAAATTCATCAATATCCTATGCTACGTGGGCATTTACATTCTAAACATTTCATTAAGCAGGTATATACAAGGTATAAGCAGGAGTACAAAGTGAACAGAGCATTGGGTCATACAGGTAGCAAGAGAGAATAATGACTATTATCTCAAACAGAAATCTCAATATTTTCCAATCCTAAGCAGAAAGCAAATACCAAAACCATCTAGTCTAATTTTAAGTTTCAGGGCTCTGATGTATTTCAGTGACTATTTATGTCAATTTCAAAATAGCCAACAGCACATACCTAATAAAAACATTTTCAATAGACTTTCTCAGTATTTTTTATGAGGGCTAAATTATCAATTAATATACTTAAGGAAAGAGTAAAGTAACATGCTCAGATGAACTTTTCTCGTGCAGAATAAACATTACTCTTAAAAAATATTAAAGCAATCAGACATATTATTACAAAAACAATCCTGGCTCCGGGGAACCAGGAGGACCACACAGGGCCATAGGAATTAGGACAAGGAGCCGCAAAGGGCTGCTCCTCCAAAAAAATGGGACGACCAAAGGGGTACATTACTAACAAAAAAAGAGTCCTTGGGAATTTCTAGAACCACCAGCCAGAGGGAGTCTTCTCCTGTGTCCGTTTGAGCCTCACAGGCAGGCTCTTGTTGTTCCCACGGTGGAGCTGCACAACTCACAACTCAAGAATCACAGAGAAGGAAAAGTCTTTCTTTCAGGATAGGGCAATCACCCCCCCCCAGGGCAAATACCCTCAATGATCCTGTCCAGTGTCTCAGGCAGTGCACCAGTTTTCTTCACTTTAATCTAACAGGCACCAAGGGCACAGCACCTGTACCCTAAACTCAAGTCCTTCCCTAACTCCTGTATTGCACCTCTGGCGCACTGCTCTTTTGGTAGGGCCACAAATTGTACCCAGTGTGCTCGGGCATCTCTTGATCAACAAACAAAGGCGTAGACTTGCATTCACTTGGGACCAGGACTCAAAGGCCTGAAGCAACCCTTGTTTCAAAGGGGGTCACCTCAAGCAAAAGCCTCCTTGCCGTCCTTGTCGTTCTGTGACTCTCTCAGCTGGGCATCAAAAACTGGATCCACACAAAGATTTCTCCATCCTGATTTGTAACCCCGTCTTTCGCCCAAGACAGTGGCAGGGGTACACACTTCACGTCCCAGTGCTTCCGCCTTCACTGAGGTCCTAGTTGCCAGCAACGCCTGTGCTGGTTCCTTTCACTTTGACTGTAGGCTGGACTGGTGCTGACTCCCAGGCTGGATCTGATGTCCGGGCCCCTCTGGCAATGGTTGTAAGGCAGCAAATATCTATTGGTGGACAGAACAAGAGGTCTTTAGACAAGGCACAGAAATAATCTAACAACAGAGAGGATAGTCTCAGAATACTTCCTTAGTCTCGGGGCGCCCCATACATTAGCAAGGCACCCAAGAGCCACTTCATCTATCTGAGAGTAGAAAACCCTGGACCTATTGGCAAGTATAAAAGGAACGTTTTGGTGAACTGACAAGAGTAATACATCACCCAATCCCAAACAGCCAAGGAAGTCTGTGTTCATTTACTAAATTCTGAGAAAAGAGAAAAACAATACAGACATACTCCAAATACTTACATTCGTGTATTCCTATATTACCAATCTGAAGAACCCTCAAGAAAAGGAAATGTTCTACACTTTTACTCATAGATTTTACATTACTTGTACAGGACTGCAGACACTTGTAAAATAATTTCTCTTACATGTTATGCTTAGGACCATGCTCTCATGTTATAGGTGCAGCAGGAAAATCTAAAACTGCTAATTTAACAGGGATTCTTATTGCAAAAAGAACTAAACTTCAACATAGTGAGTACATTTTCTCCAGCAGAACATGTTATGACAAACAAACTCCTATAAAACAATATTTTCCTTCAAAATGTTTGCTAAGGATCACATGAGCGTCTTTCCTGCATTGTACTTTTCACGATCTGGACTATGCAACATCATTTTCAAAAGGAAAAAAACCCTATCTCCAGCTCTAATAAGGGCTGTCAGCTTATTGACAGAGACTAGCTAATAAAAACTAGCAATGCCCTTGCAAAACTGTATAGAACATGAGAATAACATAAACAATAATAGTGTTGCCACCTGAGACTTTTTTAACAGAAACCGCCACTATACAGTTCTCCTTAAAGATCAAATAAGGGAACATCAATCTGTTCTACTCATTCTTTCATACAGGATGGGCAGTAACATAGCTTATGTGTTTCATCTTTTTATTAATTCTAACAATTTTAAAACAGTATTACAGAATAGCCAATGAAATGTCTCATGGCTATTTCACAGACAGCTTAGACAGACTAAAAAAGTAAGAAAAAGAAGAGAGAAAACATAATTTTGCCTACCCTTAATTTGTAGAGGAGCTAGCCTCCTTCCCCCATTTTGACAGTAGGAAAACCTGAAACAGGTTTTACTTCTGTCAACACTTTCAACCCCTATTTGTAGCAACTGGGCACAAACAAACTTGTAGGAGATATCTTAGAAAGTGGCTATTCTCTGATTCAAGCACATCGAGTACTGTAGAAAGCGTCAGCAACAAATGTATCAATTCCTTGAGCAATTGTACTTGATTAACATGAGGGCGCATGAATGTAAACTAAAATCCATTTCCTCCTTATCGTAGCCCCTACAGAGTATTCTTTAAACTAAAACCATTATTTTGATATACATGGCAGATCAATGCTCAACTGAGGGTTGTCTTCCTTCGTTTCATATGACTGCGCTAAACGTGTGTTTGCCAAAAATAGGAAGCAAAGCTTCTCTTTCTCTCTTGCGCCATCATCTCGTCTTTCAAAACTTTTCGAAGGTCGAAGTGTCCCAGCAAACATTACCCTTCACCCTGCTAAGTTGCTAAATGCAGAACTCCGACCTTTGACCCGTTCAGCAGCTGTTCATTTTGTTTGTGCAAGGCTTGCCATGCGGTTTTCGTAATGCAAAGCAACTCTGGAGAATCACAGCTAAAAGGCAGTCCTGTCCGATCCGTTTGCCAGTAATTTAAAGGTAGGATAATAACGTCTGCTGGTTTCTGTATACTTATTTTCATTTGTGTACAGTGTGTTGGGTGCAGTAGGTCAGCTGTTTGTTTTATACTTGCATATACTTTATGGAAGCCTGAGAGCACGTTAAAACTGCCTTGAGTGGTAGAACTGCTTGTAAAATTGTGAATTTAGCTCAATTTCGACTTTGGTGGTAGGGGCACTTAAAAATGAATATCCTACAATATTTTTGCATAATAGGAACCCCCAGAGTGTTCTCTAGATAGCCCAGGAATGGGAAATCAGAAATGTATAAGATATACCCTTAAAAAATGAGTTTTGTACGGCTGGGTAAAGTGACATTTCACATTTAAGTTCCCTTCTTATTGCGGTACAGCACTGCTTAAATTCAACTTTGATACTAGGAATTCAGAGTATGATGATTAGGCTTTATAAAGATGAAAAACGAATTTAAAGCATTTATGTTTAACAATATATTTTTTTCATATAATTAATTTTTTTTTTTTTAATCAAAACCAACCATTTTGATGATTCCACATTGGAAAAGCAAGCTTCATTCGTAGCCTATCATATTTAAACGCATTCATTCATAACCCTAAGCACAGAAGCCTTACTTGAAACAGGAAAAGTCTGCGCCACTTTTAAAAGGACAGTTATCATTTAACATCAGAACCACAGATGTACTTATGTAAAAAGGCATTAAGAAAGGAAATCCCTACTTTCAATTTTGTTCTCTGTTATCCAAAATAATGAAACTGGTTTTGAAACTTTTAAAATAATGCAGGCCCTTATACCAGTTTTACACTGACTTAAAATTTCGCTGACTCAGCATTCCTGTCTGTGGCCGTGATCAGGAATAGCCATATGCTATTTATGCAGCTGTTGTTTGTCAGCAGGCGTCAAATTTTCACGCCTTTCTCAGGAAAAACCCCTTTATTATTTGAAATACCCTGACAGAGTTAAATCCCCATTTGCTGTGTCAAACAATTTCTTTTCAGTTAGTCAGTTTAAACACAGCTGTTGGAAAGCTTTTTCCTCGGGTGCTGAAAGAAAAGCATGTCACAGTCTATTTAAAAACTGAGGCATTTCAATGCAGTCAAATCTATCTTTCTATAATGTGTATTTAGTTCAGCAACGACCAAATTCACTCATATGATGTGCATGCCTTTTAATGTCTAATACAATGTATTTAAGGAAAATGCTGTAACGTGTATTTTAGTCTATTGATTACAAAACACACAATTTCGTTTTTATTCCTCTGTATGAGGCCTATTTTAATCCTATTGAATACGAATTCTAATTTTATCTTTAGCATTGTGGCAATTTGCACACATGTATAGTGTCGTACTCTGTCAATTTAATAGTAACATGCAGCTGTTTAGCGTATGTTATATAATTCATTTCTGGATTTTTATTTAATATGTAAGTAACTAAATGACATTTTGCATTACAGAATGATGACAGCAAAAAAAACATAAACAAACTCATTGAGCTCATTCAGATATTTACAGAAGGGGGGGTCATACACGCAGAGTACACAACACAGCGCGCTTAAAGCTAGACATTCTTTCACAAAGAGTACTCACACAAGTATTACCAATGTCAAACCACAAACCCCACATAGACATTGAAACACATATTTAACCCACAAATCAACACTTAGGACTGCTTACAAAGTGTACGCAAGACCAACCTATCTGTAAATACTAATTGTAAGTCATATTTACAAGAAGAGCTCTCACAAGTAGCCCAAAAACTGTTCCATGGTCAAGAAGCCAAAATACACCAAATTCGCCAGTTTTGGCTGGTAGAACACTCAAAAAGCGCTCTGCATATCACCACTTATGAATGTTACTAAGTGCGCAGATCCGGATCCGTTTTATGTACATATTTAGTTCCATGGGGTACTTAGTCACCAAGGAAGAAATATCTTTTACTATACGTAAACCTATTTAGGTATCCCCTCTGAGGAGTCAACTAAGTACTTACTAAATCCATATCGGTACCTCCAAAACAGCAACACTTTCAACAAAAGTGTGCTAGAAGCAGGCATGTCAAGAATATTATAGCATATATAATATTATACTCCAAGTGACACTTAACACAATGTGTGCCGTTCAAGTTTTCAAAGTTAGAGAAAAATCTCCTCATTACCTGCCTATATGAATTGCAATGCATATATAACTTACAAAACAAATTCCAAAATTGGCCAATCATACAAACAAAGCCACAGTAAGTGTTACTAAAACTACCTTACCAATCAAAGGCATCAAACCAACAGCAAGTGCCGCAAAACGGCTCTTACCAATCAAATGGTGTCCAGGTTCCAACTGCCAAGTTCTGAGTGACCTAACGGTCGTTTTAAAATACTCACGCCAAAGAAGTTCTCAGTCGGGAGCGGCAAACACTTGGAGGATCAGATCAGGAAGACCAGAAATATACTGGGCTGGAAGACAAACAATCTCCGTGCACAGGGTACCTCCTCAGTAGATTCCTGTCCTGTACTCCTCAGTAGATTCCTGTCTCCCTTCAAGACCACTCCTTGGATAGCCGCTGCACCGATGAGGTCCCTATTCGGGCGCCATTTGTAGAAATAAAAACCTTCTTAGGGGTTCACTGATACATCTGGTCCTTAAGACCAACAAAGAAGAGATTGGCACAGAAGCTGTAATATCAAAAAACATGTTTTATTAACCTCAGATGAGGGAGATTGCATCTTACGGTACCCGCAGGCCACTGTAGGAGGCATTCTAATGAGTGCAGAGAACAGGGTCCTTATATATGTATTTGTTACATAGTCAGCATAAAATCAAGGGAGGTCCTAGCACATACAAGCATGCTTATTGACTAATATGGGTATACAAAATTTGCTTGCTCCACAAAGTGGGAGGAGACTAAACTGCTTACATGAGTAAGAATAGCCTGACAGTTCTATACTAGGAGCAGGTGCATTCTACCAGCTAGGCCTCTCTGAGCATGTGCAAGACTCTGGAAGAGGGAGAAAGCACATGGCGAGCACATGGCTAACTAAAATGGCTGCCAAGTACAAAATGGCTTTCAGCTCATGCTAACAGCGATTCCTGCAATCTTTAACAAGGAGTGCAATGCACTCCTCTGCCCCATACTTTCACAGCTGCGCAGTACTTAGTGCCAGCTGCAACGTTTAGGCATGCGCAAAGTGCGCACAATTGGATTTCGCTGCATAGGCAGCAGCCCTGACTCTTGGACATAGGGCATTTGAGCCCCTTTTGAGATGGCCAGTTGGCCAGGGGGACCGTTAGGTTTGTAGGGCGCCAGGCCCTAATGTGATTTATGCCTCTGCTATGGTTCTTTTTAATAGGAGGTTATGTGCTAATGCGAGTTATGTGGTGCTAGGAAATGTGATGCATTTACCATGATTTACGCACCCTGTTTTATGCCTCTAATGTACTTTCATGATTATGAGGTTTTGCATAATGTGTTATGCTTGTGAGGTTATTATTCCCTAATGCGTTTAGGTTCTGAGTTATTCTCTACTGTAAGTTATGCCCCTAATGTGAGTTATGCTTAGGAGGTTCTGGTCTAATGTGTTTAGGCTTATGAGGTTGGCGTATAAGGTATTTTGCGCCTAATGTGATACTGTGCATAATGTGGTTTATGTTACAGGATGATGCTGAGTACAGTGGTTACCAGTGATTACTGGTTGTACGTTTATGATATGTCCTACATTTATGATATGTTCACTAAGTGATGGTTGGCACCATGTGTATTATGTGATTACTATTCTAATGTGTTATGAGAATACAAAGGCTATTTTTGATATAACCTTGTGTGGAGTTCCTTTTTGTAGTGTGTCTGGTATGTTGTTGCTGTGTGCGTGCGCAAACGCTTTACACATTGCCTCCGGGATAAGCCTGACTGCTCGTACCATGCTACCAAGGGGGTGAGCAGGGGTTATCTTCGGCGTGTAACTCCCTCGCCCTGACTAGAGTGGTGGTCTCTGCCTGGCTTTGGTGCAAGCCTTAGCCAACCAGAGATCCCGTTTCTAATAATAATTTAATAAACGAGATTAGTTAAGAAAAAATAAGAGCATACATCTTTTAAAGCTATCTGATGGCATTTAAAAAATATATAAAGATACATTCACGTTATAAATTCATACCTCCTTACGCAAAAATTTGGACCTGACAAGCCAAATACAGCCGAGATACTTTGCCACGCCACATCCTTATTATTTTTCACTTGTATCTCTACCTTTGGGTATGTTTTGTCTCCATATCTGCCAAATGTTATCACCATTACTTGTGACATTGTGTCTGGTATGTGCTCATGTTGTTCGGCCTGTCATATGTGATTTTGTTACATGTATATTTCCACAGTTGTGAGTATGTTGATAGTGGATTTGATGTGTGTGGTGTGTTACGTTGGTACTCACCAAGGACAGGAGCATTGACCTTGTTCACATGAAGATTGTTGACTTGGATGATGGACTGTAGCCAAAAGTGGTGATGGTGCTCACTGACTGGTAAATTTGATATGGCATCTGTGAACAGTAGACGGTGTGCCACAATTGGCTGCACATTGATGTAATGCGTGTGCTTTCATTTGCAGTAATTGTGTGCAGTTTTGGCAGGGTGCGCACGTAGGACACATGTGCAGTGATATTAAACCAACACGATTGGATAAGCCTGCTATGGCGTAGAAGCCTTTCTGGGGCACAAGCTGTTCCTGCGCAGTGTGGGTGAACTGATGGTGCTGTTGAATCAAGCTAATGATGGCACGTGAGATATACCTTGATAGGGCTGGCTGTGACACTCATCCAACTCTAACAAGTGATGCACAGCCAGCATCTTTGTCTGTGGAGGGATGTTGATAGTCCGCTGTGTTGTTCCTGACAGCCTGTGGGGAATGTGGCTCAGGATGCTTTTGATGTTTGTCCTTTAGTACCTGTGTTGTGCGATGACATCCGCTGTTGTTATGTGTATGAGGCTGTTGTGTTTTTGTTATGTACTCAGCATATTCATGCGCTGAGTTGTAGGTATACTGGTGTGGCTTTGAACTGGTGGTGTTATAGGTTATTTTTGTGGCACTGTTGTGTCTCCAAGCAGCTGGATGATTAGCTCCATGGCAACTGTTGTACTTTAGTTGTGTGTTTGGGCAGTGCTACCTTCATACTGCATGTCATAGTGCAACTTAAGTGCAGATTAACGTTTGTCTGCAGTCCTTTTGGATCACGTACCTTTTCCACTTTTTGTGTGCCACATTGACAATCTGTCTGCTTGTTGATGATATTGTGCAGTGGTGTCAATGTGTCTTGATCCACGGCGACACAGAATCTTCAAATGCTTTTCATTATTAGTCATTGACTGACTTTGAATTGTGATTACCAGCATGTATGGCATGGGTACTGATGACAGTGGATATTAGCACAGGCTTGTGAATATGTATGTGAGTGTCTCTAAACTTGTGTGGATTTGCAGTGGCTCAAATTCCATAATGAGTCCTTCAGAACTAGACAAATTGTGTTGTTCATGTGTACCCTGTCATGATTGCACAAGAATGTGTGGCAGGTACAGCAGCCACTTGGAAGCCAGCAGTGTTTCTGTTTCACACATGTCCTGTATCATGTACTGTCAGGGCTGTTTACACAAGACTTTGGAATGTGACTATTAGCATTCACAGAAACAGTTTCCATGTTGGTTGTTCGCACTGTGCAAATACTGAACAAGTGTACTACAATGTTTTCTCAAGGTGTCACGACTTTTGACTTGCACTGTATGGTGCATTGTGATGCCAGTCAATATTTGCGCTGTGTCAATCAAAAGCTACGGATTTGTGCACATCTCATGTTCTGTTGCAATGACGTGTCCCCTTTCATCTCACCTATGAGGCGACCTAATGTGTATCGTCCAGTCACCCTGCTGGCTATCATTGAGGATGATGACATAATATGCAGATTCCGTCTGGACCACACAAACATCCAAGACCTGTGTGCCATGTTGGAGCCACACCTGTGGGCTGGCAGGACATACCCAACAGCATTAACAACTGAATCGAAGGTGATGGCGGCACTGCATTTCCTGGCTAGTGGGTCATTCCAGGAGACAGTGGGCATTGCAGGGGGGATGTCTCAGCCCACCTTCAGCATGGTGCTACAGGATTTCATGTCGGCCATGATGCAATACAAAGACCGATACATAAGTTTTCCAAGGAGGGCGGCAGTGGCGGCTGTGAAGGCGGATTGTTATGCCCTTGGTCACATCCCTAATGTTGTAGGTGCTATTGACTGCACACATGTTGGCATGGTTCCACCACAGGCACGGGAACACATATATAGGAATCGTAAACATTCACATTCCACAAATGTGCAGGTGGTGTGCCAGGCCGATATGATCATATTGCATGTCTGTGCCAAGTTTCCCGGCTCTGCACATGATTCCTACATCCTGCACAACAGCATTGTGCCCCAGCTGATGGCCAATCTACTTCCGGAGCGGGCATGGATTGTGGGTGAGTGGGCAGAGTCAAGTTGTGTGCTGTGTGTGCCATGCTGTCCTCTGCCACAGTTGTATCACTTAATCGGTATGTGTTTTTCACACCTAGGTGACTCTGCATATCCCAACAGACCTTGGTTGCTGAGCCCACTACGCAATCCTAGGACACCGTCTGAAGTCCGCTAACAACAATGCCCATGGGAGAACACGTCGGGTGGTGGAGCGAACCTTTGGTCTCCTAAAATCGAGATTTCGCTGCCTGGACAGGACCGGAGGGGCACTCATGTACTCACCCAAAAGGTGTGTCAGATAGTGGTAGCATGCTGCATGCTGCACAACCTGGCCTTACGGAAAGGAATCCCCATGATCCTGGACGATGATGACCAGCTGAGGCCCCCACCTGCGATCCCACAAATGTCCAGTGACGAGGATAGTGGAGAGGAGGAAGGTGTCGACCAGCGTCAGCAGCTCATCAACCGCTACTTCACTTGAAGGTGAGTGACAATGTACAACTGGTCCAGTGTCTGTTGATGTAGTTGTTTGCGTGAAGGTCTATGTGATCTTTGTGACTGGATCCTGTTGTTGACTCAGTGCTGGCTGCCTATGTGTTGGATACAGAGTAGTTTGGCACAGCTATAGGATGTCTATGTTGGTACTGTTGCACATTGTATTGTGTGCATATTGGTGTACGTTGAGGACATGTGTTGTGTGATGGCTGTGATGCCACCACCTGACTAGTGACTTTTGTTCTGTTGTGTTTTGCTAGGTCCCTTCTGCCTCTCCTTGCCTACAGAGGATCCATGCTACTGTGACATTGTAACCATGGTAAACATTGCACATACCGTGATAAACATGGAGCAGACTCAACTACATTGGTGCGTTATTGTTGTTTATTTTCAATGGGTATATGTGAGAGGGAAGTGGATATTTACATAAGTGTGAATGGTGAATCTATGAGTTGGCAGTGATGGTAGATGAGACAATCAAGTAGGCACCACATTGATGTGGTGACACAGTCCAACAGACGGATGCCATTACCATGGCAATGTGGGTAAGGACAGTGTACAGAGTCAATGGTTGGGTGAAGAGTGTTGCCATCATGGCTGGCTCTTTGACTGGCATTTGGCAGGTGCTTTGCCATGGGTGAGTCCCAAGTTTTTCTTTGGACGGCCCCTTCTTCTTTTGGCAGGGGGGCTTCGTCTGCTGGGCCAGTGGGGTCTGAGGAGTCACCCCTCTCCGTGGCCGCAGTGGTGGATGATGAACTGTCATCCTGCGTGGCAACGGGGGGAGGTGGAGGTGTGGTCTGTGGCACTGGCCTGTCCCTCTGTACCGCCACTAACTGGCCCATGAGGTCCACGATTTGTCCCATACGGTTGTCCATGGACCTCAGCAGACGTTGGAGCTCCAGGGCATCTTCGTGGGCCTGGCCCATTTGTGCCTGTGTGCATTCATAGGCACCCACAACTCTGGTGATATCAGCCAGGGCTTCGGTCACAGTGTCCTGTGGTGTTGGAGTCCCACTTGTCCTCCCACCTGCCCTGCTATCACTGACCTGTTGCCTCACCACTCTAGCCACACGCCTACTCTCCCTGCCCTCCACAGTTGATGGTGAGGGCTGGGCATCCTCTGGGGCAGAGCGAGTGTTGCAGGCAACAGAGGTAGGGATGGTGGTGGTGGTGGTGGTGGCACCGGTCGTTCCAGCAGGGGTCAGCGTTGATGTTGTTGCTGATGGTGGGGGGGCAGTGGGGTCATGTGACTGGTTGCGCCCTGGCACACCAGATGGGCCGGCTTGGAGCTCCTCATCCAAAGAATCCAGGGAGCCAGTGTCCATTTTCCGGGGGAGGACACTGGCTCTGCAGGTTGAGGTTGTCGTCCTCTGCAGTCAGTTGTTGGTCACCTGTGGAACAGAGGGTACCTAGTCATTGACTTACACCCATCTGGCTTGCTGTGTTTGATGTCTCTTATTTACATGTTATGCAACACACAGTTACGTATTTCATAAATTGTATGTCTGCACAGTGATCTTCGTCATGACATGATGTGGAGGTACATACATCTTTTTCCATGGTGTGACAAGTCATTGGATACTATGCCCCACGTGAAGCGCTTTGAATTAAACTGAATGGTTGTCATCTGACAACTGGCTGCTATGCAACTTGATGTAATGCATCTTTGCTGATTACTCTTCCTGGCAAATGAAACATATGCACATGTACTAGGCATTGTACCATTGTTATCTCATGCATACCTTTGTAATGTTCTGTGCTTGTATTTCATTGCTCAACAGACCATGCCTTTTTATTGTTACTATGGTTCTTCATGCTCAGCACCCATGGAATTTACAGATAGCATTTGGTGAAGTGCATATATGGTCCCTGATTTGCTTGCACATGGGTTTAGTTGAGTGACAGTTCTGTTTCTGTCACAGTTAAATACGCATAGCTGTCTGCATACTATCAAATGGTATTTAATTGGGGTGTATTTTGTTGTGATGTGAGGCCTTGTGTTGGCATTAGCTCAATGCTTTCGTTGAGGAATGGTGGGGTGCATGCACTGTCTGTTTACCTGCCCAGGTGTCATTTTTAGGTGGACTTTCTGACACGTGGTTCTGGGTGGGGGGAGTAGTCCATTCTGCTCAGCTGTGGGACAAGGGGGCCTGGTGGGAGTTGTAGTGCAGGCCTCCCTATTCCAAACACACCTCCCTGGAAAGATGGCTACCTACCTGTTAGGTGAGGGTGAAGAACACAATGCCTGCCACATGGTTCTGGGTGGGAGGGGGTGCTCCATCCTGCTGAGTGATGGGGCAGGGTGTGCCTGGTGGGAGTTGTAGTGCAGGCCTCCCTATTCCAAACACACCTCCCTGGAAAGATGGCTACCGACCTGTTAGGTGAGGGTGAAGAACACAATGGCTGCCACATGGTTCTGGGGGGAAGAGTAGTCCATCCTACTCAGCTGTGGGACAAGGGGGCCTGGTGGGAGTTGTAGTGAAGGCCTCCCTATTCCAAACACACCTCCCTGGAAAGATGGCTACCTACCTGTTAGGTGAGGGTGAAGAACACAATGGCTGCCACATGGTTCTGGAGGGGGAAGAGTAATCCAACCTGCTCAGCTTTGGGACAAGGGGGCCTGGTGGGAGCTGTAGTGCAGGCCTCCCTATTCCAAACACACCTCCCTGGAAAGATGGCTATCTATCTGTTAGGTGAGGGTGAAGCACACAATGGCTGCCACATGGTTCTGGGGGGGAGTAGTCCATCCTGCACAGCTGTGGGACAAGGGGGATGGTGGGAGTTGTAGTGCAGGCCTCCCTATTCCAAACACACCTCCCTGGAAAGATGGATACCTACCTGTTAGGTGAGGGTGAAGAACACAATGGCTGCCACATGGTTCTGGGTGGGAGGGGGTCCTCCATCCTGCTGAGTGATGGGGCAGGGTGTGCCTGGTGGGAGTTGTAGTGCAGGCCTCCCTATTCCAACCAATCCTCCCTGGAAAGATGGCTACCTACCTGTTAGGTAAGGGTGAAGAACACAATGGCTGCCACATGGTTCTGGGTGTGAGGGGGTGTTCCATCCTGCTGAGTGATGGGGCAGGGTGTGCCTGGTGGGAGTTGTAGTGCAGGCCTCCCTATTCCAAACACACCTCACTGGAAAGATGGGTACCTACCTGTTAGGTGAGTGTGAAGAACACAATGGCTGCCAAATGTTTCTGGGGGGGGGATAAGTCCATCCTGCTCAGCTGTGGGACAAGGGGGCCTGGTGGGAGCTGTAGTGCAGGCCTCCCTATTCCAAACACACCTCCCTGGAAAGATGGCTACCTACCTGTTAGGTGAGGGTGAAGAACACAATGGCTGCCACATGGTTCTGGGGGGGGAGTAGTCCATCCTGCTCAGCTGTGGGACAAGGGGGCCAGGTGGGAGCTGTAGTGCAGGCCTCCCTATTCCAAACACACCTCCCTGGAAAGATGGCTACCTACCTGTTAGGTGAGGGTGAAGAACACAATGGCTGCCACATGGTTCTGTGGTTCTGGGGGGGGGGAGTAGTCCATCCTGCTCAGCTGTGGGACAAGGGGGCCTGGTGGGAGTTGTAGTGCAGGCCCCCCTATTCCAAACATACCTCCCTGGAAAGATGGCTACCTACCTCTTAGGTGAGGGTGAAGAACACAATGGCTGCCACATGGTTCTGGGGGGGAGTAGTCCATCCTGCTCAGCTGTGGGACAAGGGGGCCTGGTGGAAGTTGTAGTGCAGGCCTCCCTATTCCAAACACACCTCCCTGGAAAGATGGCTACCTACCTGTTAGGTGAGGCTGAAGAACACAATGGCTGCCACATGGTTCTGGGTGGGAGGGGGTGCTCCATCCTGCTGAGTGATGGGGCAGGGTGTGCCTGGTGGGAGTTGAAGTGCAGGCCTCCCTATTCCAAACAATCCTCCCTGGAAAAATGGCTACCTACCTGTTAGGTGAGGGTGAAGAACACAATGGCTGCCACATGGTTCTGGGTGGGAGGGGGTGCTCCATCCTGCTGAGTGATGGGGCAGGGTGTACCTGGTGGGAGTTGTAGTGCAGGCCTCCCTATTCCAAACATACCTCCCTGGAAAGATGACTACCTACCTGTTAGGTGAGGGTGAAGAACACAATGGCTGCCACATGGTTCTGGGGGGGGGGTAGTCCATCCTGCTCAGCTGTGGGACAAGGGGGCCTGGTGGGAGTTGTAGTGCAGGCCTGCCTATTCCAAACACACCTCCCTGGAAAGATGGCTACCAACCTGTTAGGTAAGGGTGAAGAACACAATAGCTGCCACATGGTTCTGGGGGGGGGAGTAGTCCATCCTGCTCAGCTGTGGGACAAGGGGGCCTGGTGGGAGTTGTAGTACAGGCCTCCCTATTCCAAACACACATCCCTGGAAAGATGGATACCTACCTGTTAGGTGAGGGTGAAGAACACAATGGCTGCCATATGGTTCTGTGGGGGGGAGTAGTCCATCCTGCTCAGCTGTGGGACAAGGGGGCCTGGTGGGAGTTGTAGTGCAGGCCTCCCTATTCCAAACACACCTCCCTAGAAAGATGGCAACCTACCTGTTAGGTGAGGATAAAGAACACAATGGCTGCCACATGTTTCTGGGGGGGGAGTAGTCCATCCTGCTCAGCTGTGGGACAAGGGGTTCTGGTGGGAGTGGTAGTGCAGGCCTCCCTATTCCAAACACACCTCCCTGGAAAGATGGCTAGCTACCTGTTAGGTGAGGGTGAAGAACACAATGGCTGCCACATGGTTCTGGGTGGGAGGGGGTGCTCCATCCTGCTGAGTGATGGGACAAGGTGTGCCTGGTGGGAGTTGTAGTGCAGGCCTCCCTATTCCAAACAATCCTCCCTGGAAAGTTGGCTACCGACCTGTTAGGTGAGGGTGAAGAACACAATGGCTGCCACATGGTTCTGGGTGGGAGGGGGTGCTCCATCCTGCTGAGTGATGGGGCAGGGAGTGCCTGGTGGGAGTTGTAGTGCAGGACTCCCTATTCCAAATACACCTCCCTGGAAAGATGGCTACCTACCTGTTAGGTGAGGGTGAAGAACACAATGGCTGCCACATGGTTCTGGGGGGGGGAGTAGTCCATCCTGCTCAGCTGTGGGACAAGGGGGCCTAGTGGGAGTTGTAGTGCAGGCCTCCCTATTCCAAACACACCTCCCTGGAAAGATGGATACCTACCTGTTAGGTGAGGGTGAAGAGCACAATGGCTGCCACATGGTTCTTGGTGGGAGGGGGTGCTCCATCCTGCTGAGTGATGGGGCAGGGTGTGCCTGGTGGGAATTGTAGTGCAGGCTTCCCTATTCCAAACACACCTCCCTGGAAAGATGGCTCCCTACCTGTTAGGTGAGGGTGAAGAACACAATGGCTGCCACATGGTTCTGGGTGGGAGGGGGTACTCCATCCTGCTGAGTGATGGGGCAGGGTGTGCATGGTGGGAGATGTAGTGCAGGCCTCCCTATTCCAAACACACCTCCCTGGAAAGATGGCTACCTACCTGTTAGGTGAGGGTGAAGAACACAATGGCTGCCACATGGTTCTGGGGGGGAGTAGTCCATCCTGCTCAGCTGTGGGACAAGGGGGCCTGGTGGGAGTTGTAGTGCAGGCCTCCCTATTCCAAACACACCTCCCGGGAAATATGGCTACCTACCTGTTAGGTGAGGGTGAAGAACACAATGGCTGCCACATGGTTCTGGGGGGAGTAGTCCATCCTGCTCAGCTGTGGGACAAGGGGGCCTGGTGGGAGTTGTAGTGCAGGCCTCACTATTTCAAACACACCTCCCTGGAAAGATGGCTACCTACCTGTTAGGTGAGGGTGAAGAACACAATGGCTGCCACATGGTTCTGGGTGGGAGGGGGTGCTCCATCCTGCTGAGTGATGGGGCAGGGTGTGCCTGGTGGGAGTTTTAGTGCAGGCCTCCCTATTCCAAATACACCTCCCTGGAAAGATGACTACCTACCTGTTAGGTGAGGGTGAAGAACACAATGGCTGCCACATGGTTCTGGGTGGGAGGGGGTGCTCCATCCTGCTGAGTGATGGGGCAGGGTGTGTCTGGTGGGAGTTGTAGTGCTGCTTGCCTGGACACATACACACAGTTGATGTTGTCTACCTTTGTGATGTTTCAGGTGGGGTGGATGTTACATCAGTGTGACCTGTGTTTGTTTTTGGGGTGCAGATGAGTGTACTTGTGCCTCAGGGATATAGCTTTGTAGTTGTGCAAGACAGTACATGGCAGTTTCATGGTATCCATTAGTTGGTACTTACCAGCCTCCACTCCACCGGGTATTCCTTCCAGACTCTCTGGATGCAGGATGGCAAGCACCTTCTCCTCCCACACAGAGAATGGTTTTGGTGGAATGGGAGGGCCTCCACCAGTCGCATCAGCCAGCCGACGGTTCTTGGCCCTCTTCTTCTTGACAACACTCTTCAGGTCATGCCACCGCCTCATGATTTCATGCTTGTTGCGGGCACATTCCCTACTGCATTGACCTTGTCCACTATCCTTACCCACATGTTTGTCCTTGTGGCTAATGGTGTCTGTTGGACCATGCTACCGAATAGTTGTGGTTCAACTCTTATTATCTCATCTACCATTACTGTCAGCTCAGTGTCTGTGAATTTTGGCATTTTGTGTGGTGCCATGGTGTGTGCTGTGCAGATGTTTTGGGGTGCAGTTGTGAGGGTGGTGTGGGTGGTGTAGGTGGTGTGTGTGTGGGTGTGTTGTGCTGGTGAGATGTGTGATGTTTTGCCTGTCCAATGTGCTGCAGGGTTTGGTTCCTTCAGGGCTGGAGTAGTGCAAAGGATTGTGGTCAGGGAAGGGGCTGGTTTTATGCTCAGCTATGTGGGTGTGTCAAGATGGTGTAATGCTGTCAGGTGTGCTGTGTGGGTTGTCCTGTGATTTGTATATTTGAATTTGCCATGGGGGTGTGTCATTGGGATGTTTCAGGTTATTTTGGGGGCAGGGCTATTTGCCTGTGTGCATTTGGTGGCCTTATTGTGTTTTTTTTTCCTTGGCCGCCATTTTGTTGGCGGAGCATCCGCAGCGATGGCTATGCTGCAGGCCTTCCGCCGTATCTCACATTCATTACTGTTAGCGACCGCGGCGGACGGAAACAGTGGAACGTACCGCTGTGACATCGGGGATATCATAATATCATTGGCGGTCACTCCGCGTGCCTGGCGGCGGTTTTAGGTGTTTCCGCTATGATACCGACCGTCGCGGTTGGATTTTCACATTCTCCGCCATCTACGGGCGGTTTTCGATGCCTCCTACCGCCGCGGTTGGAATATTTTGGCGGTTGATCATAATAGTGTCGGCGGTGTTTCCGCGGAACCTGCGGACGGTAATTTTCCGCTACCATTGCGGTTGGATTTTTTTCCGTCCGCCATTGTAATGACCCTCAAAGTAAGGGGTCTATTAGGATGGCGGTCGGATGACTGCCGCTGGGCCAGCGGTGGCAACCGCCAGCCCAGCGGCGGTCATCCGCCCGCGATCACAACACTGAAAACCGCCGGTCCCATTAGCATGGCGGTGACGACTGCGGCGGTGCGATTTTCCGCCTGCCACTTTTCCGCCGGTAGCAGTCCACATGCTTGCCTGGCGGGCGGAGCTGGACCGCTAAAATGGGGCTTGTGCAGGGCCAGGCTCCGCCGGCATGATTATGATGCCGGCGGTAGCCAGCCTTTCCGCGGCGGTGGAACTGCCATGAAATGACATACGGAGAATGTCTCCAGGGGCCCATTGCAGGCCCCCATTGGGTTGTGGGGGTGTGTGGTACACTGGGGGGTACCCATGGTACCCCCCTACATGTCCCTGTACCAGGTGGCAGGCCCTGTGCAGAGCCTGCCACGCAGTGCAGTGATATGCAGGACAAATCTTTTCTGGACAGCACTGCGGTGCTGCTGGCAGCAGTAACCGCCGCAATGTTAGATGCCGCGATCCGACCGCCGCAGTCGGATTTCAACTGTGGAGCATCCTAATGGGACCGGCGGTTATGCCGCGGTCCTAGCGGGTGGTGTTTTCCAGCTACCATGGCGGTCTGAGTGATTTTCCAACCGCCATCCTAATGACCCCCTAAGTAACTAACAAATATTTTTCCTTGGGGCGCCAGAGAGCCACACAGCAAGACAGCTGCTACCTAATATGGCTCTGCTGACCGAGGGAACAATCCATCCCAATCACCTCACAGATTGGCCTGTGACGCTGGCTGTTGTGACTGGAGGGGTGTCCCCCCACTGACCAGACACAGAAAAATTCTTTGGATGGGTTGTGCTGTGTATGGGAGAGGAGCGGTCCTTCTCTTGTGGAGCTATGGCCTACATTGGCAGACTTCCAGTGGAGGACGCCCCTGTACTGTTCCTGACTATCCCTGGGACTTCAAGCGGATCCTGTATTGATGCTAGCACCCAGTGAGTGGACCCGGCTGGACATGAGGGATTTGTGGCCACGGGATCACTGACAGAATATCGACATTGAAAATATCGAGGTACAAAAATATCGAAGCAAAAATATACTTGTCCAGAATATCAAAGTCCTATCTACATAATGGTAAGTACAACAGTATCGGAAACAAAATATCATTGTTAAAAATATCATTGTTAAAAATATCGTTTTTTTAATGTTTAAAAAGTAATGTAAAACAAAGTAATAAAATACATATAATTTAAAAAAACAGAATTATTAGAATTTTTTAAAATTATAAGTAATACATATAATGTAAAAATAAATTAAACATACATATATATAAAATATAATATATATATATTTACTTAATAATATTAATAAATATGTATTTTAATAAATTATAAATTGTTAGAAACATATTAAAAATTATAAATACATATATATACACATACACCAATCACATAAAAATTAAAATTAAATATATATATAATAAATTAAAATAGTAACATATTTTAAATCTTTTTAAAATACATTTTACACTACATTAACTGAAACAGTAGAGAAAATATTGGATAGCGGAGGGGATAAAATTATTATTCCCACTCCAGGGAGTGCAACAGTAGGGAAAGTGTTGGATAGAGTAGGGATAAAAATTACTATTCCCACTCCAGTGAGTGCAACAGTAGGGAAAGTGTTGGATAACGTAAAGGTAAAAATTACTATTCCCACTCCAGAGAGTGCAACAGTAGGGAAAGTGTTGGATAGCGAAGGGGTAAAAATTACTATTCCCTCTCCAGTGAGTGCAACAGTAGGGAAAGTGTTGGATAGCGTAGGGTTAAAAATGACTATTCCCACTCCAGTGAGTGCAACAGTAGGGAAAGTGTTGGATAGCGTAGGGGTAAAAATTACTATTCCCACTCCAGAGAGTGGAACAGTAGGGAAAGTGTTGGATAGCGGAGGGGTAAAAATTACTATTCCCACTCCAGAGAGTGCAACAGTAGGGAAAGTGTTGGATAGCGTAGGGGTAAAAATTACTATTCCCACTCCAGAGAGTGCAACAGTAGGGAACGTTTTGGATAGCGGAGGGGTAAAAATTACTATTCCCACTCCAGTGAGTGTAACAGTAGGGAACGTTTTGGATAGCAGAGGGGTAAAAATTACTATTCCCACTCCAGTGAGTGCTACAGTAGGGAAAGTATTGGATAGCAGAGGTGTAAAAATTACTATTCCCACTCCAGAGAGTGCAACATTAGGGAAAGTGTTGGATAGCGTAGGGGTAAAAATTACTATTCCCACTCCAGTCAGTGCAACAGTAGGGAAAGTGTTGGATAGCGTAGGAGTAAAATTACTATCCCCACTCCAGAGAGTGCAACAGTAGGGAAAGTGTTGGATAGCGGAGGGGTAAAAATGACTATTCCCACTCCAGTGAGTGCAACAGTAGGGAAAGCTTTGGATAGCGGAGGGGTAAAAATTACTATTCCCACTCCAGTGAGTGCAACAGTAGGGAAAGTATTGGATAGTGGAGGTGTAAAAATTACTATTCCCACTCCAGTCAGTGCAACAGTAGGGAAAGTGTTGGATAGCGTAGGAGTAAAAATTACTATCCCCACTCCAGAGAGTGCAACAGTAGGGAAAGTGTTGGATAGCGGAGGGGTAAAAATTACTATTCCCACTCCAGTGAGTGCAACAGTAGGGAAAGTGTTGGATAGCAGAGGGTTAAAATTAATATTTCCCAAGAATTAAAATTAAAATAAAAAGAAACAAAATAGCAACTACAATACAAAAATTGTTAATAACACAAAAATAAAAACCATATAAAAATATAAAAAATTCCAAAAGATAGAAAAATAATTTAATGTAAAAAAATAATCACAATTAACTACAAACATTAATTTATAAAAGTTTAAAAACAATATTTTACAATCAAATACCTATCTTTAAAATAAATTAATTATAATCAAAAAAATATTTACTAATGATTTTTAAATAAATTACTTCACACCATATTCCCCTATAAACGCACAAACAACTCCTACAGATTTGACACAATTAACATATTTACCAATTAATTATTTATAATTTTCAAACAATTAATAATTAATTGTCAATAAAGAAATTACCACAAACAACACTATAAAATCAAAATATAAAATAAATACTAATAAATAAAAAATATGAATTACTTTATTTTAATTAAATTAGTTTCCACCCTATTCCCCTATAAACCTACAACCCGCTTCTTAAAAAAATAACACTATTAACATAATTATCAATTAAATAATTATAAAAATTAATAACCACTTAATAAGTATTTAATAATAAATTAATTAGGAATACTAATAAATAAAAGTTACTAATTACTTAATTATAATTAAATTACTTCCCACCCTATTCCCTTTAAACCCACAACCCGCTCCTAAAAATAACAAAATATATATAATTATCAATTAATAAAAATTAATAACCAATTAATAATTATTTAATCATAAATTAATTATAAATACTAATAAATAAATATTAATAATTAAAATGAGAGTAGAGAACCAACGGCGGACTCCAGTTGCCGCACTTCCTCTGTATGATCCCCATGTCATAAGTTAGTAATGTAATGAAAAGTCGGTGTGCACACTCTGCTCCTGCACCCGCCGTTGAGGATGCCAACTGCCAAGCAGATATACAAAATCGTAAGAACAATGGAGCAGTGCACTCCCAAATAAATATAACGTCAATAATGAAGCTCAATCAGTGTCTTCGTTGAAAAAGTATAAATCTTTATTTCCAACAATCCATATGATTTGCGTAATAAAACAGCCAACGCGTTTCGTTCAATGAACTTCATCAGGGCTGAAAGAAATATAACATAAATTGTGTAAATATATCCATTTTTGTGACACGTGAAAAATATTTACAATGAACCAAAATCAGAAAGTGACGGGATGTCTATACTGAACAAGGCACTGAAAACGACTTAATAGTGCACGATGAAAAAAGACATAATACATAAACTGAATGACATCACAAATAAGAAAATGAAAATACAAATAAAAATAAAAACAAAACACCACATCTACCCCTATCAAATTTAATTACACAAACACTATAAGACTAATACGAAGATTTAGACAAATATACAAAACATATAACAATTAAAATCTGTGCTGACCCGTGGACCCTTTCTATAGATGTACATAATTTGCTGTATTCACCGTTTACTACACCCGGTATGTACTGTCCGGTTTTAATATACCTTTTGAACTTCATGTTTTTGTTTGGTCTCATGAATAAGGGGATTGTTAGCGTGCCATGGACCATTTCTTTTTCTACTTAGATTGATGGATATCCCCAACTTTCAGTGAAGTTGGAAAGGTACTTGACTGCTCTTACCCTTGTGGGGATGGAGTTTACATGTTCTCATTTCTCCTTCTTCACCTAGGGGCCGATTCTGATGCGGGTTGGAAAAGCTTCCCGACCGAATCGGTTGGGAAATGGTGTCCGACCCACTCGGATCGGGAAAGTCCGACCGGCGGAGTAGGATGCATCCGGATGCTTCCAGATACGATATGGTTGAACTCCCATTGACTTCAATGGGAACATTTGTTCCTAACCGCATCAGAATTGGGCCCTCGGTCGGGAAGACATGTTCCCGATCCGATTTGGAAGGAGCAAATGCCGTTAGGAGGCCTTCCTAACCGCATCAGAATCAGGCACTCGGTCGGGAAGCTTTTCCAACCCGCATCAGAATCGGCCCCCTAGTGTTTTACAAACGTCCATATTAATTAAATATCAGTAAACACAGATCTGAGATACCCATTACCGAGTGTAAAGGTTGAATCACTTTTAAAGAATTACTCAAATGATAAGTCATGTGATTGTATTTGTAGTTTTATTAACTTTTGTGTCAGCACAGATTTTAATTGTTATATGTTTTGTATATTTGTCTAAATCTTCATATTAGTCTTATAGTGTTTGTGTAATTAAATTTGATAGGGGTAGATGTGGTGTTTTGTTTTTATTTTTATTTGTATTTTCATTTTCTTATTTGCGATGTCATTCAGTTTATGTATTATGTCTTTTTTCATCGTGCACTATTAAGGGGCCAATTCCGATTCGGGCCGGAAATCTCTCCGACCGAGCCGGACCCGGAGAGAATTCTGACCGAATCGGACCCTAGCAGTCCGACCGAGCAGTACGATGCGCACGCATGCCATCGGACTCGGAGTCGGTCGGACTCCCATTGAAGTCAATGGGAGCCTGTCGTACAACGCGTACGCTGGCTCCCATTGACTCAATGGGTGCGAGGCGGACAAGGGCGCCCCCTACAGCGTGTATGCGTCCAAGCGCATCGCGGCGTACATGCACAGGTAGGGGGACCCATGGGTCCCCCTGTGTGCGACTCGCGCGCCTATGCGTACAGGGGGGTCCGATGCGGACCCCCAAATTCCGGCTCCGACAGCTCTTTTGAGCCGGACGGCGCGAGTCGGTCAGACTGCTCGCGGCGCGCATCGTACTTACCCGGCCGGGAAACGTCTCCATAGCGCGGTGCGAGTCGTGTCCATGCGAAGTCGGTCGGAGCGTGTTGAAGCCGCGTTCGAGTCGGTCGGCGATTTCCCGGGTGCTTGCATCGTACTCGCTCGGCCGGACCCGCGTACGATTCGGTCGGGAAACAGGGCTCCGAATCGGATCCGGTGAATCCGAATCCGATTCGGAGCCCTACCGGCCGAGATCGGAATCGGCCCCTAAGTCGTTTTCAGTGCCTTGTTCAGTATAGACATCCGGTCACTTTCTGATTTTGGTTCATTGTAAATATTTTTCACGTGTCACAAAAATTGATATATTTACACAATTTATGTTATATTTCTTTCATCCCTGATGAAGTTCATTGTTTGAACGAAACGCGTTGGCTGTTTTATTACGCAAATCATATGGATTGTTGGAAATAAAGATTTATACTTTTTTACAACGAAGACACTGATTGAGCTTCATTATTGACGTTATTTTTATTTGGGAGTGCACTGCTCCATTGTTCTTAAAATATTAATAATTACTTTATTATAATCAAATTACTTCCCACCCTATTCCCCTATAAACCTACAACCCGCTCCTAAAAAAAATAACACAATTAATTTAATTATCAATAAATTAATCAATAAAAATGAATATCCAATTAATAATTAATTAATAATAAATTATTTAAAAATACTAGTAAATAAAAATTACTAATTACTTTATTATAATTAAATTACTTCCTACCCTATTCCCTATAAACCCACAACCTGCTGCTAAAAAAATAACACAATTAATATAATTATCAATTAATTAATAAAAATTAATAACCAATTAATAATTAATTCATAATAAATTAATTATAAATACTAATAAATAAAAATTAATAATTACTTTATTATAATTAAATTACTTCCCACCCTATTCCCTATAAACCCACAACGCGCTACAGAACTAAAATACGCAAAAATTAATTAACATAAAATTAATTACTGCTAAAAATTCAACACATACATTAAAAAAAAGCTATACTTATACAAAAAATTACATCACATACTTTTAACACACATACTAAAATACAGAACACTAATATAAATATTGATATTATTAACAACGATATTTTTACAAACGATATTACTGTCTTCGATATTAAAAAAACCCGATATTTCTTACCTTACTGTTGATATTCTGTACCACGATATTCTTGCAATCGATCTTCTGGTACCTCGATATTTAAAACTCGTTATTATGGTACTTCGAAAAAAACAACTCGATATTCTGTCTGTGCACCGTGGCCACGGGCGGTGATGCGGGTGAGGCCTGTATCTGGTTGTGGTGCCCATAAGGCCCAGACCTTACACATATGTGAACTGGGAAAGATGCTCACATGACTGTGACCCCTGGGCTCAGCAGTTCACCTCTGGGGCAACGGATCACTCCTGCTACTCCTGTGGCTGAGCGCGGAGATCGCTTCAGTTTGGTCATGCATAGTTGTCCACTGTGGCCCTTATAGCCCCCAGGGACACAGCTGTTTCATCCACGACATCCACGGATATGGGGGCCAGTAACCTCATGGGCCCTTGAGGCATTGGATCACTCTCTGCATCCTCTTTGCTACTGGGTGTGAGAGTGTGTGACCGAACCCGCTCCAACAAACATTTACCTCCCTACCTTCGCCCCTAGTTATATGAGAGAGGGGCCTGCATGGGAAGCTTTGCATCTGCAGGCCAGTGTGAGCTTCTACACCTGGAGTGCGACATGGAGTGGCCCTGACACCTGCTGGTGGCTGCTGGAGCTGCTGCATCCCCTGGGGGACTTGGAGTTGGGCTGGCTATTGTTCTTAGGTAGTGGTGGAGGTTTTGCTTTGCTCGTGCCTCCTCGTGCCCCCCGGAGTGAGACAGAACCCAGCCTGAGTGTTGGAGGATCTCCATGCAACACTTGCCACCTACTCCTTTCATCTCTGGAAGGACTATCCCTCCCCGTCTGTAATGGTAAACATGATTCCAAGCAGCCAAACTCTCCTTTGAAACTTGAGAGGGCATGGCTGCTGCCAACTTGACCCCCAGAGGCCCAGCCACGGAACACTCCTGTGGGGGTTGCCTTCCCTTTTGGCCAGGGACTCGAAGACTTGTTTGCTGGCACGAAACATAGCCTCCATGCAATAGACACAAACATAGACCTCCTTACCACCAGGTTCGATCACATGAAGGAGTGACTAGACAAACATGGTGGACGCCTCGACCATCTGGAGTCACGAGGGTCAGAGGTTTCAGATGCACCCATGGCCACAAATGAGCGTCTCCTGCAGCTAGAAAAAGTTCTGGAGGTGATCAAAAAAAAAAATGAGGATATGAAGTCCAGGTCCCGGTGAAACAACTTATGCATTCTGGGAATACTGGAGTCCACTGCCATAGACAGGATGGACACCTACATTGAGACCATTCTCCGTTGCCTGTTCGACAAGGCCCTGTCTGCCATGTTTGCAGTTGGGTGTGCTCACTGCTTGTTGGGCCTTGCCTCCTGCCTGGGGTCCCCACAGTTCTGATAGTGGTACGCCTTCTCAATTACAGGAACAGAAACTGGCCCAAGAGCATTGTGCTGCACAGTACCAAGGAAACTCAATTTAATTCTGTTCTGATTTCACATTAGCCATGCAGGGGGACTGCAGAGAATTCCTGCCGGCCAAGAGACTGCTCCAGAAGGCCAATGTGGCATACTCTTTGAAATACCCTGCCAAGCTGTGAGCCTCCCTCAGTGGCAAAACCAATCTCTTTGCTGACCATAAAGTGGCCTTGAAGTTCTCATGAAAACTTTGAACCACTAAAGAGTCCCGGCCTGCCTCACCAGGGGCCACATGAAGCAGCAATCTCGCCACAATTACAGATCATGTTTTCTCCTGCGGACACAATGGAGACCAGCTGTGCACTGATATGCTGCCTGTTGGCCGCCTTCTGGAATGCCGGGTGAGTGGCTCCTCAGATCAGCCCATGCCCTTTGCACTTTACAAGACTATTTGAAGCCTGATACACCACTCACTCAGCAACTATGATGCCCTCTGATGCCACCATTATCTTCTAACCTCCGTCACCCAGCCTCTTATCGCTGGGTTGTTTGCAGGGTCCCCTGGCGCCATGAAGGGATGTACTCTATTATCTTTTCTTGGTAGGTTACATGTTGGTGGCTAGGGGAGTGGGATATGGATGGTTCAACCAGTTGGGGGTTGAAGTGGGAGATGGATTTTGTTATTCTCTTTTCCTTGATATTTTCTTGCAGAGCACACTTATGCTTACACCATACAGCACACACATGGTACTTCTCCATGCTCAGATTGACCAATGAAATGAAATGAAATGAAATGAAAAATGCTTTTATAAAGCGCATGGCTACTCGGAAGCATCCCAGCGCTGCGGAGGTGACTAAAGGGCAGATGGGATTACGGGAATAGCCAAGTCTTCAGATGTTTACGAAATATCAGGTGGTTAGTTTCCTTGCGGATAGTGAGAGGAAGGGAGTTCCAGAGTTTGGAGGCGTTATAGGAAAAAAGGCGGCCACCTGTCCGTGCCCTCTTGATTCTTGGGGTGTCAGCTAGAAAGAGATCATCAGAGCGTAATTTTCTATTGGCTTTATACGGTTTAATCAGGTTTTTTAGAATAGGAGGACCCTTGCCCTGGAAAATTTTGTGCGTGATGCAAAGGGCCTTAAAGTGAATTCTTTCCTGTATCGGGAGCCAGTGTAGTGATCTCAGGGCAGGCTTGGCAGAGCATCGGTTTTTGTGCCTGTGAGAAGTCTTGCTGCCGAATTCTGAACCACCTGTAGCTTAGTGATAGTTGATTTGGGAGCCCCCAGATAGAGGGCATTGCTGTAGTCCAACCTAGATAGGATAAGCGCCTGAATTATGAGCTTTCTGGAGGGGCAGGGTAGGAGAGGCAGTATTTTCCGCAAGGTTCGGAGCAGATCATAACAAACAGCGGCAGTTTTCCTTGCTTGGGTTCTGAAAGTAAGGTCCTGGTCGAGCCAGATACCCAAGCTCTTTATCTCTTTTTGGCAAAGGAGCTGGTCCCATACAGGTCGGCCACAGAGTGTTGGGGTAGAATATTGATTGATCACCCAGCAGTAAGAGCTCCGTTTTTCGCCATTGAGTTTGAGGTGTGCTCTATTCATCCAACAAGTGACTTCTTTAAGACAGGAGCACAGGTCCACCGAGGACTGTTCCACCTGATTCAGTGTTACAATTAATTGGGTGTCATCCGCGTAGGTGACCATTTTAATTAATTCCAAATGGGGTTACAATTTCTGCCAATGGGGACATGTACACATTGAAAAGTGTAGGGCTCAAAGATGAGCCCTGGGGAACCCCACAGTACAGTGGTACTGGTTGGGACCTAGTGTTGCCTTCGAATACTTGAAAGGTTCTATTTTCCAGGAATGATTTCAGCCAGGCTAAAGCCGGGCCTGTCACTCCTACTTTTTTGAGGTGGTGTACCAAAGTGCAATGGTTCACAGTGTCGAAGGCTGCACTTAGGTCCAGGAGAATAATAGCAACGGATCCCCCGGAGTCAAGAATCTTTCTGGCCTCCTCCACTACCGCTATTATTGCAGTCTCCGTGCCCTGGCCAGGGCGGAAACCTGTCTGAGAAGAGTGGAGGAGTCCAGAGGACTCAAGGTGAGCAGAAAGTTGGCAGTTTACATATTTTTCTGCCACCTTGCTAATTCCAGGTAATAGAGAGATGGGGCGATAGTTGCTCATCTCTATGGGATCTAGGTGGGGTTTCTTCAGTAGTGCCCTTACCATGGCCTTTTTCCAGTCCAGGGGGACTATGCCCAATGTTAAGGAGGCATTGATTAAATTAGTGATGGGGGAATTAATGATGGGTGTTGCTGACTTTAGTATGTTAAATGGGGCCGGGTCGAGCGGAGAACCACTCTTGATCGAGTCTAGGATAGGGGAAAGTAGTTCCTCTGTCAGAGGAGCATAGGAATTTAGACAATGAGCACTACTCTGAGGCTCTAAGTTATGAGGCTCATGATAGTGCTCACTGTTGTTAGGTGGAAAGTGTTTTAGGATATTTTGAATTTTGGTGGAGAAAATTCAGCTAGTTACGTCGCATCGGTGGCCAGAGGGGTCGGGGCTGAAGGTGGATCTGGAACTTTCAAAAGTTTTTTAACAATACGGAATGTTTCTCTGGGGAGTTAGAGGAAGATCGAATTTTTCCTCGTAGTAGGCAGCCTGTGTTGTTTTTAGTGCCACTTTACAGGATGTAATGGATGATCTATATTCGGCTTTTTCTCACTGGCAAAGTCTCTCCTCCATGCTCTTTCTAGTCTTTTGCATTGTTGTTTTAGTTTACAAAGTTCCAGAGTAAACCAAGGGAATTTATTGGGTCCACCTTTTTTTAATAGGGTTTTTTTTGGTAGTACTGTGTCTAGTGCATTCTTGATCCATGCGGAGAATTTTCTATCTGCTACTGAGGGATCGGGGTCATATATGGGTTGGGTTGATTCAAGTACGCGAGTCCAGTCCTTTATAATCAGTTTGGGCCATGGCCGGGCTTGGGTGCGTAAAGCTGGTATGTGGGGGTCAATGGTAGGTGGATACCAAAGAAACGGAACTAAAAATGATCTGACCAGGGGACGGGGATAGGTTCCCTTCCTTTTAGTTCTGTTACATTTGAAAAAATAGGGTCCAGTAGGTGACCTTTCATGTGTGTAGCTTGATGGATCTTTAGGTGGAGTTGGTAAGCTGCAAGATCAAGAGTTAGTTTGTCAGCCACCTTGTCCAGTGGATCATCAAAGTGAAGATTTAAATCTCCAAGAAGATTGAAATTGGATGAGACACTGGCCAAAGAGAGGACAGTTTCTAATAGTGAACTGCAGAATTGTCCCTGTGCTCCTGGGGGACGGTATAGGAGGATACCAACAAAAGAGCTTGCGGGGGAGAATTCAATGGAGAAGTGAGCGTTTTCACAGTCTAGGAGAGTGCTATCCAAAATGCGGCAAATTAGGTGGTCTTTATACATAATTGCTATCCCCCCACCCTTACCACTTGTTCTGTCCAGACGCTGGATCAGGTAGCCAGGGGGGAGAGCCTGCACCACATCAGAATCTGAACTTGGAGATAGCCAAGTCTCCGTAAGAAACAGAACATCAAGATCTGTGTCTTGTAGAAGCATGGAGATTTCCAATGTGTGTTTTGGTAAGGATCTGCAGTTCAGCAGAGCCATATTGAACAACTTCCCTACCACGTGTTGGGTTATCATTGACGGGAGTTCATATAGGCAGTGGGTGCACTTCTCTTGTAGTTTCTCAATGGAAATGGAGTGGGAGCATAGTTGCTTTGGGGTTTGCCTTATATGAAGTAGTTTTTCCCTGGAGTATTGGAGGGAGGCTGAGAGCGTAGGTACAGGGGGGCTGGGCCCTGTGCCCGATCTTGCGCGGACGAGCGCAGACGGGCTTGCCTTTGGCGCGCCTTCGGCGCGCCAGCGGCGCGTCCGCTGCGCGTCGAGGCGTGCATCAGTTTTTATGGTGGCGATTGTAGCAGCTAGACCGCTAACCGTCCCAGTCGCAGTTGAAACACTTCCGGTTTGTGTCAGCCTTCCCTCCACTCAATCGGAACACTCCGTGGTGGACCGGGGAAGACACAGACCTGGTGCAAGTGCGGTAGTTAGTGGGTGAGTATTGGACCAATATGTGATAGGTTTTGTTTAACGAGTACGAAATTAAAAAGCAATTTAAAACAGTAAGAGCTTTTTAAAAATGTTCATTCTGGGGCAACAGTAAATTTTAAAAATATATATAGCATCAGCAGCAGTTGATCAGTGCAATCCGTGTAAAACAAATCAGGAGCCCTTAGCCAGGCGCTCCTTCTCTCAGTCTAGTTACCCGATCTGTGTCCTCTAGCGCGTCCGCTGCGCGTCGAGGCGTGCATCGGTTTTTATGGTGGCGATTGTAGCAGCTAGACCGCTAACCGTCCCAGTCGCAGTTGAAACACTTCCGGTTTGTGTCAGCCTTCCCTCCACTCAATCGGAACACTCCGTGGTGGACCGGGGAAGACACAGACCTGGTGCAAGTGCGGTAGTTAGTGGGTGAGTATTGGACCAATATGTGATAGGTTTTGTTTAACGAGTACGAAATTAAAAAGCAATTTAAAACAGTAAGAGCTTTTAAAAATGTTCATTCTGGGGCAACAGTAAATTTTAAAAATATATATAGCATCAGCAGCAGTTGATCAGTGCAATCCGTGTAAAACAAATCAGGAGCCCTTAGCCAGGCGCTCCTTCTCTCAGTCTAGTTACCCGATCAGTGTCCTCTAGCGCGTCCCAACAAAGATTCCAATGCCAGGCCACAAATCACCCTGCATCACATCACACCAAGTAAGATACCTCAATTGGAAAAAACGTGGGCTCCAAGACCGCCTAAAAGCCTGCCTTATATTTGCTTTTCCTCAACATCAACAAACAGACATCTGCAGCCACAATTATGCGTGAGGCACTCTTATTCGCAAAGGCCTCCCTTAGCGCACGCGTACATCTATATGTGAAAAAGAGGGCAGATATGTCATCCTTCATGGCATGCTGCTGGGCTGGCCGCTTATGCTGGATGTCATATATGGCCCTAATGTCGATAGCCTGGTGGAGGTATGGTGCCAAATCAGCAATGTGAGGCAGGCACTTGTTTTGTGGGATGGAGACTTTAATGTGGTGCTTGATCCCCATCTCAATCACTCCAGCAACACAAGAAGACTGAACCCTGGGGTGGTGGCACAACTGTGGCTCATTGCGGAGGACCACGGGCTGGTCAATATTTGCAGACTTAGACGCCCCCAAGATAGATATGGCACTTGCATGTAAGCCCCGCACAATAATTGGTCCCGGATTGAATACTGGCTAGTAAGGAGAGACGTAGTCCCTGGATCTGTGACAACCAAGCATTTTCCCAGAACCTTCTCTGACCATGCACCAGTCTTCCTTGAGGTTTCCTTACCTGAGACACAAGACAGGGCACATTCTTGGAGGCTCCCTGCAAATGCCCTCCATAACCCAGTATTTAATGACGAGATCTGTGCTGAGGTTCTCAACTTTTTCACACTTAATACCCCTTCCGTCACCTCTGTGTCCACTCTATAGGAGGCTTTGAAGGTTGTCATATTGTGTGCATGCATCACCAAGCAGGCAGGGGTTTTGAAAGTGATTCGGGCAAGACTTGCTTGACTAAAATCCGACATTCAAGCCTTCGAGCTGTTGCTCTTTTCTTTGAGAGACATGAGTATTCCTGCCTCAATTAGACAGAAACTCAGCAACTATAATGAGAAGGCTGCTCGAGACACTCATTGCTTCAGCCACAGTCCAGTGCTATGGTGAGGTTGACAGAGCTGTCCAAACATTAGCCAGACCGCCCGCCACCCATGGGCCAGTGACTATATCATTGAACTACTAAACAAATGGAAGACTCTGCACTCCTATCCAGAGGACCTTAAATGCACCATGACAACTTTCTATAAAATTCTTTACAGCTCAACGATAACTGAAAATCCAGTCCTATTGGAACAATACTTTAATTCCATTCAACTACTCTGGCTTGAGAGTACGTCGAAATCCCCCTCTTTAGTGGAGGACATCGTACAGATGATACAGAATATGACTGGTGGCAAGTGGTTAGGTTGGGGTTAGATAGCCTCACTGTACCTTTTTAGAAAAGTATTCACAGATCCCTGTCCCTCACCTGCTGGCTGTCTGTCTGTTGCCCCTACATTATGCAAAGTGGTAATTATGACCATTCTAAAACCCGGTAAGCCACCCAACAAGTACAACTCCTTTCACCCACTGTCAATGATTAATATTGACAATAAGGTCCTTGCCAAATTGGTTGCATTCCGAAAGACACAATTACTACACAACAGTGTCTGCCCGGACAAGTCTGGATTTGTACACGGACATAATACATCTCATAATTTGTGCACAATGTTTGTGATCTTACACTCCATCGAATCTTAGCTCAAGGTGGCGGCAGTCCTCCTAGACACCTCCAGGGCATTTGACTCCTTGGAATGGTCTTTCTTGTTCCAAATACTATTGCACCAGGGACTCAGCTCCTGCCTCACCAGATGGATTAAACTTCTTTATGCATCACCATGCACTAGACTGCGCATTAACAGTGAAATCACTGCCCCTTTCCTTGTTACTAGGGGCAGCAGACAAGGCTGCACCCTGTCACTCATTCTTTTTGCCATTGCCATGGAGCCCTTAGAAGCCCACCTGTAGCAGAATCATTCACAAAGCACACTCGCCTTCCAATTGCAGGAGCAGTCTAGTCTCTATGTTTGCAGATTAAATTGTGCTTTATCTGCATAACCCTCAACTCAACATGTCTCTTGTGCTCTGGAAGTCATTCGCTTTGGCGGTCTTATTGGCATCCATGTAAATTGAGCTAAGTCCGTGCTGTACTCCCTTACAGCGGAGATCGATCACTGTGCCATTGACCACCCACTGCAATGGTGAATGGGACAATCCATTATCTAGGTTTATGGTTAAGCAGAGACACTGCAGACATTTGGAAAGATAATTCCGGCAGGCTAATGAATTGTTCGATAATCAAGTGCCAATTTGGACTAACTTGCCACTATCCATGGTGGGGAGAATTGCTATTGTCAAGATGCTCATTGTTCACAAAATCCTCAAAAGCATCATGTCACATTGGCTTGGGCAAGCAAGTAGCCGAGAATCACCTGGGAAACATTGACACTTCCTTTCGAAGAAGGTGGCTTCTGTGCCCCAGACATGGAACTTTATTATTACTGCGCACTAATGCACTTTGCACACTGATGGATATATCCACCTCCATTCCAGGGACACTTACCCATTGAGGCTGACAATGTGGTGCCCTACCCACTGCACACCACGCTATATCTACCAGTTTGCTGCCCTCATTTGTCGATCGGCACCGTTGGCTGCGCGATCTGGGCATGGGACGGACTGTACCAATATGCCCACCTAAAATGCCTGTACTCGCCTAATATCCTTGTAAGCGGCCAGTCACACCTCCCACCAGCGGTAGACGATGGACCGAGCCGCCTACTGACTCAATTACAGTTACACTCAATGGGCGATCTTTACCCGGAGGAACAATTTCTTTCAATGCAATACCTGCTCGTGCTCCCATAACATACCCAGCTTGATGCCTTCACAAAGTTCCGATATCATGCCTCCACTTGGGCTTTGCATGACACGTTTCTCACAGTTCCTCCACACTTCATGCTTTAGATATGTTACTCACAAACGTATACCATCCTAAACTGATTATATGCATTTATGCGAGCATGCAGGAGAAATTTTGCATATGTGCTTTTAAAGTCTACCGTAACTGGGAAGCCGAACTCGAACCGCTCTCACCACAGTGCAATGACAGTACTGTTGTGGGCTTACAAATGGGCTTTCCGACAACTACTTATTGCACCTACTGCACATCAAATTCCTCCACAAAATGTACCGCATTCCTGTACAGCTGCGTTGTATGGGCCTCTCTGTGCGGTGCTGCCGATATGGGACTGATAATGCTTCATTTCTCCACTAACATGAGAGTGTCAAGCGATAGCCCATTTCTGAACAAAGGTCTGTGACACTATCAACTTGCTAATCGACATTTGCACTCTCAAGACCCAATTGATAACCCTCTATGTTAAGCACATTTCCAGAGGAGTCAGGCACCTCACTGCTAGGCTGCTTTTTATGACCAAATGCAGACTTGTGATGCACTGGGACCACCATCCCTAACTTTGCTAGATACCTGGCTCCAGAAAGTTTTTTGCCATGAAAAACTCACTGCCTATTGGGAGCTGATGCCCCAAGGCTCCTACCTGGCAGATATTTGGCCTCCCTCCACTGCCTATCTTTCCTCACTCACTGAACCCACCAGTACTCAAGCCCCAACCAGTCCTCTATGCACTGAGGAAGCCTGTCAATAGATCCCTGACTCTCACTTACTAAACTGCCCACTTCCAAACCTGGAAGATTCATGGAAAAGCATGTGCCCCGCAACCTACTGTGCACAGGATTATTAGGAACCAGAGGATTCTTATATAACACATATTGAAACTATTATGGAACTGATGTACCTTACTTTAGATGTGCAGAAGTTTTTTGAAAAATCACCCACTCTTGCTGCCATGTGTGATCAACTGCCAATGTTTAACTCTGCCAGTTCTTCTCCTTTTTCTTGTCTTTGCTCCTTTTCCTCTGCTTAATTGTACCTCCATTTTCACGCTGTGTCATTTATGGTGCATGTGCTTTATTGCAAAACTTCAATAAACAAAAAAGCAAGTATGTTTTCCTAACTCCCAACTCTCTTAAACTAATAGTCAAAAATTAACAAAAAATTAATCCATGAATCTCTGCTCTTTTTTAACACTCTGGCTGCCTTCAAAAACCAACACAAAGGGCCTGATTCCGATGCGGTTAGGAAAGCATTCCCACCTAGGGCCCGATTCTGATGCGGTTAGGAAGGCCTCCTAATGGCATTTGCTCCTTCCCAATCGGATCGGGAACGTGTCTTCCCAACCAAGGGCCAGATTACGATGCGGTTACGAACATAGGCTTCCCATAGAAGTCAATGGGAGTCCAACCAAATCGTATCTGGAAGCATCCGGATGCATCATACTCGGGGTCGATTCTGATGCGGGTTGGAAAAGCTTCCCGACCGAATCGGTTGGGAAATGGTGTCCGACCCACTCGGATCGGGAAAGTCCGACCGGCGGAGTAGGATGCATCCGGATGCTTCCAGATACGATTTTGTTGAACTCCCATTGACTTCAATGGGAACATTTGTTCCTAACCGCATCAGAATTGGGCCCTCGGTCGGGAAGACACGTTCCCGATCCGATTTGGAAGGAGCAAATGCCGTTAGGAGGCCTTCCTAACCGCATCAGAATCAGGCCCTCGGTCGGGAAGCTTTTCCAACCCGCATCAGAATCGGGCCCTCGGTCGGTAGGACTCTCCCGATCCGAGTCGGTCGGAAACCATTTCCAAACCGATTTGATCGGGAAGATTTCCTAACCGCATCAGAATCGGGCCCAAAGCAGAAGAAAATCCAAACAAAACAAGAAAAAACTAAAACCAAAGCAACCAATTAAAAAAATGAAGACTGCTTCTATGTGTAAGAATTGAAAAACACAAACAGCTGTACCTACACTGTTTATATAGTTAATACAACACACAAAACATGATTGACAATGTTGTATTTTTTAATCTAAAGCAATATATCAATAGAAGTAACACATGAGGCAAAACCCCAGCTAACATAACTAAGCAACGCCAACAGCAAGGAACGTAGCAGCAAAGAACATAGCCACTGGAAATGCACCAAATACTACGCAAATGGTTTCAATGGGAGGGCAATTTTTGTAAATGATGATGTTAAAAGCACCACTGAGCATAATCATTCAAGCTCTAGTGCTCCAAGTGGATTAGTACCATATATTTACTTCTGGTGCATCAGAATGGGAGAGGCAACCCCCTAAATTATTCAAATAGAAATGATTAGAATCCTCCTTATCCAATCAAAATCACTTTTGATGTGATCCTCAAATGATAACATGAAACAATAGTCTTAAACAATTTGATCTGTACTTCCAATCCCGCCTATACTTCAACAAATGCATTTCTTCTCCTTACCACACTTTCCTCACAAAAAGAGTTGGTTCCTTTTTGCAGGAAGTCCGTAGAGAGCCATGTCTCCTCTTCATTCTCACTTAACACCTTAATTAACCCCTCTCATATCACAATATATGAATCCACTCAATTCTTCTATTTTAGAGCCGCCATTACCCTTTCTTCTCAAGCCTTACCTCAGACACTCAACCTCCCTCAATGGTGTGCTAAGTGGTTACTGAGATAGAACCCACTGCGTTGAACTCCTATCAAGTTTCTATTAACCGACCTTCAATCCCCTTCAACAGGAACCATATTTTTGACTTGCCTATAACACTCACCATTACCCTCACTTAAAACCCCCATCCTCTATTTAACTCCCGTGGAAAACCATAAAGATCATTAAAAATCCACCCCATACCCTTAAGAATCCCCAAAGCAATAAACTCAAGAGTACAGCTATTTCACTTTCCTGGTTTATCTCTAGGGACTCTCCCATTTTACTCCTTGTCATGAAGTGACGTGCTACCCCACTCATTGACAATGAATCCCAAAGTTCCACCATTATCAAGAAATTAGTTGCATGTATCTGTCCCCTATGCATAGCAGGATCGTAGGAAAATTGAGTCACATCATTTGTAATGGTTCTCAAAAGCGCCTGCTCTACTATATCATCTCTCAAGAACACCTTCAAGGATAAACTCACTAAATCCTATGCTCAGTCCTTTAGCACACGGCATAGCAATTAAATGTGAAGATTTGCTATGGGATTATGACAAATAAAAAGCCTTCATGACCTCTCTGAGTTTCTGATTCATTTCTAGCATGGCGACTAGAAGGAAACAGTGTACTTCCTGAGCCAACAGAGGTGTTAATTGCATCAACCTGTTAGATATAAAACAGCAATGACCACAATGCATAATAATATACAGTCTTCCCTTCCCATCCCTTCCCTTCCCTTTCCTTTCCTTCTAAAAAAACTGCAGATCATCTGTGAAGTGCAGGACAGAAATTAAAGATCTAATTACAATCAATAGCCACTTCATCTTATTCTTCTTTTAAACATGGGAAAATGAATCATTACAGCCAGCATTAGACCTCATTTTACCACTAGAATAATCCATCATCTACCTCAATCAGATAAAGAAAACTGGGGTTGTGGTGTAGAGATTATACACAAAGATTAATAAAAAACAAAGTCACATAATTTAAACATGTCAGGCTTTGGTTAAAGACATAGATCCATTGAGTGTCTAGCTATCCTCAACTCTCTCTGGAGGTACTGAACATTAAAAAAACCACAGAAAACAAGGAAGGGTAAAATGGTAAAGGGAGGAAACACAGGAGCGCTTGCTGCTTCAAGTCGGTGACAGGGAAACTCGGGGTTAAGTACTGTCTCCTTGCAGATAGGCCCTGCTACTTTTCTTTTAGATGGTATAATGAGTGAGGTGAATAAGTATGAGAAAGATATAGAGGCCAGTATACATATAGGCTTTTCAGGTGCACTTTCGCATAAGACCTCAGACTCAGAAGGCTCAGCAAGCTCACCAGACTCCCAGGTAGATGGTGTGGTCCTGAGAACAGGTGTGGACCTGGATGTGTACTATAAGCATTTAAGCACTTCTCAGCTTATCTAATATTGAACTCCAAATAGACTTTCTGTGATAATGAGAGCGATTGACTTAATCATCACTAAATACCATTTCATCAACATTTCATCTAAGAGACACTAGTTGCCAACATAACATTTGCAGAACTAATCAAATTCCTAAGTGATAACTTGATTTGCTTGGGTAACAGTAACTTCATTGAAGATTTGTACACAAATTCATCAGATCAAAATAGGCCATCTGTGTCATAGCTACGATCATTATTAATAGATAATAGCTTCATGCAAGTAGGCAAGACTCCTGCTCGCTTTATAGGATCTATTTTAATCCTAATTCCTACTGAACAAAAAGATTAAGACAAAGAAAAGAATCTCTATCTATTTGTCAGATCACTTCCTTAACTCTTCTCCATGTTTTCCTCCAAAGTACTAACTTCAGGTCAACCAAAGCGATGTGACCAATGGGTCAGGGGACTTAATAAAATTGATCCCGCCATATGGCTGATAATATATCTTTATCTCTTGATGCCATTCTACAAGACCAAGAAGTTAAAAGGCTTGTGGACCAATACTTTGAAGCCTTGACAGAAAAGCTAGAGAAAGAAGCCCCCAAAAGTAAAAAAGAAAATCGAAAATGAGACACAAGGCATTAGAAAGAATTTTTTTTTAAAAGTGGAGACTAGAGCTCCAAAGCACTGAGGGGCATATTTACGTTCCCTGGCGCATCCCTGCATATCAGCAGGGATGCGCCAGGGAAAATGCGTCACGCAAGTTTACCCTTGCGCCACGTCCGATGCGCCGCATTTACAATGCGGCACATCGTGGCGCAGGGATAAGCAGATGCGTGACGCATCTGCCGGCGGAAGGTTAGCGCAGTGCTGAAGCTGTGTCGCAAGCGCGACGCAACTCCAGCACTGTTCCAACCTTCCCTATCCCTAACATGGTGCGTCAATCCTCACGCCTGCTTGAAGCAGGCGTAAGGATTTGATGCACCAGCGTCGAAAAGTGACTGTGTGAAATCTTGTAGATTTCACTACGTCACTTTTCCGAGGCGTTCCTGCGCCGGAACGCCCCCTGCGCAGGTACGCCCACATGAAACCTGACGCAGGTTTCATGTGGCGCAGGGGTTTACTACGTGACGCATCTCCCTAGATGTGTCACGTTGTAAATATAGCGCAACGCGGCGCATGGTTTGCGTCGCTGCTGCGTCACATGCGTGACGCAACGGCGGCGCAAAAGTGGCGCAAGGGGCTTGTAAATATGCCCCTTAGATTGTAGTAACACTTCCGATGTGGAATGATAACAAGAAATAAAACAATATATTTTCAAAGCCAGTTTCATCTTTATCAAAATTCATTTGAGATAGAGAGGAACTCCACATAACCTCTTTTAGAGGGAAACTGATTATTCCATAAAACATATGAGAAGTTCTACAACTCATTTCAAGATAATGTCAAAACTCACACTTAAACCCATTTTAACAATATATAAATATCCTCCCACCATCCAGAATTTTAAAATTATTTGTTCATCTTTATGAGAAATTACTCAACCAGAATTAATAAACACCATCACCATGGAAACCACTCTTGGATAACCCACTCCTGCAAAAAGACATAGCATACAATATAGGACTGATTCACACATTTGAAGCTTTGACAGTCCCATAGTTTTCTTCTGATATCAATAGAAAAACCCTCCATATGGTTGGCATTTTAATTCTACTGATTATTCATTTAGGTTAAAGAACAAACCAAGGCAAAATGAGAAGAATGTTCTATCAAAGTCATTAATGCAAATGTAGAAGAAAAATGAACCAGAATGTGGCTTGCATTTAGCATGGGAGCAGGAGAAGGTGTTAAAGCTAAATCTGAAGCGCTCCAGACTGCCATAAGAAATGCTCGTCAGTGAAATGTGGATAGAGCAAACATTGGGGCATGATGAGTAGCATTGATGCCCTGTTTATAGCACATGCAAGATCATTTTCCCTCAGAATTATGATAGATAAAGGAAACAACCTGCCCAAAAATTAAATGGAGGAAAAGACTGCACCTTCAACTGAAGTGACAGAAGAAGCCTACTTGTAACACAATGTAGAGCATCTCAAACTACTGTAGCAGAGTCTGCAAACCTGATGTTTGGATGGAAATTCTGATAATATGTGTTGAGTTAATTGTCACCAACACAACAAATTGTAAAGGTGTACCCTAGTATCCATGAAAGGTAGTGGATGTATCTTAGAGTGCCCGAGCCTCATATGTTGCCTCTTACTTAGGGACTCACTGCCAGGATCCAGCAGGAATAGAGACCCCAGGGCTGGAGAGTACTTCATAAGTGAAGATTTGTGGCAGCTCAGAAATTGCAGTACAGTTGAAAGGATAGAAAGAGTATCAATCTATGGAGGTTGAGGCTGACAAATAGGGGGCTTTAGAGGCAAATGGCAGAACTAGTCCAATGAGAGAATCAGAATCTCTGGATCTGGCACTTCGAGGGCAGCATAAGACGCATCAAAAGTGGAACTCATATTGCCTCACAACTAACTTGGTTGTATGGTTCCTACTGGCATTTGGTTCATTTGCTGTATCAGTTACAGCACCTTTGTAGTTTTTACCTGTCTCTCTCTGCATATTTCTTCCCTTCAGGAACCAACGTCTTTCTACCATTGAAGATCCCCCTGCTGCTCTCCTGTGAAGTTCTGATTTGCTGTGAGGAGTAGACTACTGCTACAACCTCCTCCACTATGGCTTCCTGGTGCCCCCAACCTTGGCGAGGTCTTCCTGGTAGACCCTAGAGTCGTTAACTGCTGTGACCTTCGAAGGCTCAGGTAAGAACTTCCTGTATGGGAAGGGAGGTTCTAACTATTTTCCAAACTGTCTATATGTCTTTATTTCTCATGTGACTGTTGTTTGTCCTTCCAAAATATCCTCTGGCTGAAGAAAAATAGAAAGTGACACTCATAAACCAATGAGCAGGGCCCGTGGCTCCAGAGAGAAGAGCTGTGTGCTCTGTTTCTTTCTCTCCCTCCCTAAAGCCCCATTTCCTGTGGGGAGATTGTGCTGACTGTCACAAGAAATAGTACAACACTATACCTTGGTCTCTTTATTTTCATTGTCCATTTTTTTCTGAGCTCCTGTAACTGTTTAAAAGTCATGATACTCGTGAAACTTTAATAAACAACCGTTACATTTTAGTGGAAGAAGTATTTATTTTTTATTTGCCTCACTGCATGTGTGTGGTTTTTGACTATGCGAACAACTTATTATCTGACACTGGGAAAATTAAGTGTATGCACAAATATCTTATTTTGGCATCAGAACACTGAACTAAAATCGGCAATATATTTTAGAGCAGAGAAATATGGGATTGTATTTTTAGAAAGATAATATGAAAGAGGCCAAATGCTGGTTTATAGCTTGTGAAGCAATACATGGACGTTTCAAGGCAAGTAGAAATCTCATGCTGTATCACAGACTGACTAATAGTAGGACCACCCTATACAAGTCCTGAATACTGGCTACACGGTTTAGCAGAAAGATAAAGGACCAGGAGACATGGTCCAATCCTTTGCTTGATTAATAATATAAGGATTCAGGTTGAAATGAGAGAAAACATGTGGCTATCGTTGTCATAATAGGGAGTGCGTACAACTCTTCTTACTCCCAATACAAAATACAGATTAGAAAGAATCCAAGCAGAATCCAGAGACCAGAATAATAGTGGAAAATAGTTACTAAAAATATTGTCCAGGAAGTCACTGACCAAGCTATTCCTAATTTTCACTGTCTCTTACCATGAAGTGCATTCAAATATTAGCATCAAACTCAATTCTGGAAAGGTACAACCGTACTAAAGCAGATGATGGATGCTGGTTGCATCACGATCATGCACATCGCAAACTGAAGTTGGTAATAATGGAGTAAAAATGGCAAACAGTACGCACCAGGTGAAGAGGACAGACAGGATGCTAGCATGGAGACAATGTAACTGGTTACACGAGAAATCTGGCCTGAAACATAGGGAGAAGGAAATCCCTTAGGGACTCCTTCCTGTTTGCAAATTGTTTAATAACGACTTTGAGTTGGTGGTAAAATATAAATGTTTTGCGACTGGATTTCAGTACAAAATATTCATACATAAAATCCAAAATATTCATACATACCATTAGGAATCGGTTTTTGAAAGGGACACCCTAAACAGGCCCATTCCAATTTCCGATTTCTTAATCCCTAAACTCTTTCAACTATTTAGAAAACTATTTCTGAATCGCTAATTGCTTTTAGCACATTTCAAAAAGTGTTTTAGCAGAGCAAACCCTCAAATTTACCACACCTGATGGTTTGCAACAGTTATAACAATTTGTACATGGGGGCCTAATACATAACTGGAGTATGAATTTCCTAATGGCATTTGCATTTCCATAGGGAACTCATGGAAATATTTTATAAGTTAAGGACAGTGTGGTTTGCTTTAGCTAACTTTAGAACTTTGAATCAACTGTATTGTTTTTCAATGATGTCTCATACCACTGAAACATTTTCCTGATGATTTTACTACACCACACTCATTGACTGCTTCATGTTATACGAGAGATAATGCAGCGAGATCTTAGTGGATGAGCACAAAGAGTTATGGAAACAATTCAAGAGTGGTAACAGGCAGTGGCGGCTCCTCGAGGGAGTGCTGCGGGACGGTGGGTGGGGGCGGGGGAGGGGCAGGGTGGGGGGTAGTAAACTCCGGCATACGGCCGAACTGAGTTAAGTACATAAATAAATAAATAAAACGAATTACATTGCGCGCTGCAACGCCAAATCGGCGATGCGGCGCGCGCAATTTAATTCGTTTTATTTATTTATTTATTGACTTAACTCCGTTCGGCAGTATGCCGGAGTTTACTACCCCCCACCCTGCCCCGGCCCACCGCCCCGCAGCACTCCCTCGAGGAGCCGCCACTGGTAACAGGCGATCAGTCTTGGTGTTGTCAGCAATGATTGACTGGTGTTTTACAAGTGAGATTAACCCATTCTGTTCTAACGGTATTCAAAGGTGCACAGTGAATGGCTTGAGCTGCCGATAGGCGGCCTCCATTTTTCAATAAGTCCTGCTTTTTACCTCTCGTCACCTTGTGTTCTCTTACTTCAATCTTTGGTTGCGCACGGGTAACCCTTCAAAAAGATGTCAGCTAAAACTTAAACCTCATACTTGACATCAGCCAACCCCCAACATGTCAAACTCCCAAAATTCAGCCCCTATGCCATTCTACCCACAGCATTACAGTCAATATTAATGCCATGGTTAATATTTGAATATTAAAAAGAAAAACGAAATGCAGACTAACATAAATTGCTTACAGTTTCTGGATCCCATTTTGCAAAATATAACAATAAATAAAAAAGAACATATACCTACTTAGTTTTACTGAAGTCAAAGTGCATTTAACGTAAAATCTGCTTTCATACGAGGGGAGGCCATGAGCTGCTGAACTGTGGAGAGAGCACACTCGAGTTTGAAAATATTTCTTTTAAGTGCAAATGTTTGCATTTTTAAAACCACACCAAACAAGGACACCTGCTGTTTTAGCTAGTATACCAGAGATATAACTCGGCACATTTACATCCTGCAGAGCTGTTCTGCACCTTTATTGAATGAAAAAAAATAATGTACTCCTTAATCGTTCTTGAGAATTCAACCTGTTGATTAAAAACAGCAAATGCTAAAGAGCATAATTTACAGCACTGCAATATTTACACAATAAAACACTGATTTTATGGCTGGTTTCCTGATATATTCGATTTTATTAATGTGTAATAAATGTTTCAGTGCGGCTTGTCAAAGTCACAGTTCAAAAAATATTATACACAATATTACCAAAGCATGTATGTATCTCAAAGGTGTAAAATCCCATGTATAGAATTTACGCAAATCAATGTTTCAGTTACAGGATAGTAGTATTGATTTTGATCTGCTCACAGCAGACGAAAGCATTGCATCCTTCAGGATCCCTTGACAACTCCAAAAACGCGTTCTAATTTTAGCTTTACTCTTACTCCAAGCCTGAATATCAAAACTAACTCCCCACAATCTCTCGGATTACTGTTGTGCTGCGCATAATATAGGCGTGCCTATACGTCCTGGTATTTCCGCTATAGGTCACCAGGGTACCTCTTTGCTGTTGTATGGCCAACATTGATAAATAAGCATTGGCAAAGCCAAAAGCTCTCCCTGCTTTTTAAATAAGCGTTGCCAAATCCAATAGATTTGACTTGTACCTGAAAATACATGCCAGATCTACCAGATTTTCCAATACATGTTACTAGAGATCCCGCCAATGAGGCATAAGTGCTTGCTCTAACAGGCGGAAGTACATTAGATAGAAGATAGAAGATAGAAGATCCTTTCTGCGTCAGTCTCCTTGCAAGGAGACATAAATTATTTTCTGAAGCTGGCTGTAGTACCTTAGATCCTTACTTGAGGTATCAGAATTTGCAAGTGTTAGTCGATGAGTTTTGGCGACAATCTTCCCCATTCCTCAGAGTGTGTCCTTCTCCATACCAAAGAGGCCGCACTAGACCGGGCTAAACACGAGAAGGGTAGGGGAATGGGAGAGTGAGAGAGAGACAGAGAGGCAAGATATTCCCAAACTGCATTTAGCACTAATTACATGTAATACTGTAAACAAGTATTAATCTGTTGGAGAGCCAGCCTTGCCATGGTGAAAAATGTCTTTGGAGGTTTTCTACATCCAGGACATGTAAAACATTAAATATACATGTCATACTTTTAAATACCAGGCAACCTACCTTATGGGATTTTAAGGCCTACCCTAGGGGTGAGTTTTGGTGTTAAAAAGGAAGAGGTATTTTATCAGGTTGAAATGGCAGTTTAAAACTGCACGCCCAGGCTGCAGTGGCAGGCCTAGAGACATGGGCTACTTTAGTGGGTGGCATAATGAGTGCTGCAGCCCGCTAATAGTATTTATTTTACTGGCCCTGGGTACAATAAGTACTTGACACTAGGGACTTATAAGTAAATTTAATGTGCCAATCAGGTGCATGCCTAATTTACAGTGTTTACAAAGGAGAACACAAGCACTTTACCACTGCTTAGTAAGGGTAAATTGTGCAAAACGCTTGTCCAAATATAAAGAGGTTCAGCAACAGAAGGCAAAAATCTGGGGGGACTGCACAAAATATGGTAATTTCCATCTATTGGTATTCACTGATACTCTCAGGAGGTATAGCAAACCACTAATCAGAAAAGGCACATGCAGCATTTTGCCATTAATTAAAGATACGCGATATTCAGAAAAAACATGCAATAGGCATGTATGCTCATCAACTTCGGAAAGGCATGGCACAGTGAACCTAAGTCAAGCAGAAGTGAAGCCAGTAAGCCCCAAACTCAGGAAAGTAATCAGGACTTGTCTGAACAGGGAAAGGGAAAACACAACAATACAACAAAGCCAAAACAGAGGCCAGAGAGCGGGGTCAGCATGACCAGTAAGTGGGTCAAAGAGGTGTAAAAGGATATCCACAAGTACTAAGACAAAGACAAACAGAATCTGAAGAGCAATGTCAGAGTAAACAGACAAGGAGGTCAAGGAAACTGAGGAACTTTAAAGGGGGAAATAAAAAAGGTGAATAATTAACGGGAACGGTGAACAAACGAGCTTCAACCAAGAAGCAACACAACATGAAGTTGCCAGGCAGCGTCTTAATATCTTCATGATGTTTAAATACTGCTGCTGCCTCTCATGACCCAGAATTCCTTGCCATGGTTCCAGCAGTCAGAAACAATATTTTTCTGTAAGGGCAGTATCTTAGGCATTTACAAAGTGTCCCTGGAATCAGACATATTGTTACAGGGACTCTGCCCAGGACCAGAACTATGCTTGAGACCATAGAACATCAGCATGTAGGGACTTAGTCACCATACGCCATCAGCATCTGTGGCCCCAGATCTGACTAGCTCACAGTGCCTCAAATGGTCTCCTAACCATTCCAGAGAGACAAGTGATTTGGCACCCCAGAACACAGTACACCAAACCATCTCAGGATCGCAGTAGCAAGTCACCCTTTTCGCTCTCTCACTCGCACTTGTCCAAAATAAATATAAAAGAGACACAAGGAAATTTTATAATGTTTATTTAAACTACAGTGTTCTAATGTGCAATAGTTGTGCCACAACTAGCAAACAAATATAAGACAGTAATCTCATTAGCATAGCTATTACACTGTATACAATAAAGATTCCTGTCATATTATCTGATAGATTTGCCTAAACCCACCCTTACTACGAAAGCTAAATTATTATAGATCGCTGGATTTAGCAGCGGACCGCATACCTGAACATTCATAGATAGTTGTTCTATATCCCAGCTGACATAGCTCTCTTGTCTCAGGACCTTTGCTCTGTCTGTCAGTCACAGCTCTCTGAGTGCTCCCAGTTATATGACAAAATATGTGTCTTCAAAAACAGCAGCTGGGTGTCTCTATTTTGTCTAGGTGCTAGTGTGTGACCACAGAGAATAACAAAAAACAGTGTTGTTTGACCTTGCCTAGGATGTGCAGACTAAATCCCAGGAAAAGGACAAAAAACATGTGCTTACTATATGTGAAAATACAAAGTGGCACAAAAACAAGTGAGTGCTGTGGTAACATGTGCAATACAGAAATGTCCTACAGCGTGCATAGTTAGGCTAACATAGGGAAAACGACAATGTCCATGTAGCAAACACACGACAATATGTCCTGACTGTAATCACTTTACAGTTCCTTAGGCAACAACTTGAGGTCGCACACATGTCAACCACTGCCCCTTTAATCTCAGGATACTAGAGCATTATGAAGAGAGCAGATGCCATTCAATGAGCTTTGTTGACAAGTTGACTATAGCTTTCCTTTCTGCAGGTCTGATTATAGAGAGAGTGATGCTTCTACATAAATTTGCATATCCACTTTCACAAGTCAATCAGCTTTTGCGTGTTACAGGGGGATGGGAGCACACTGCTTCACCTCCCAACCAGTTCACCCCTTAGCATTATGGTAAATGCAGTTCACTTTGAATGCTTACTTGATTTTTTGCTGAAGTGTTTCACCAAGGTTGGTGCAGGTTACTGCCGTGAATCTCAAGACACATGTGTTTCTGGATATTATCCTTCATCAGTAGAGATAAAAAAACGAAATTCATCTGGGGTTGTTGAGAAAGCTGCCACAATCCTCTTAGCTCTCAGTACCTCTCTCTGGCGCACAGGTGCATCTCCAAAAGCTCGTCAGCTCAATGGCTCTAGGGAGCCTTTTCAATCAACAGAGGGATGGGAGCACACTCCTTCACCTCCCAGCTAGTTCACCCCTTAGCATTATGGTAAATGCAGTTCACTTTGAATGCTTACCTGATTATTGCTGACGTGTTTCACCAAGGTTGGTGCAGGTTAGTGCTGTGAAACTCTAGACACATGTGTTTCTGGATATTATCCTTCATCAGTAGAGATAAAAAAACGAAATTCATCTGGGTTGCTGAGAAAGCTGCCACAATCCGCTCAGGTCTCAGTACCTCTCTCTGGCGGAAAGGTGTATCTCCAAAAGCTCTTCAGCTCAATGGCTCTAGGGAGCCTTTTCAAATAACAGGGGGATGGGAGGACACTGCTTCACCTCCCAGCCAGTTCACCACTTAGCATGATGGTAAATGCAGTTCACTTTGAATGTTTACCTGATTTATTGCTGACGTGCTTCACCAAGGTTGCTGCAGGTTAGTGCTGTGAAACTCTAGACACATGTGTTTCTGGATATTATCTTTCATCAGTAGAGATAAAAAAACGAAATTCATCTGGGGTTGATGAGAAAGCTGCCACAATCCTCTCAGGTCTCAGTATCTCTCTCTGGCACACAGGTGCATCTCCAAAAGCTTGTCAGCTCAATGGCTCAAGGGAGCCTTATCAAACAACAGGGGGATGGGAGCATACTGCTTCACCTCCCAGCCAGTTCACCCCTAAGCATTATGGTAAATGCAGTTCACTTTGAATGCTTACTATTTTTTGATGAAGTGTTTCACCAACAGTGGTGCAGGTTAGTGCTGTGAAACTGTAGACATCTGTGTTTCTGGATATTATCCTTCATCAGTAGCGATAAATAAATGAAATTCATCTGGGGTTGCTGAGAAAGCTGCCACAATCCTCTCAGGTCTCAGTACCTCTCTTTGGCGCAGAGGTGCATCTCCAAAAGCTTGGCAGCTCAATGGTTTAAGAGAGCCTTTTCAAACAACAGGGGGATGGGAGCACACTGCTTCATGTCCCAGCCAGTTCATCCCTTAGCATTATGGTAAATGTAGTTCATTTTGAATGCTTTTTTAAATGTTTTGCTGCAGTGTTTCATCAAGGTTGGTGCAGGTTAGTGCTGTGAATCTCTAGACACATGTGTTTCTGGATATTATCCTTCATCAGTAGAGATAAAATAAGGAAATTCATCTGGGGTTGCTGAGAAAGCTGCCAAAATCAGCTCAGGTCTCAGTACCTCTCTCTAGCGCACAGGTGCACCTCCAAAATCTTGTCAGCTCAATGGCTCAAGGGAGCCTTTTCAAACAACAGTGGGTTGGGGGCACACTGCTTCACCTCCCAGCCAGTTCACCCCTTAGCATTATGGTAAATGCAGTTAATTTTGAATGCTTACTTGATTTCTTGCTGAAGTGTTTCACCAAGGTTGGTACAGGTTAGTGCTGTGAATCTCTAGACACATGTATTTATGGATATTATACTTCATCAGTAGAGATAAAAAACGATATTCATCTGGGGTTGTTGAGAAAGCTGTCACAATCCTCTCAGGTCTCAGCTCCTCTCTCTGGCGCAAAGGTGCATCTCCAAAATCTCGTCAGCTCAATGGCTCAAGGGAGCCTTTTCAAAAAACAGGGGGATGGGAGCACACTGCTTCATCTCCCAGCCAGTTTACCCCTTTGCATTATGGTAAATGCAGTTCACTTTGAATGCTTACCGGATTTTTTGCTGAAGTGTTTCAACATGTTTGGTGCAGGTTGGTGCTGTGAATCTCTAGACACATGTGTTTCTGGATATTATCCTTCATCAGTAGAGATAAAAAAACAAAATTCATCTGGGGTTGCAGAGAAAGCTGCCACAATCCTCTCAGGTCTCAGTAGCTCTCTCTGGCGCACAGGTGCATCTCTAAAATCTTGTTAGCTCAATGCCTCAAGGGAGCCTTTTCAAACGATAGGGGGATGGGAGCACGCTGCTTCACCTCCCAGCCTCTTCACCCCTTAGCATTATGGTAAATGCAGTTCACTTTGAATGCTTACTTCATTTTTTGCTGAAGTGTTTCAACACGATTGGTTCAGGTTAGTGCTATGAATCTCTAGACACATGTGTTTCTGGATATTATCCTTCATCAGTAGAGATAAAAAAATGAACTTCATCTGGGGTTAATGAGAAAGCTGCCACAATCCTCTCAGGTCTTAGTACCTCTCTATGGCGCACAGGTGCATCTCCAAAAGCTCGTCAGCTCAATGGCTCAAAGGAGCCTTTTCAAACAACAGAGGGATGGGTGCACACTGCTTCACCTCCCACCCAGTTCACCCTTTAGCATTACGGTAAATGCAGTTCACTTTGAATGCTTACTTGATTTTTGGCTGAAGTGTTTCACCAACTTTGGTGCAGGTTAGTGCTGTGAATCTCTAGACACGTGTTTCTGGATATTATGCTTCATCAGTAGAGATAAAAAAATGAAATTCATCTGGGGTTGCTGAGAAAGGTGTCACAATCCTCTCAGGTCTCAGTACCTCTTTTTGGTGCACAGGGGCATCTCCAAAAGCTCGTCAGCTCAATGGCTCAAGGGAGCCTTTTCAAACAATAGGGGGATGGGAGCACACTGCTTCACCTCCCATCCATTTCACCCCTTAGCATTATGGTAAATACAGTTTACTTTGAATGCTTTCTTTTATTTTTTGCTGAAGTGTTTCACCAAGGTTGGTGCAGGTTAGTGCTGTGAATCTCTAGACATATCTGTTACTGGATATTATCCTTCATCAGTAGAGATAAAAAAACAAAATTAATCTGGGATTGCTGAGAAAGCTGTCAAAATCTTCTCAGGTCTCAGTACCTCTCTCTAGCGCACAGGTGCACCTCCAAAAGTTTGTCAGCTCAATGGCTCAAGGGAGCCTTTTCAAACAACAGGGGGATGGGGGCACACTGCTTCACCTCCCAGCCAGTTCACCCCTTAGCATTATGGTAAATGCAGTTCATTTTGAATGCTTACTTGATTTTTTGCTGAAGTGTTTCACCAAGGTTGGTACAGGTTAGTGCTGTGAATCTCTAGACACATGTATTTCTGGATATTATCCTTCATCAGTCGAGATAAAATACGATATTCATATGAGGTTGTTGAGAAGGCTGTCACAATCATCTCAGGTCTCAGTACCTCTCTCTGGCACACAGGTGCATCTCCAAAAGCTCATCAGCTCAATGGCTCAAGGGAGCCTTTTCAAACAACAGGGGGATGGGAGCACACTGCTTCACCTTCCAGCCAGTTCACCCCTTGGCATTATGGTAAATGCAGTTCACTTTGAATGCTTACTTGATTTTTTGCTGAAGTGTTTCACCAAGGTTGGTGCAGGTTAGTGCTGTGAATCTCTAGACATGTGTTTCTGGATATTATCATTCTTCATTATAGATAAAAAAACGAAATTCATCTGGGGTTGCTGAGAAAGCTGCCACAATCCTCTCAGGTCTCAGTACCTCTTTCTGGCGCACAGGTGCATCTCCAAAAGCTCGTCAGCTCAATGGCTGAAGGGAGACTTTTCAGACAACAGGGGGATGGGAGCACACTGCTTCACCTCCCAGGCAGTTCACCCCTTAGCATTAGGGTAAATGCAGTTCACTTTGAATGCTTACTTGATTTTTTGCTGAAGTGTTTCACCAAGGTTGGTGCCGGTGAGTGCTGTGAATCTCTAGACACATGTGTTTCTGGATATTATCCTTCATCAGTAGAGATAAAAAACAAAATTCATCTGAGGTTGCTGAGATAGCTGCCACAATCCTCTCAGGTCTCAGTAACTCTCTCTGGCGCACAGGTGCATCTCCAAAAGCTCATCAGCTCAATGGCTCAAGGGAGCCTTTTCAAACAACAAGGGGATGGGAGCACACTGCTTCACCTCCCAGCCAGTTCACCCCTTAGCATTATGGTAAATGCAGTTCACTTTGAATGCTTACTTGATTTTTTGCTGAAGTGTTTCACCTAGGTTGGTGCAGGTTAGTGCTGTGAATCTCTAGACACATGTGTTTCTGTTTATTATGCTTCATCAGTAGAGATAAAAAAATGAAATTCATCTGGGGTTGATGAGAAAGCTTCTACAATCCTCTCAGGCCTCATTACCTCTCTCTGGTGCAAGGGTGCATCTCCAAAAGCTCGTCAGCTCAATGGCTGAAGGGAGACTTTTCAGACAACAGGGGGATGGGAGCACACTGCTTCACCTCCCAGGCAGTTCACCCCTTAGCATTAGGGTAAATGCAGTTCACTTTGAATGCTTACTTGATTTTGTGCTGAAGTGTTTCACCAAGGTTGGTGCAGGTTAGTGCTGTGAATCTCTAGACACATGTGTTTCTGGATATTATCCTTCATCAGTAGGGATAAAAAACTATATTCATCTGTGGTTGCTGAGAACGCTGCCACAATCCTTTCAGGTCTCAGGACCTCTCTCTGGCGCCCAGGTGCATCTCCAAAAGTTCGTCAGCTCAATGGCTCAAGGCAGCCTTTTCAAACACCAGGAGGATGGGAGCACACTGCTTCACCTCCCAGCCAGTTCACCCCTTAGCAGTATGGTAAATGCAGTTCACTTTGAATGCTTACTTGATTTTTTGCTGTGTTTCACCAAGGTTGTTGCAGGTTAGTGCTGTGAATCTCTAGACATATGTGTTTCTGGATATTATCCTGGGAGGTGAAGCAGTATGCTCCCATCCCCCTTCTGTTTAAAAAGGATCCCTTGAGTCGTTGAGGTGACGAGCTTTTGGAGATGCACTTGTGCGCCAAGGAGAGGTACAGAGACCTGAGTGCATTGTGGCAGCATTCTCAGCAACCCCAGAATTTCATTTTTTATTTCTACTGACAAAGGATAATATCCAGAAACACCTGTCCAGAGATTGACAGCACTAACCTGCACCAACATTGGTGAAACACTTCTACAAAATTTCAAGTCAGCATTTAAACTGAACTGCTTACCAGGATGCTAAGGGGTGAAGTGTGCTGGGAGGTGAAGCAGTGTGCTCCCATCCCCCTTCTGTTTAAAAAGGGTACCTGGAGCCACTGAGCTGATGAGCTCTTGAAGATGCACCTGTGCGCCAGGGAGAGGTACAGAGACCTGAGAGGATTGTGACAGCTTTCTCAGCAACCCAGATTTTTGTTTTTTATCCCTACTCATGAAGAATAATATCCAGAAACATGTGTCTAGAGATTGACAGCACTAACCTGCACCAACTTTGCTGAAACACTTCTACAAAAATTCAAGTAAGCATTTAAACTGAACTGCTTACCAGGATGCTAAGGGGTGAAGTGTGCTGGGAGGTGAAGCAGTGTGCTCCCATCCCCCTTCTGTTTAAAAAGGCTCCCTTGAGCCACTGAGCTGACAAGCTTTTGGAGATACAGCTGTGCGCCAGGGAGAGGTACAGAAACCTGAGAGGATTGTGGCAGCTTTCTCAGCAACTCCAGAATTTCTTTTTTTATCTCTACTGATGAAGGATAATATCCCAAAACACGTGTCTAGAGATTGACAGCACTAACCTGCACCAACTTTGGTGAAACACTTCTACAAAAATTTAAGTAAGCATTTAAATTGAACTGCATTTACCAGGATGCTAAGGGGTGAACTGTGCTGGGAAGTGAAGCAGTGTGCTCCCATCCCCCTTCAGGTTTTTTGTGTTGTCCATGTCCTAAATAAATTATAATGCCAGGTAGTGCTCAAAATCGTCCTTACCATTGCTGCAAATGCATTCCTATATATTCTGGAACAAGTCACCCTTACTTTCTTAGCTAATGCAAGACAGTTATATATAGGTAACCATAGAACCTATATATATTCCTTCTAGGAATAGAAAACAAGTGAGAGAGCAGAACATATTGAGTGAGTAGAATCATAATGGAGTAGATTTAGTAGGTGTTGAGAGAACATAGTATGGCAACCAAAGTTGCTGAAATGCGTTGCGCCAAAGGGTGAAAGGAAAACTTCCCCCAGTGATAGCACACTTTATGCAGCCATGCAGCAATGCACAGAAGTTGGCACCATAGTGCAAGGGTGTGTGCATTCTAGCAAGCATAGGTTTGTACTGGGAGGGGGGTTCTCCAGAACAAAAGCTATGCTTTAATACTTTCCTCACTTTGTATGTGTTCTGTAGGGTGTAGCACACATACAAAGTTGGAAAAAAACCTGATTTTGTAAAACTCACTCCATTATTATGCCTGCCTCGAAGATAGTGATTTGTGTAAAAAGAAACATGGGTGACTGCATGGGAAAGGCCCATGTGTTACATTTTCTTGATCATTCTGGAACATGGCTGAGAATCTGGTTTTCAAGCCCCCTTGACGTTAACAAATCAGTCAATATGCCAATCCAAGACAGAAAACCTGTTTGACAGCAACAACTCACAACCCACTGAGCAATATTTGAGTGAGATTTGTTTCAGATAACGCTCAATCCTATGAGAAATCACAGGGCTAGTTAGTAGAATCCATACCTTCTTTCAATAAAAAAGGCACACTCAAGAACACTAGGAAAACAGTGGGTATATTTTAATTAGTTATTTTAAAATCAAAACCTCATCCTGGTGCAAGCAATATGATTTGTGACTATAATAATGAAAGATAGAATGGTACCTACAACATTCACTAAAAACCTGAACAGAAGGAAATATTCTATCATATTGGCAGTGTATTGTATGATAATCCCACCCTGATTTCTTTACTTACTAATGTAATCTTAACACCAAAAGAAGACATAATTTGAGTTTCAGATGTGTCACATCTGCATACCTGTTTAGAAAATCAGGCTTTATGTTCAGTATAAAAGCAAATTCTGCTATTTACATCTGTGCTCACAGTCGGGTTGATTATCGCAGCAAATGAAGGCTGTTTGCCTTATGATATTCTTCAATAAGAGTGGGTGATGTGATTCTGCATGGCCTGTCTCTTCTATTGCCTGGTGTGAAGTACCTATCTAATGTTTCACACCTTTTTCTGAGCTTCTATAAGATTATTTAGTCTTTGTTGAATCTTTCAGGATAAACAATTAGCAGACTGTGGCCTGGTGCCCTTTTACTTATTTTCATTCTGTGAGACTGTGTTCTTCCAACAATAACAAAAAGCGAGAAACAAAGTTATCAGCTGTCATGAAACTTTATTCACAACTTAATTAGACTTATTAGAACAAAACAGGTAACTCAGATAAAATCCAGTGAATATATTTCAGTAGACTTGGTAATCACATTGCAAAAATAAATGACATGAAATAAACTTGCATTCTATATTGAGCATTTGTGTTCACATCTAATTGTTTAACGTGTCACCTAAAAAGGGGAATACCTAGAAAGGAAAAATATGATAATTATAACACACAAACCACCTATGGTATGCCCCCTTACTGCAACATAAAGCAAAGTAGCACGTAGCGCTACTTTATGTTACTTTAGGCAACTTTTCGATGCAAATCATGATTTGCATTTGAAAGTAAATCCCACTGCAATACTTTCTGTGGGGTTTGTGTCACTTTTGTGACAAAAACCTGAATCAAAATGTTGGTAAATCGGGGCTTATATGTACCACCATCTTCTAAATAAAAGAATGATACAGTAATGTACAAAAAGAATATTTTTCAGATGTCAGCACTGGAAGATACAGCTCATCAATCAAAAGACTTTCCTTTGAGTCAGGCACAAATATTTTTCTGTAACAGACTGCAGTGACAAAGGTATGTCCATGAAGTCAGAAATAAATCTGCAGACAAGATATATGTATACAGTGATATGCTATGACAATCAATGTTTTACACTTCTCAGGAGTGAGCTTGTGATAGTTATAACAGTGAGGCATATCGAGCTGAGTTATAGGAATGCCCTGTGATGCCAGTACTAGTTGGAGCCATGCCACTGGATTAGGTGGTGCTTCTGCAGCTATCATCTACAATGCAGCAGCATGGGTAATAGAAGGGAAAGTTAGAATGCATTAACATTCAGTATTTTCTCTCAAGTGCGGGCAGGTTGTGTGATTTGTCCCTGCTTTCTGTATACCTCAGGCCCTGGGAGGAGAAGGTGCGGGCCATCCTTCCGCCAGTGAGCGTCTATGGACTAGAGAACATCCCAGAGCCTGGTGAGTACACAACAAATGTACACAATATTCTGCCACAATACACACACACATCACTGTCAAGGGGAGAGTCAAACCATGCACTCATAGCAATTACACAGCAACCAGAACAGAATTATCCCAAAATGTGTATGTCAGTCAGATAAACACAACACATGCCATCTCAAAGTTACATTTAACTGTGTCATCACATGTACAAACACAACTACAACTACAGCTAGGCAGTGGCACAAATAGAACTAACAAACACATCCAGACATGTAGCCACCACTACAACACCAACACACAGTGAAGACCACTGAAAGAAAGGAATTCTGTGTATGCTGGGCAAGTCAGTGTAGCCAATAGCATCATGGGAGTCGTAGTCACAGATATTGCTCACCCCCACAACTGTCCCATCAACACCACCATGAACCATGCGCACATCACAGGGAGTGGAAAAGGACTCACAAGATGGCTGACACTGGCTACTGCTGTGGGGAGCACAAGGCCCTGCTGGCAGCTGTGCAACAACCAACAGCAGGACACCACTGACTGACATCCTGAGAGACAACTTCCACTCCCTGCAATGGAAGCACGTTCCATGGTGGGATATCTGGCTGGGTGGGAAGGAGGATTCGCAGCACTGACCATAGTCACAAGCACCTCCCCTCACACACCCCCTCAACACAAACTCCACATAACCCACCTGGGAGAATGCAATGCCTCACATCCTAACTCAAGATCCCACAAAGAACCTCCACCCTGGGTTATGTTGTGTGAAGTACAGGGACACTCTTGGGACTTTTAGCCAAACAACTGCCAGGACAACACTCCCAGCCATCCTGTCAGCACCGGCAGCCCAACCCACAGGGAAGCAGAGTCAAAAGGAAGGAAGCATGGGCATGCTGGGAAGGGGGGTGAAGGCAATAGCATGATGGGAGTAGTAGGCACAGATATTGCTCAGCCTCACAACTGGCCCATCAACACCACCCTGAACCATGCTCACATCACAGGGAGTGGATAAGGACTGACAAGATGGCTGACACTGGCTACTGCTGTGGGGAGCACAAGGCCCTGCTGGCAACTGTGCACCAACAAACAGCACAACACCACTGCCTGACATCCTGAAAGCCAACTTGCACTCTCTGCAATGCAAGCACGTTCCATGGTGGGATATCTGGCTGGGTGGGAAGGAGGACTTGCAGCACTGACCATAGTCACAAGCACCTCCCTCACACACCCCCTCAACACATACTCCACATAACCCACCTGGGAGAATGCAATGCCTCACATCCTAACTCAAGATCCCACAAAGAACCACCACCCTGGGTTATGTTGTGTGAAGCACAGGGACACTCTTGGGACTTTTAGCCAAACAACTGCCAGGACAACACTCCCAGCCATCCTGTCAGCACAGGCAGCCCACCCCACAGGGAAGCAGAGTCAAAAGGAAGGAAGCATGGGCATGCTGGGAAGGGGGTGGAGGCAATAGCATGATGGGAGTAGTAGGCACAGATATTGCTCAGCCTCACAACTGGCCCATCAACACCACCCTGAACCATGCTCACATCACAGGGAGTGGATAAGGACTGACGAGATGGCTGACACTGGCTACTGCTGTGGGGAGCACAAGGCCCTGCTGGGAACTGTGCACCAACAAACAGCACAACACCACTGCCTGACATCCTGAAAGCCAACTTGCACTCTCTGCAATGCAAGCACGTTCCATGGTGGGATATCTGGCTGGGTGGGAAGGAGGACTTGCAGCACTGACCATAGTCACAAGCACCTCCCCTCACACACCCCTCAACACATACTCCACATAACCCACCTGGGAGAATGCAATGCCTCACATCCTAACTCAAGATCCCACAAAGAACCACCACCCTGGGTTATGTTGTGTGAAGCACAGGGACACTCTTGGGACTTTTAGCCAAACAACTGCCAGGACAACACTCCCAGCCATCCTGTCAGCACAGGCAGCCCACCCCACAGGGAAGCAGAGTCAAAAGGAAGGAAGCATGGGCATGCTGGGAAGGGGGTGGAGGCAATAGCATGATGGGAGTAGTAGGCACAGATATTGCTCAGCCTCACAACTGGCCCATCAACACCACCCTGAACCATGCTCACATCACAGGGAGTGGATAAGGAATGACAAGATGGCTGACACTGGCTACTGCTGTGGGGAGCACAAGGCCCTGCTGGCAACTGTGCACCAACAAACAGCAGGACACCACTGACTGACATCCTGAAAGACAACTTCCACTCCCTGCAATGCATGCACGTTCCATGGTGGGATATCTGGCTGGGTGGGAAGGAGGACTTGCAGCACTGACCATAGTCACAAGCACCTCCCCTCACACACCCCTCAACACATACTCCACATAACCCACCTGGGAGAATGCAATGCCTCACATCCTAACTCAAGATCCCACAAAGAACCTCCACCCTGGGTTATGTTGTGTGAAGCACAGGGACACTCTTTGGACTTTTAGCCAAACAACTGCCAGGACAACACTCCCAGCCATCCTGTCAGCACAGGCAGCCCACCCCACAGGGAAGCAGAGTCAAATGGAAGGAAGGATGGGCATGCTGGGAAGGGGGTGGAGGCAATAGCATGATGGGAGTCGTAGTCACAGCTCTACATCCCCCACCACATGGCCCAGCAAGCTCACACTCACGCATGCACATCCCACAGAGAGTGGAAAGGCCCATCAAAGATGTCTGACACTGTTGCTGTGTTGTGGGGAGCACAAGGGCATGCTGGGAACTGCACACCAACCAACAGCAGGACACCACTGTCAGCCATCTTGCCATTGCTCTCACACCCACACACACTGAACTCCCCACAAAAGCAACAAAGTATGGGAATGCTGAGAAGTGGGGTGGAGGCAATAGCATGATGGGAGTCATAGTCACAGACATAGCTCACCCCCACAACTGTCCCATCAAGACCATCTGAACCATGCTCACATCACAGGGAGTGGAAAACAACTGACAAGATGGCTGACACTGGCTACTGCTGTGGGGAGCACAAGGCCCTGCTGGCAACTGTGCACCAACAAACAGCAGGACACCACTGACTGACATCCTGAAAGACAACTTCCACTCCCTGCAATGCAAGCACGTTCCATGGTGGGATATCTGGCTGGGTGGGAAGGAGGACTTGCAGCACTGACCATAGTCACAAGCACCTCCCCTCACACACCCCCTCAACACATACTCCACATAACCCACCTGGGAGAATGCAATGCCTCACATCCTAACTCAAGATCCCACAAAGAACCTCCACCCTGGGTTATGTTGTGTGAAGCACAGGGACACTCTTTGGACTTTTAGCCAAACAACTGCCAGGACAACACTCCCAGCCATCCTGTCAGCACAGGCAGCCCACCCCACAGGGAAGCAGAGTCAAAAGGAAGGAAGGATGGGCATGCTGGGAAGGGGGTGGAGGCAATAGCATGATGGGTGTCGTAGTCACAGCTCTACATCCCCCACCACATGGCCCAGCAAGCTCACACTCACGCATGCACATCCCACAGAGAGTGGAAAGGCCCATCAAAGATGTCTGACACTGTTGCTGTGTCGTGGGGAGCACAAGGGTATGCTGGGAACTGCACACCAACCAACAGCAGGACACCACTGTCAGCCATCTTACCATTGCTCTCACACCCACACACACTGAACTCCCCACAAAAGCAAGTAAGTATGGGAATGCTGGGAAGTGGGGTGGAGGCAATAGCATGATGGGAGTCATAGTGACAGACATAGCTCACCCCCACAACTGTCCCATCAACACCACCCTGAACCATGCTCACATCACAGGGAGTGGAAAACAACTGACAAGATGGCTGACACTGGCTACTGCTGTGGGGAGCACAAGGCCCTGCTGGCAACTGTGCAACAACCAACAGCAGGACACCACTGACTGACATCCTGAAAGACAACTTTCACTCCCTGCAATGCAAGCACAGTCCATGGTGGGATAACTGACTGGCTGGGTGGGAAGGAGGGCCGGCTGTCAACCAAATACAACCAATGCAGACCATGTTCACACCCCAACAAATACATAGAAACACCCAAATAATGCAGGACAATGTGCTACACCAATATCAACCCCTGACTGTGACAACTTAGGACAATGCAATGTACAGGCCCGCACCCAGAGGCACAGTCACAACTGTCAGGTGTGTCAACCATTGATGCCTGCAGAAACATAACATACATTGTGTGTGTCTCCCAAAAACAGGTGATGATGGGGACACAGCAGCAGACGCTGAGGAGTCCCAGTCCCAGGCTCAAGAGGATACGGAGCTCACTGGTGTCGTACAGCCTCTGCCCTCCTCGGACGAAGAAGACCAACCTGGCACCTCCGGTGCAAGTCAACATGCAGCACCAGCAGGACCACCAGCTGCAGCACCAGCAGGACCACCAGCTGCACCCCCTGCACCCACCCCTCCAACGACTGTCACCACAAATACCATCCCTGCCGACATGGACAGAACAAGGAGCACCACCAGTTCAGGGACCCTGGACCAACGTGGGGCCATGGACACCACCACCACCACCAACCCCCAAGGGGGACCAGGGTCATCTGTGCGTGCCACTGCACGAGACTGCACATGTCGGCAGGGGTGGTGGGAGGGGTGGGAGACAGAGGTCGCTGCTTGCAGAGGTTGCTGGTGTGCATGATGACCCACAACTGGTACGCATAGCCGATGCGTACCAGTCCAGCACCGGAGATCTCAGCCAGGTAGTGGGGCTCCTCAGAGACATGAAACAGCAGCAGGCTGCCCATCATGCCCGCTTGGACTCACACATGTCCCGCGTGGAGTCCAAGTGGGTCGCACTGCAAGAGATGACGGCGGTGCACAGGGACATATTACAATGCCTCCGCCACATGAACAGCAACCAGTCTACACCTCCCTGTGTGCCAACAACATCTGGTGCTGAACAAACTGCAACTGCCACAGGGAGGGAGGATGACTCTGGCAGAGAGTCCCCTGCACCGCAGCAGCATGTACTTGAGGGGCCCCCCCCAAAGAAGAGGGGTCGTCCGAGGAGGGGCAAGTGAGAGGACGATGGCCAAGTGCAACCCCTAGGAAGCCTGAACCTGTTCTGGATGTTCACCTTTGTGCACAAACTGTTCACCCTGTTGACGGCAACACAACTCCCACACATGACATGGGGAGTACAAGTTGGACCAATGTCTCAGACAACTGTGGCCCCGATACTGGGGATTTTGTCTACCAGGACTTTCAATTCACCTAGGAACTTCTGATTGCAATATAAATGTACAGCACTAACCATCCTATGCACTATTCACACAAATGTATCACAATAAACACACTAATACACCATACTTGCCTCTGTTGTGATTCCAACGTGGGTACTGTCATGGGGATGATGAACTGCAAAATTACACTGTGTATGCGAACTGCAACAGCAAGTACAACACAGGCATGTGAGTAAAGGCAACGTGACACATATGAGGGAGACACACCACCAGGGCTACACAACACATACACACCTAGGCCATCTGACTCATTGCCTACACTGATGTTGCCAGGAAAGACGGTTGCAATGCACAGACACCACACCTATTCCCAGTTGTAGTCAAGTAGCCCACAGGTGCAGTAAGCAAATGGCAGTCAAATGTGTGACCACAGACAACGGACATCACAAAGTGAAGCACAGGTTTATTACACAGTTGCAACATGTCGTAACCACTACAGATGCAAGGTAATCCCACCTGGCAGCAGGCACACAGTCAACAACTGTAGAAGGAAGGAAGTCCATGGGTGTGGCGCACATCACCTGTAGGGACACAACAGCTACCACCCTGGAAGTACAATCACGTCGTCGGTGGACACAGTTGACCAAACAAATCTGAAAGTACCCTGTGAAGGACAGAAATGACACACAGTCAAAAGCAATGGAGAACAGGACAGAACAGCAAAACTCATGCACAATACATGTTACAAGATACCCACCCAGAACCAAGTTAGCATGTCAACACTGTTGGGGAGTACAGACCACCTGTAAGCACACATCGCTACACACATCCAGTCAAGTAGCCCATGGACACACTCCAACAGCACCAGAGCACCACCTACACATATCATGCCAACTCACATCATTGACATGACACCTCAGGATACTCACATTCATCTAAAGAAGTTGGTGATGAGCTGTGTGCGGACATCACCCTCATCATCATCATCATCACTGGCATCGTGGTCCAGGCCAGGATCCTCCACAGGTGGCGGATGTTGGTCATTGTCATCCTGGATGAGAGGCAACTCCTTCCGCACTGCCAGGTTGTGGAGCATGCAGCAGACGATGATAATCTTGCACACCTTCGCTGGGGCATATGGGAGGGACCCTCCTGTCTTGTCGAGGCAGCGGAAGCGGCTCTTCAGGAGACCAAATGTCCGCTCAATCACTC